>VRYO01002326.1:4852532-4977252 GCA_009812075.1 Sialia sialis
TGGATTCTTCAATGAAAAAGGTGCAGCTTATAATCGTGAAATTACTTTACTTCTGTCCTACTTACCATCATCATATTTTCAAACCACCCAACAACTCAACACTGCATTTTTACTGAAAGCAGCCCTAGTGTACTAAAGACAGCACTGACAGCTAGAACACAACAGTCACTTGCTCTTTGTGAGTAGAGCCAGACTATGCCAAAGAGGATTGTTCTTTGATGACTCCATTTTAATTTCTTTTAAGCATGGGAGAGTAGAAAAAGAAAATTTCAAATATGTACCATCTGCAAAGAATTCTATTAAAGCACAAAAATTAAGATTTTTTGTTTGTTTTTATATTTTCAAGAATAGTATTAGCAGTATGATGTTGGTTCAGAAGTCAGGTAAGGCCTGTGTTGGCGACTACAATTCTTTTATTGGACATATGTTGCTGAGCATTGAACACTTGTTTATGTAGGCAAGGATTTAAGAATAACACCACAAAATCAAAAGGCTAAACTGCAGACCTGTACTGAGAAGCAAGCCTGGTGAGTGTGACTACTCCTATAACTCAGCTGAGAAAAGGGGACAAAAACTGCCATTATAAGAGAAGAAGCATGTTATAAATTATGGTTACAGAACTAGACAATCTTTCCTTCAAGGCCCAAAGCACTGGAAAACCCAGATTCCCTGTGTACATGCACACTGTGTTTATTGCAGGAAATATTTAAAATTAGACTCTGCCTTATACAAGTTGTTTATCTGTCAGAAAACTTAATAAAGCTGTACTGATTCAAACAGTTCTTTTAAGAAGTTTTTATGTATTTCAGAATTATATTTCAGAATAAAAAATTATACATTTAAACCCAGATAACAAAACAGAGCAAGTTTCAGCAAACAGTGACCAAGAAAGAGTGAACAGGGAAAGCCAGTGTGAGTCATGACTTTAAGCAATGGTCTTTGCCAGATTTCAGAATTTTCTCCCAAAGAAGATTCAGGAGATACAAAAGGTAAATTGAATATGTCCTTGCCTTTCTTCATCTCATAAGGGCAGTTTTCTACAGTTCTTAGTAACAGAAAAAAAAAAATACATTTCCAGAACTTGCACATATCCAAAAAGAAAAAGGCAGAAAAAACAAGAGGGAGAACAAAAACTAACAAAAGCTAAAACATTATTTCGTAGTAAACAATAGAATATAACGTGCAATAGTGCAATTTCTCCTTGGCTGCTCCAACAGTGAAGTCTTGGCAGACAGTCCCCTGCATACCCCAAGTTCAGCTGCGTGCCTGCCGGGCGCTGCTGGCACCGCCAGCCCTCGGAGCCGCGTCGTGGCCGGGCTCTCCCTTCCCCTTGCCCAGGTGCCGCAGCTTCTGGTCCCAGCGCTGCAGAGGGAAAGGCAAACAGGTTACAGCACCCAGCAGAGGTTACAGAACCCAGCAGAGGTTACCACAACCAGCAGCAAAAGCAGAAAAGCCGCTGCTGTTCCCACTGTGTCACCCTGTGCCAGGCAATGAGAGCTTGTTGGGAAATGTCATTTAAATAGGGAAACTGTTTAAATAACTTCCAAACTAAACTTCAGCTAAAGGGTCTGATATAAGGCATAATGGCTTCAGCAAAAGGGGGCTTCACCTTCGAAATAATAACATTTAAATGAAGCTGTTCATACAGTCTAGGGGAAGCAAGATGAGAGAATGGTCAAGGGATTTTTATTAATTAAAAAACCCCAACCTGTTATTAGTTATTTACTTTTATTTTTGCAGGCAATAGAAATCACAGTCAAAATAAAAGACATAACAAATATAGCTGGCACAACTGCTGATGGCTTTTGAAAAGAAAGATGAATGATAAGTGGGTGGTGATGTGGCAGGCTCCTCAACACCCCCAGGGTAGGTGCAAGGGCAGAGGAAGCAAATTACAGATCACAAGGAAGTGAATGAGAAAGTGTGTTCCCCAAAAAAATTCCAACAGATGAGGTTACCACCCAGGAACTGAAACTGAGCAAAAGTCAGCCCATGGCAGCAACGTGATATTTTCTCTGCAGCACTGGATTTTCTAGGATTCTGCCAAATCAAACAACAACTTGAAACAAGATCCCTGTATCTTTTCACTCCTGCAATCTCGACTGATGTGACAAATGTGCGCAGAAAATCTTGCTTGTATAAACACAACAGTATTTTCCTGCCAGTGACCCTTACACTGATAAAGAAAGTGCTGAGTGGAACAGAAGACTGGTTTGCACAGGCACATCAATTACGGCAAATTAATGGCTGAGAAATTGTGTCAAAATAAGAATAATATTTTGTGTAAAGTGACACTCCAAGCAATGTCAAAAACACCGATACTTTTGCACTCCTACAAGAGTGATGGAGAAGGACTTTTCACAAATTACAGGGAATAAAACAGAGAGTACAATGGAACTGATAAAGGGCCTCATATCTTAGCCCTGATGGAGCAGAAACTGGGGGAGAAACAGACACAGATAAATCCTTCCTGGGCAAGAAGTGACCAAGAAACATGTTGGGAAACTTTACAGATAATGTTTTAAACTTTAAGATAATGTTAGCAAGTGACATAATGTCATGAAGAATGTGGAACCAGTGGGAAATTGTTCCCACAAACTGAACCCTATATAACTGCCATACAAATAAAATCCTATATAAACCCCTTGTATACTGAATAAAATTGGCTTCTGATCCAAACTCAAATGTCCCTGTCTCCCTATCACCAATATGTAATGACAAGACATGGGGCAATGGCTTTAAAGTGACAGACATCAGATTAGATTAGATATATGGAAGAAATTCTCCCCTGTGAGGGTGCTGAGGCACAGGTTGCCCAGAGAAGCTGTGGGTGCCCCATCCCTGGAAGTGTCCAGGGCCAGGCTGGACAGGGCTTGGAGCAACCTGGGATAGTGAAAGGTGTCCCTGCCCATGGAAGGGGGTGGGACAAGACGGGCTTTAAGGACCCTTCCAACCTAAACCATTCCATGATTCCATAATGCACGATTTGTGTTTGAGCTCTTTGCTTCCACTATGCCATGCCATGACTTCCCCATCAGGTTCCTCCCTCAGCCAGTCAGGAAGCTGAATTTAAAATAGCTGCTAATCCACAAAATTTGGTGAGAGCAGAACTCTACTTAAAGATTATTAAACCTTAAAAGTGTAATCTTGATTTAAGTTTGAAAAACATTTGTAAAATCCCCTGGCTTGTTTGTTGGTTTTTTAAAATTCATATCACAACCCCAACTAAGCAGGTATGTGTTGTGGAATGCACAGCTTGCCTACATATTTAAAGAACTCCTACTATTTGCTTTTTTGAGACAGAGGTTTTGACTGCTGCTACACTGGGATGCTTTGGGATAACTCAGTGTATCCCTTTAATTTACTCAGCATCCAGATCTAAGTAATGCAGCAAATAAAAACCAAGTTAGTTTTTCTTATGTGATATTAATTAACTGGACACAGCATATGCATCTTCTTCCCTGACTTTGAAAAGACTGGTAGATGTTTTATGGCACCCACAACATTTGGCTTCTGGTGAGGTGTTTTCTTACCTTTATTTTTTTACCAAGACGTTCCTTCCACTTCTCAGCTATGGAGCCTTCCACCAAGAGTAACCTACACAACAGAGACAACCAGTTACTCCACCAAGAGCCTGTGCAGCCCAAAACTGAGCTCTCTGTGCCTGCAGAGAGCCTTGCCCTCCCTGAAGACCATGAAGGAGGTGCACAGACACCCACACCAAGCTCTCCTCCCTCTTGGCTCACACATTCAGCCTCATGACAGAGTCACCTGGAGCGCTCCTTGTCCTCGTAGCCCATGATGATGTATTCTTCATTGGCACTGAGCAGGGGGCACAGGCAGCCAGAATTCGTGTGAAGGTTTACAGTGTCCTTTGGAATGTTCACTAGGGAAGATTTCAGGATCTCCTTCACTTCCACTACTGCAGTGACATCGTGACATTTAGTCTTCACCTCCTTCACTTTGGCCCGAATGACTGGGAAAAAGACAAAAAGAGCCTTGTTAGAAGCAGCAGATAATGCAGGTCACTCCCAAGCTGTTCCTGGTGACTTCTTTATCAGAGATTTAGCTGAACTCCTGCAATATGTCTGCTTCCATCTCTTCCCTACATGACTTCACCCTCCACCAAGAGGTCCAGGTAGCTCAGTGGGACTCTCAATAATATGGTCAGGAGCAGGAGTTCAATTTACCCGTTCAATTTACATCCTGTTTAAGCTGGCCTTTGACTTCTTTCCTTCCTGCCTTTCTTCTTCACCCTTTCTACATTAAATATATTAAATCTATTTCTATGCTCCCCCTCTCCTTTGAGCTCTGGCTGTCCACTCTTTGACTACCTGCACTCCAGATGAGCAAACGTCATCAATCAGAACCTTACACAAAAAGTGAATGTGCATTAAAACTTCTCATATCACTACTTCTGCTGGATGACAGGCCCTTACCTTTTTTATTCTCTCCAGTGACCCAGCACTAATCTGCTCTGCTCTTTATGAACTTCAAATGCTCCTGATCTTGACCCAACGACCTCTCCAATTGTTCCCTCTCTGGCCCTTTCTTTTTGCCCTAAGTTGCACAGGAGGAAAGGTTGCCTTTCAAAGGCACAGTTTTTCATTCTCTCCTGGTGACCACTGAACTGATACCACATGCAAATGCAAACCCAGAGGTCATGCTCTGGAGAACACCACATCACTCACAGCCTGCCAGCAAGAATCCCTTTCCACACTACAAACAGGAGACGCCCCAAATTCCAAATGCCTCCTATGTGAAAAAGGTAAGACAGGAGAAAGAAAACCATGGACTTTCACATCTCCTCCCTTCACATGCACTGTCCACAACAACCCTAAACAGGCATGTATTATTGCAGGCACATTAAATACAGCTGCCAACAAACACTAACTTGTGCATCTAGTGTGCACAATGTACCCTAAGTGATTCCCTTTCTCAAAACCTTTTAAGATCTCAAAACAAAATGTTGCTTTAGCTTGGAGATATTTGAAATGCCTTTTGAAACCTATTTCATTTCAAAAGCTTGAGAAAATGGACAGGAGCAAGCTCAATGACTCTGCCATATGCAGTTTCTGACTAGAGAAGAGTCACTCTAATTTTTTTATAAACAAATCCACCAAAACAACATAAAATTGTCTAGAGACCAAAAAGTGTTTGAATACAGTTATAATTTTTTAACTTTTAACAGCAACTATTTTTAAAAGAAGATTATCTGACTCTGGTTTTATATATGCATAATCCTAATAAGTATTATACAATGACTACTATTTAAATAAAGCCTTAAAATTCACTGAACCTAAGGCTCTTTGCCTGATTAAGGGGAAAAAAGGAAGCCTTGCATATAGGTAAGGCCTTATAAAATAAGGGCCTTGTTATCTTTGTAAAATCATGGCTCAGGGCTGCTACTCTGGCTAAACAGGAAAGGACTATGGGAAAGAGACTCAGCTGAATTAGGGGTAGAAAAACAAGTCATAGAACCATCACATGTTCACATCGTGGTGTATGGTGGTTGGTTGGATTATGTTTGTTATGATTTTAAACTATGTAACTGGTAAAGGCCTAAATGATTCAAAAGGCTGGGTTTTTGTAAAAAAGAAGGGTGGCTTCATTGGCCTAATTTGCTTGAAACAAACAGTATGAAGAAAAATATGAGCCTGGAGCTGTGACATGGCTGATGAGCAGGACATGTGCACTTTTACAGCTGTTACTGGCAGCACAGCACAGCTGGCTTAGATACACCAGAAGGAAAAGAACCTGCTAGATCTCATGGAGAGCTAGTGAGCACGAAAGCTACTTAAAAACATCTCCTTCTGCAAAAACTGAGTCTATGGGAAATCACAGAGGCAGTTCAGCCCACAATGTCATTTTTATTGCATCACTGTTCACACCAGAGAGCCCCAAAAGCCTGCACCAAAACTGAAATAACTCCACAAAGATACTCTTGTACACAATATTAAGCCAATCCCCTTCACCCTTCCAATTTGGAAATGTTTCAGACCACACCTTCCTCCTGCAATAAGTAATATTGGGTTACCACCAGTAACTGTGAACTTTTTGGGCTTTTTTAATGGCAATTCTCCCCTTCCTGCAGCCTTTTAAACATCTGGGAGCTGGCTGTGCAGCTGTTCTCACCATAGTTGTAGTTGTTACGTAGGTAAGTCTTCTGGGTGGCTTTTACAGGCTTGCACTTGCAGCGCTCTGCAGAAACAGAAAACTTTGTTTAGAAAGAAAAGAGCATGTGTTCAGTGACAAATCCTGCCAAAACCTTCAGCTCACACCTAACAAAAATCTCACTGAACCATAGGGCATTCCTGGTCTGTTCTGCTGGGAGATGTGGGACTGTCCATGAGACCTTAAATGTTCATCAGGAGAAAATCTGACATACTGAAATTTAAAAAAAGCAAAAAAACAAACCCAGACCACAACGCAACAAAGACACACAGACTTTGAATCTGAAATGACAACATCATCCTTTTAAGCCAATTCAAGGTTCAATCCTGTGCTCACAGGTGCTGTTCTCACTTTGTACTAGACTTAAGGAATTCCCTCCTTTCTGTTCCTTTTATCGTGCAAGCCATAATAGAGACACAGAAAGAAAATACTATGGCAGTGCATGACTGAACATTGTTTTGAATACTGTGTACCTCAGGTTAGTTTATCAGGGATACTCTGGCTAGCAGGCATTCATACAATAGTTGGCATTGGAAGGGACCTTTAAAGGCCATCCAGGGACATCCTCAATTAGATCAGGCTGCTGAGAGGTCCATCCAATTCACTATTAGGAATTGTGTAAATTTTACACCATTTTATCATGACCCAGAAGCCCGAGTTTCATGAAAATAGAGGAATTCTTAGCCCTTGTGGGCAGAGGGATAGCCTTCAAAAAACAACACAAATGAGCCCTGTCAGAGCAGCATTTCCAGAGGTGCAGATGCCAGACAGCTGGGAACTCTAGCAGAGGTAAAAACATTTTCATTAGTGCCCAGGGTATGCTAACACTGCAGCTCCAGACCCACAGTGGTGTTTCATTAACACCACTGGTATTTCAGGGCTGGCTGTTCTACTGCAAATATTTACTTATTTTGCACTAGTGTGGTTTGGTGGAGTAATTCCAAACAGCAGATCCCAGTTTTACATATGCATGGCCATCTATTTTGACATTTGATTTGTCAGAAATCCAAGTAGATTTAATGCAGCTTATTTCTGTACACCATCATTCTAAATATCAATGCCTATAAGCTAGTGATTTAGTTAAATTCAACGTGAAGAGTCTGAAAAAGAACTTTTATTTGCTATATAAGATTCCTGGATATTAAAAAAATTTAAAAGGCGATGGAATCACACTGCTACTAACTTCTCAAATCATTATTTATTTTCCATTGGAAGAATTTTTGTAGGTGAAAATGCAAAAAAAAATACAGGAAAGAGGAAAGCATTTCAAAAGAAAAGCATATTATTTCCTTGAATTTCAAACACATCCTCAGGAATCTATATATAGAGTCCTACAGACTTTAACTTTTCTATGTGTTTGTGTTAAAATAACAAAAGCAGAGAAGGGAAGTGATTTTTGGCTTTCCTTCTGCCTTTGTGAGCTCATGGATACTGTAGGCCAAATTACAGCTCCTTTTAAAGCTGTCTTCAAACAGAGCATAAAAGATCTGCTCCTGTGACCCACGCTCATCACAGGCACCTCAGACTCAAGTCCAACAACATAAATCCAACAACTTACATTGCACTATTTTCTCCTGCTCTACAGTACTTTGCACTGTGTCCCTGGTAAAATAAAATAGACTAAATTGTAACACAGTCTCACATTCCCTTCAGTTTCAAGGCAGCACTGGCTTACTTTATTAATTTCAGAATATACTTTATTAGTCTAATTCTATTTCTAAATAGTGCTCAGGTTCTTATTGAAGAACCTCCTAGCCACCCTCAGGCTTTTTAAATTTACATTTAAAAGAACTGTACAAAATGCTGCATTATTCCCAATTATTATTTGAAACTAACACAAAAGCCATTTTCCAAGGTCAGCTACAAAGTTAGAGCCAGAAGCAATTCCTCTCTCCCAATTCCTGGTACAGTGACTTTCAAAGGTGCTGACCTTGCCCCAGGAAGCAGGAACAGCCACAAAAGGTGGCTGTAAAAATGTACTGCACTGCCTGATGCTGAGGGAAAATCCCATCCTACCTGACAGTCTCCTCAGGAGCTGCCAGAATTACCAGAAGAGCTCTGAGACCACAAAAATGGTGTGTCCCAAGCAGAGACAGGCAGCAGAGGCTCCCACTGGCTTTGACTGAGATCACAGCTAGCCATTCAAATTTCTTTGCAAGTAAATACAGGACTACCAACTTTGAAAACTTTACTCTGTAAATTCCAAAAGACATGGGCTACACAGGAGAATGGTTTTCCCCATGGACTGCCACCAAGAAATATGTGTGACACCTTAAATATATGTGCCATGAACTGACTGTAATACTGACCTGCACAAGCACTCAAACCTGGCAAATACTTCCCAGATAAACAAAGGATAAAAAAAACCAAACAAAACTCTAGAAAATTTTCTAAGAGACTTGAGGAGCACAGGATGAAGAAGAAAACAATGCAGTTCACTGCCACAGAAATTCCCTATGCAGACTTGGAGGGAAGGTTTTGCCAGCAGACACTGCCATGGAAAAAAGGTGTCTCAAATAGGGATAACCCAGGAGTACTGTTCCCTGTAACCATGCACAGCAGCAGAAGCAGTAAGATGCAGAAACCACAAAGCTGAGAATGGGATTTCTTTAAAAAAATATCAGTTTGCTACTTGCAAAACAAACAAACAAAAAGTCTCTATTTACAGATATTACATCATCAATTTTTCTGTGCATCCTTACCCTGTTTTCTATGGGATTCTTTTAGGTCTGGGATTAAAAAAAAAAAAAAAGGACAAGATTTTTGTAGGTCTGGTTTTGCTGCCATCATTGAAAAGCATCACAACAATATGTAACAATATGACTGAAATTTTCCTCTTCCATTGCAGGGTCACTCACTGGAATTGCATGCCCTCTACATGCCTGTGGACAGGCAGAGTAAAGATATGCTTCACAGTTTTGATAAAAGGTGACACTGAGAGCAAACAGCTTTGCTTTCATTTGGACAGTCCACATTGAGCATGAAATACTTTCTCAATGCCACACAAAATAATAAAGATACTAATATTAGTAACAAATATCTTTAGCAAGTCTTCCAGACATGGTCCCATGCTCAAGACAATTTAAAGCAAAGCTTTTTAAAGAGCTCGCTTTTATGAATTTTTTTAACTGTAGCTGGGTTTCTAGAGAGTATGCACTGTGATTTAAAGAACATTTTGCACCAATATAGCAGCTTTCACATTGGGACCTACTGATTAAATTTTTAAACTGTATTACAAACCGGGCATTACTTTTTGCAATTTGCTCACAGAGTTTACTGCTGAAGTTATATATATAGGTATCTAATGACAGGTTCAACAACCATGCTTAGGTGTTTATATTCTTAAAGTGCCGGTAATGCCCAAGGGGTTTTATTCAGTTCCAGCACAACCAAAACAGAAATAAAAAGCAACAGGAGACTTGTTGGAATAAGATGCCATCCCCAACCTCCTTGGGCTAAAGCAAGTATTGCCATTATCTACGAAGAGTACTGAATTTAATTATTTAAATTTCAAGGTCAGAATGGACCATTATCTTCACTGGTTTTGCCCAGGCAGAAAAAAAAAAATCAATTAAATTATTAATCAAAATCAATTTAATGATTACTCTCTCTGTTCAAGACAAAACTTTTATTAAAAGTTTTTAATAAAATCAGCCCCAAATCCCACCCGTCCATGGAATGCAAAAGCATAATCTACAGTATTCTCAGTCAAGACTAAGTATTTAAGTATTTATTGCTTAATTAAATATTTAAAGGATTTGAAAGTCTACAGTTCATTATACAGTTTTATAAAAATGTACTTACCAATGCCGGCACCTCTACAGTTGCCATTGTTGGAATCCATGGGGAAATCTGGCATGGATTTGGAAAACATGTAAAGAAATGTTAGTATTTTTAATACTGGATTATTTCACTACACATAAATTACAATGTTTTCTCTTTCTCTAACATTTAGTACCTGGAAACTTAGTAACTTTACTAATGAACAGTTTGTGAAATTCTAGAGATCAGTCCCCTAAAGCTGACACAATGTTTTACCCAAATTTCACATTAATCCAGCATATCATGTTAAATGCTGAAGCAGACTAAATATCCCATTTCCACTGCTACAGACTGGCAGGTTTCAGACAAGGGTTGACATTTATGCCATGAATCTACAGAAAACACATGTAGTGTTTGCATTTAATTAGAGTATGAAGGAGAAATTACTTTTGGGGATGTTTTTGGTTACTGAGGAAAGCAAATCAACCAACCACAATCATACTGCTGAAGTAAATGCCAAAATAAATGTTTCAGACCTTCCCCTCAGTTTAAAAACACACTGATTACTCTGAAGGACAGATAAGGAACAGAAGTTTAAAAAGGCACTCTGCCCAAAGAACTGCTTTCAGACACGTTCATAAGTGGAGTAAAATGCATCATTTCAAACCTATTTATCGAATCACACAATTTAATGGGTTTATACATCTATTTAATCATTAAAAACAAGTACGTTCATGCATACAACCTTGAATGAGCTAAGGACAAAATAAATGCAAGAGGAACAAGAACTGGGAGCGGGGCAGGATACTTTATTAGAATGGCACATAAAATGGAAAAATAAATGAGCTTTCAAAGAAAAAGCCCATCTGTAATTTTGTACACTTAGTCATTTGTGCTGCTCTTCCAGTTCTGGAATCCTGCAATCATTTTTCTTAGATCCTTACATAATCATGGGGACAAGGCCACTGCCTTTACAAGGTAGAGCAAATGTAAAAAAAGCTCTTCTCTTGCAGCCTGAGCTGCATTTGCCATAAAACAGCCCAGGACACTCACGGTACTCAGTATTCATGATGACTTTAGATGCGTGGATTAAATTTTAAGGGCCAGGATGATTATTTAATCACAAATTCTGTAAGTACCTGGTTACAAGGAAAATAATATTACTTAGCTAACCTTCTAATTTTGCCATCCTTGTTTAAAAAAAAAAATTAAAATCTCCACTTAATAAATACTTATACTACTCATAGCAACATGAAACTTCATTTACATAAATGAGGATGCAACTAAATCACAGTCAGGTCAAGAGTAAAACTGAAAAACAACTAATTCCCTCACATAATAATTAACTTTTAAATATTTTGAGACTTCAGGAATAATTATTCTAACCAGCACAAAGAGCAAATGGTCTAGAAAATAGCATGGAAAAATTGAATAGATGGTCTTTTATATTCAATATCTTGTTGCCAGTAAAACATCACATCCATTTTCTTGCAAAGAAAGCTCCAAACTACCACAGGATCTTAGCTTATAGAAAAAACCCAACATTTTAATGGAGCCAATCTGATCTTTGCAATCAAGTACTTCCACAGAAACCCTGAATCTTCTCCTTGCTGCCTTGTAACAAGTCAAACCACACAAGCTGGTTTTTACTTACATGTTTGATTTTGATTATTCACCTGAGCCATTCTCAATGCATTAAGAATGCATTTTATATTGTACCACATGCATTCTGGAATTCCAGGATGTGATGAATAAGGAATTGAAATGGCTTCCCTCTTCCAAACAGCAAACAAAAGGATAACCACACTTCTCATTCTCCCTCTCCTGGGCCAATTATCTTGTTCATTCAGCCAAGCTGTAGCTTTAAATCTACAATTCCTTCTGATGTGGTAAAAGCATAGAGAGGACTGATAATCCTCCCATTTGCCCCAAATATAGACAAAAAGTCTGCAAAACCCTCCAGCCAACAGCCACTGAGACTGGCCTCAGATGTTTCACCACTCTGGGCACCCCAAACCCCTACAGAGAAAGCTCTCCAGATTCACTGCCCTCCCACCCAGTTGCCACATTCTCTGTTTTTTCATGTGGCCCAGCCAGCTAAAATTCCTACCAAAACAGGTATTTTGGGCATAGTTTGTTCATACCTTCAAAGCACCTACTCCATTCCATCAAAATGGTTACTGGGGACAGAAAAAAATCTTCATCATGGAGAAGATAAGAGAAGTATCAGATTAAATATTTACTATCTTCCAACCATAGAAGGAAAAAGAAGCCCTGAAGTGCACTGTCCCTACCTAAATCAAGGCTGGATCCAAGCAGGCATGAGTTCACGGTGCTGAGCAAACCTAGCCCAATTCACATTGAAATTGCAACTCAAAATAAACCAGAGTCCAGTAAAGGGTTCCCAGCCTTCCCTGGCCCATGTGGAGTGTGATGCTCATGGGTGTTGGCTGAGGAATTGTCCTTTGAGCTCACACCAACACAAGGAGGTGAGCACAGCCAGCATAAACCTGGTCCTGCCAACAAGCATGGAACTAACCTGCTTTAGGCCAGATAGTCCTATACACTATTAGCTTATTTTTAACCAAATTGCAACAGAACACATCTCCTAATTCTGCACTGCCCTGTCACCTGTCCCATGCCAACCCAGTAACACCCAACAAAGCAGCTGTGAGGAGATGCTCAGGACTGCTGAGAGCTCCGGCTGTAACACAGACAGAAGAAGGGGGAAAAAAAAACCTTTTTCAAACACCCTGAAATCCGTGACTTCCTATTGTTCCATTTCTCTTCGTGGGCAAACCTTCTGCCAAGTTCTGTCCATGCAAAGCAATCTTGCTGAAATAAATACCTTTCAGTGATAATTAGCAGGATTGCCAAGGAGGGGAATACTATCCAGAGGTCCAGTCCAAAAGTTTCCAATTAAATTTTGTTTAGGAGCAGGGGACAAAATCCAAGCGGTTTTTTCCAATATGCCATCTTAATTAATTACTTTTCAGAGGGATTCTATATTGAAAACACCAAAACAAAACACTAACAGTGACAGCTAAATAAAAGCCACTTAGACAGTAAGTGTACAAAATAATGCCTGCAATCACAGATTTGGTTGAGAGGTTTGAAAAAGAGAAACAACTTGGTAATACCTACTTTTGAGCAAACACCTTTCCTATATTGCTGTTTAAATAAATGAAAATGTTAAAAAGCAGAGGAAGGCCAAAAGTAACACAATCCTGGTTGTCATTATGGTTAAAGAATATAACCTAGCCATTACTAAAGCCACTCCAGGAACCAAAAAACTAAACCACAGCCACTGGCTGCTGCTTGGGTACCTTCTTCAGACTGAGATATCTGTGAGCCCCATTAATTAAGAAATCTTCCCACAATGCATTAATTCATTGTCATTTACTTCAGCTCAGGATCTTTGCTAAGTTGACTGCAAAAACATGCACAGAAAAGCCAAGTGTTAGGAAAATTGATGCTAGTTAACATTTAACCCAAAGAACTCAAACTCCAAGTTGTAGAGCAGTCAGCAACATGGCTGTTGCACATAACATATTCCTCATAACAAATCCCACCAGGTTTTGAGGACATTTAATGGCCCAGGTATTGACTAAATGCTTAGAGTGCAAAATTCAGGGGACTCAGCCTACAAAGCCAGCTGAAATGTAGTGAGAACCTAATACCATTGGTGGTATCTTCATTACTAAGATTTAAATTCTCTTATTCATTCTCTTATTCAAGCTATATTCTTATCTAAATAAGATATGGTGAGACAACCTGCCTGACAAATCTGTCTTCCAACACACACAGTACCCATCACACTGCTCTGGTTTTTTTGCTAGTTCCCTCTTCAAAACAGGAGTAAACATTTCACTTGAGGCATAAACACTCTGCTAGGCAGTAGCAGCCAAGGACATACGTGGAAGATGCTTTTTTAGTCAGCATCCCAACGCCAACACTGGCCACTTATTACCTGCAAAAAAGATAGGTCCTGACTCTGAAATTCTAGATTTGAGACAATTTTTTCCCTCAGCAGTTCCTGCAGCTTCACAGACCTAAGAAGGTCCTGAATGAGGGAAGCAGAAAATCTGATATATTAGAGGAAGAATAAGCATATGAATGTGAAGACTGAAATACATGGAGCAAGTAAGCAGGATGTTTCAGAGATGTAAGACAGCTTGTACTAATGTCTGCAAGCAGAACCACTTTTACCTCTAAAAAGCACAGGACAGGGATGTGGGATAAATACCTTAGGAGACTTCAAACATTAGCATGCACTAATCTGACATCTGGGGTGTGAATGTATTGTCAAGATGCTCTTCCATCCTCCATCCTGGATGATGATTTGCTGGATCATCCACAAAAAGCCCAAATATTCAGCACCACACTCGCCTCCAGAACACCGACACCATGCCTGCAGCATCCCTCTATTTTCTGGCTTGCAAAGGAGCTCAGAGGTTTCCCAAAGAGAATGAAAAATGCAGAAACATACATTCCCACTCAGGTTTGGAGACAGCATAAGCCCAGGGGGTGTGCTATTCCTCTAACTGAGCCTAAAACACAACACTGTTGTAAGCTTTCTCCATCACAGACATTGCAGCAGCTGCTTCACCCCTTCACCATGTCAGCAGCCCCTTGGTCCTGTGACAGGGAGATCTTTCCCAGCACCTGAACTCAAACGGAAAGAAGTCCTACAAGACGTCTGTGGTGGACTTTGCCTCAAAGTGAACTTCTGAGATTTATCACAGATTTTAATAACCACAGCTCCTCCATTTTTTGCAACTGTCACAGATGCAGGGAATGAAACTGATGGAAATTGGGCTTGTGAACCCAGTCCCTGCTCTGACAAGGACAAACACTGACTACATCATCCTTAAGGCTGCTTCCTTACAGAAGGGACAGGACAAACGTTCTAATGTTCACCAGCAATAATGCAGAAACCTCAAGAGGAAAGGAAACAGTAGAACCCTGTTACAGGTTGCAAAAGAATGAATGCAAAACCAAGATTTAACTTCCCAAGAACATAAAAAGCCCCTTCTACAGAAAGCCATGAAACAATGGATTGTATTTCTGCCTGCTCTATTAGATGTAGTTTACAGACAGCAGAAGGGTCTAGAATGTTTAGGAGATAAATAAAAGAAAATAAGAGCAGGTATTCTGCACACTACTCATCAGGCAGTGGGTTATTTGTGTCTTCTACTGTGAGCAGCAAGTTTTTATTTGGAGAATTGGATTTGAAAGTGTTCACCTTACCTCTCCCTAGAACAGGAATCCTTCCCTCTGCTTTCTAAAAGAACAGTTTTATTCCCTCAAGAAGGATTCTTTCAGTCTGGTGCATAATGCATCAGTTCAAAATATTCAGCCCAGAAATGAGAATGTCATCAGGTTCTCATTCACTGAAAGAGAGTTTTCATGGATCTGGCCCTGGAATCCCTCAAAGAGGTTATTGTACTGCTGAGGTCCTCAGAAATAGGTAACTCGGGGGCGATTTCAGCCAAGCTTCCTCCCTCTAGATTTGAATGCGATTGCTTTCAAATCGCTGCAGACCTGCCAAACCTTGCTCACGCTTGAGCCATTTTAAGGTGGTTTTTAAAGCACCTCAGTGCTGCAGAGAAAGGTGCTTGGTGCTCAAAACCACCTCTCCCCAAAACTACCCCGGCAGGACTGCAGTCCTCAGAGAGCAGCAGCTGATGGCAAAAATAGATGGTTGTGTTCATGGGCTGGGGAAAAAAGAAGGAAAAGGCAAGAGGGAAGCAGTTAGAAGTTAGAAAGAGCAGTAATGACTGGAGATACCAAGGTATGGAGGTTTCAAGAGGTGCAGAGGGCAAGAGAATAGAGTCCGAGATGGAGTAGGATTTGTCTGGCCTGCGAACAGATGGAGATGGAGAGAGCAGTTTACCTGGGAAGGCTGAGCTGGGGAGCACGGTCAGGAAATCAAAGCGTGATATTTTTTTAGGAGAAGAAAACACGAATTACAGCGTTTGGCATTACTGGCAGTGGGACACATAAAGCATTTGGTAGTGGGACAAAAGCACAGTAAAATGCTGTGCTGAGCACAGCATGAAAAATCCCCCTTTCATTCAGAGGATAGAGAAGTGAGATCCACTGCCCATCAGTAGCTCCCAGCATTGCAGCTGTGGGCACTGAAGGAGACAGGCAGCAGCACAAGCAGCTCATGGGGTGCACGGGTGCTGCTCTGCTCTGATCCCTCTGATCTGCTCTCCAACCCCTCTGATGGAGAAGTCTGGCAGAGCCACCAGCACCGAAACTTTTCATCAAGGAAAATGGTAGCCTGGTTCCACCAGCAGCAAATGCTGTCCTGAAAACACACAGGAACTGCAGTAGTCACTTTGTAAAAGGTCAGAGCTCACTAGTGATAACCACCCACTAGCTTGCTTTAATTTCCTGTTCAATAGCTCCTTGTATTCAATATTTCATCACATTGGAGCAGTGTCCTTCCAACTCCTCCAGCCCTAAGGCAGCTGTGACAGGAGCAGGATCCCTGAGCCACAGCAGGTTTGTAGCTTGGTGGCCTGAGCAGTCAGCAGTCCTCACCTGACTGTGCAGAGATGCTCCTGCCTCAGTACTGCAGGAAGGCAGCCAGCACCAGCCATCCTGTGGGATCACAGGGAGCTCAGCTGGAGAAAACAGGATGCAGTGAGAAAGCTGAGCAGCTCCACCAGCCCCTCTGAGGCCACAGGGGTCAGCCACCAGCAGGGCTGCTCTAGAGCTGATGTGGGTGCAGGAGGCAGCATTGCGAACCAAACACAATGGAAGGCTGCACTTCATTACTCTCCTCACCTGGCTGTAATTCTAGAGGGCTCTGCTGGGGAACCTGTGCTGATACCCGCACCTTCAGTGCATAGGAACTAGGGGAGCCCTTCCCTCGGGGGGCTCTTCATTCCCTGCGGACGGATGAGCGAGGAGCGGTGTGGAAACGCTCCCTGTTCGTGCGGAACCAGGGCTGCTGCAGCTCCCGCACTCGCAGAACGGCGGCGGGGCTGTCACTTGTCACGCACACTCCGTGCCCAACATCAAAACTTTTTTCAGCAGCGACGCGGCTGCTGAAGGCAGAGGAAAGCCAGCAGAAGAGCGGAGAGAAGGCGAGGGCTGGCGGAGGGGGAGGCAGAGCTGCCGGGCTGGATGCGCTGCCCTCCCCGCCCGGCCCCATTGTCCCCGGGCCGGTCGCCGCGCACTCACCCGCGCCCTCGGCGGTGACGATGGCCTCGGGGGAGATGCACACGCCGCGGTCGTACACGGGCAGCTCGTCGCAGGCCAGGCTGTCGGGCCAGGCGTGGCCGTAGCGCACCAGCACGGGCTCGCAGCCGGCGCGGGCGCGCTCGCACACGGACTTGCAGGGCTTGATGGGCTCGTGCTGGAAGTCGATGGTGCAGATGGGCGCGTACATGGCGCACAGGAAGAAGAGCAGGTCCGGGCTGCAGTTGGTGCCCAGCAGCCCCTCGAACTGCTCCATGGCCAGCACGGCGTTGGCCTGCGTGCTGTGGTGCAGGTGGTTCGGCATCTTGGTCATGTTCCAGGGCAGCGGCTTGCAGAGCGGGATGCGCACGGGCTCGCAGGCCGCCCCCTGGCCCGGCGGCGGCCGCCCCAGCAGCAGCAGCCCGGCCAGGGCCAGCAGCGGCAGGGCCCGCCACATGCCGGCCGCCCCGACGGTGAGCAGGGGCCGAGCGGGCCCAGCGCGGCGCGGGGGCGGCTCCGCCCGCCCGGCCCGGCCCCTCCGCGCTGCCCCCGCGGGGTCCCGCCTCTCTCCGGCCCGGCCCGAACAAAGGAGAGCGGGCCCTGCGCGGGGAAACGGGGGGGATTGCTGGGAAGAGCCACGGGGAAATTGGCCTGGTCCTCGTCGGAGCGCTTCAGTTCTCCCCGAAGTAAAAACCTGCTTGTTATAAGTACATGATATATTGTTGGCTTTTCGCAACTGTTAAAATAAATGCTGTGTGTATAGTGTTGAAATAGCTTTTCTGTAGAAATATAAGGTTTTTTTTCTTTTTTTCTAATAACAAAAGTTAAATATAAGTTTTTAAAAAATAATATGCTTAAACTACCCACTTAATTAAAATAACCCATAAACGTGTGATAAAAAACCTTACAACTAACACAACAGTTATCAACACTCACGGACTACAAAAGGCCAGGACCACCACCCAAATTAAAAAATAATAAAAAAAAAAATTTAAAACCACAAGTCAAAAAACACACATACTCAAAAAACAAACCCAAAAAGTAACCATACTAAATAGCTCCCCAAAAATTTTTACTATACAAAAAAACCTATAAATATGCAACAAATTAATATATTGTAAAGTACATTTTTAAAAACATTCCCAAAACAACCCTGTGCTCTTGGCAACTTGCCAAACACCCAGCCATTTTAAACCCTTTACTTTATATTTGTCTCCTATTGTCTTTTTATTAAACCTTTTTAATTTTACCAAAACAGTAAAATGTGTTTTTCACACTACTGAGATACGATTTCAGATCAAGCACTCAGAGATATATTCATATACTTTTAGGAAAGCCTTATTTTTTTTTTTTTTTGTGCAAATGTGCACACGACATTGCTCACCCATCGCTATTTTGGACTAGTAAAAATGTTGAGAAGGCTTAAAAATGAGGCAGATTCGGGTGAGCAGCTGGGGATGCTTTCATTTCAGGTTCACTTTTTTCTTTTTTTTTGTTTTAGAGGCCAGATACTGTTTAAGATGCCTTGCAAAACAGCGGTGCGATAAAGGGAATTCTGACTTTATCTGGAAAAAAGCGCCTTTATATAATCATAGGATCACAGAACAGTTTGAGTTGGAAAGATCATCTTAAAGATCATCTAGTTCCAAGCCTCTGCCATGGACAGGGACGCCTTCCACTTGACCAGGTTGCACAGAGAAAACAAGCTGACATTTATTAGCCGAATAAATTCTTTCCAGTTCTAAACATATGAGCAACTGCTCGATCGTGCTGTTATTGTTCCAGTTTCTGCCCCTAAATCAAACCTGTGAGCAGAGACACACCTACCACAAGCCAATGCTCAGAAACCAGACCAAAAATGTGAACAAGCTGTGAAAGCAGCCATGGATAGAGGCTCACAAACACAAGGTCTTCAAGCCTAGAAAGGCTTTTCTGCAGTTTTTAGTTTTATGACCGAAGATGAAACCTTGATCCCTTTAACTCAGCTGCTAATGTCCTGGTTCCAACAAAGGCACATGCCAAGCAAACAAGGAGTTGTGATATGGCCATTGGAGTAGAGGTACCTTTTATTTGCCCACCTCCACAGGTGCCAATTTCAAGAACAAAACCTTGTTCCCTGCACTTCTAGAAGAAAATTTGGGCCTCAGAGGGAGGCAGAAATGTTCACACATGTGCATGTGACAGCCTTAGGAGCCATCAGTCAGGCTGCCCATGACCCTGCACCTGCATCCAGGCTTGCAAAATAGCCATGAAGGCAAGCAAAGGGAAGCTTGCTCATCTGCACGGGGAATTCGAGATAGAACTGTTTGTACTCACCCTCTTAGCTCTCCAAATTTTGTCATAGCAAAGCTTCAGGTTTAAGTTTTCCCTAGCAGTGTAAAACAATGCAACTTTAAAAAGCACGTGGTGTAATAAAAACCTTACCCAGCTGGTTGGGAGCTGAATACATTGGGACCTTACCTGACAGCTGTGAGTGTGAGAGCCGTGCATCCCTGAGAATGAGTCCTGGGAAATCAGCCAGAGCAATGCAAAGTACTCATGGACACGAATGAGCATACTTTTCTACTTCAATATAAAATTTTCCCATCTCTGTATTTTGTTTCTGGGATTTTTTTCCCCCCCCAGATAGACAATTCATAATTACACAAAACAGCTTTAAAAATATTTCCTATGCTTTGCAGGAAAAAGCACTGGTAACAGTCAGTATTTCTATGCCTGCAATAATACTAGCAAGTCCATAATTTTAATTTTTTAGCCCCAAGTCTACATGATGTACATAAGAAGACCTTGTACTTCTTTATTTAAACAGTAAAATTCCTGAAAATCCTTTCAGAACAGCAAATGCTGGCATCCCTATGAGATCACAAACATTAAAACACATCCCTCTGCAACCTGGCTTCACATTTTGCAGTGTTGGTGTGAAGATAGCTCCCATGCGTTCGGCTGGCAGTATTGCCTACTGCCCTGCTCTGCTGGCAAGCTCATGTTCCAGCTGGGAGAGAATCCTGGGTGTCTGGGAGAGACTGGGCTGCTGGCAGGACTGGGGACTGCTGGCCCACAGGGCTGTCTGCATTCATTACCTCTTATAAATCACCTTATACAAGGTGGTAAAAATTCACCTCTGGCTGCAACTAGGCAATCTGTTTACTGACCTGAAACATTGCTATTTCAAGTAAATATTTACACCCCCTCCGTGTGTGCCAAGTTACTTTCTGTTACACAGAAGCACTATGGCCAGTCTTGACACCTTTTTAAACACATGAGGAGTCTGGTAAAGCAGAAAAGGGGACAGTGAAGAAGAGGGCTGTGGTTTCGTGCTTTCAAAATGCAGCTACAGTGCTCTGGTCTGCAGGTAGAATTTCACTAGCAGGAAAATAAAATGGCTAGAGGAAAAGAACAAATACCAACCTGCTCTGTGTCTTCACATGCAGCTGCTGCACAACATCAGTGCTGCTAACTGGAACTACAATAGGTGTAATACTGGAAATGGTGACTAGGGAGTTTGTATGTTAGCTGAGAAAGCATGTGCTGGGCTATATTAAATTTTCCACTAGTCTCAAAATACAAAGTAGCTTTTACTCTGGGTGCTCACAGTGCGGTCAGGAATTTCACCCCCTTCTCTCCCACCACTTTCTAGAGATTTATGAAGAAAAAAATATCTTTCTACAGCTTCCATCAACAAGGGCAGTACTAAAACTCTGGGGGTGGGTTGTGACAACAGTCAAATTCCTTATCTTGAACAACTCCAAAAGGGCTTAGTCAAATTATGGTATCATCATTCTATCAGCTTCATGTCATGCATGACCAGCAAGAATTTCTTAATAAAAGTATGCCCAGGCAGCAGACTGAAATCAGCATTGCATGCCTATTAGTTTCATGGTAGACTTTGGGGGGTTGGTACAAACCTGCAAATTTAAAGAATAATAAAACAGCCCATAGTATCACACAAAGTCATTTCCTAGAATAAACAAGAACTCTGTGGGGTTGAGGCCTAAGGCAGGGATTTGCCTCTAGAATAGCTCCTGTAAAAATTACAGAAAAAGGTGTTGGTTGTTTTACTATTATTATTATTATTATTATCATCTTTATCATTAATTATTACTATTCCTCACAAAAAATCACGGTAACCTATCACAGTACATAGTGCCTGGGGTCCAACTTATTCATCCATAACCTCATTTAAAAACTCCAAATTAGTTGCCTTGGAGTACCATGAAAATGAATTTGAGCAGGATAACCCTCACAGCTCAGGGGATGGCCAACCAAGTTTATTTGGGGATACAGAAACAGAGCAGAATGAGGAAGGCTGCAGAGAAGATAAAAAGGGATTGTGGGTTTTGTTGTTGCACCTTTCCCCAAAAGGAAGCTAAATAAGGAACTGCTTCCAGACACCTGGCATTAATTTATTTCTTTGGGTTTTTTTTTTTTTTTCCTTTATATAGTATCTATTCTTCCCCTCCCCCCTTGTTTTTCTCTTGCAGGAGGCAGAAAACAGCAAGAGGCTTAAGAAGCAAGAGATTTTAGGTTTTTGAGATGCTTTGATGTCCAGCTCCACTGTTAGAACTGTTCATTAGGAAAACTTCATGGCTTGAAATACAGAAATTAATGTATTTCAAATTTAAGCTGGAACAACTATATTTCTGAATAGAAATACACAAATATAACCTCATTAAAAATAGAACTGAAATCTGAAGCTTTCTTTGCAATACTAAGAAACACATACAGGTTTGGTCAAGGCAGTCCCAAGTGTATTTGTGAGCATCAGTTCTATCCTGAAGTGTTACAGTCTGCCTTTAGAGATAAAAAAAATCCCCACATACACACCCCAGGAACTCACCTCTGCAAGCAAGGGGTGCTTATAACATGCTCAAATCATGTCCCACCTGCTCTGGCTTGGGTCAGAGTTTAGCAGATCAATAAATCTGTATTTACATTTGTAAGAGAAGAGGTACTAATTACATACTGTGGATGCATTTAATTCCATAGTCTACAAGTGGTTAAGAAATGAGTATAAACAAACTAGGAGTGACAGGACAAAAGGGAATGGGTTCAAACTGAAAAGAGAGCAGGATTAGGCTGATATTGGAAGAAATTCTCCTCCGTGAGGGTGGTGAGGCCCTGGTACAGATTTCCTAGAGCAGCTGTGGCTGCCCCCCATCCCTGGGAGTGTCCAAGGCCAGGCTGGAAGAGGCTTGGAGCAACCTGGGAAAATGGCAGGGGTGGAATGAGATTATATTTAAGGTCCTTTTCCAACCCAAACCATTGTATGGTTCTGTGAACTTCAGAAAGAGAAAATCAGAGATCAGGAAAAAATGCAGAACAAGCGTGCTATTTTTCCTGGTCTAACAACTGCCCTGAAGATGCAGCAGCCTGTGTGCAGGCACATTTGTATTTTAGATACCATAAACTTCATTAGCACTGGAGGGAACAGCCTGCATTAGGCTGTAAGCTCTAAGTGACATATAATAAGTCATCTCTACACTTCCAGTCTGCATGTTTTGCCAGACCCTTCTAATCAGTGACCTGTGGCAGTGCTCAGAGGAGACACAAGCTCACTCTGGCTGCTGTTTATAAACCAAGACAGTTCTTTATGGTCCAGGTTTATGGAATAGCCTGCCCATTCCAGCTGAAAAAAAGGTGGAGGCATGACTATCTATTCAGGATGTTCCCAAGAGTAGAAGTAGCTGAGAAAAATACTTCTTCAAAACAGGTTTTTGTTGTCCTCTATCATTCTTTGGCCATCTCAGGATTACATGTGATTTAATTTGCTTATATACACTGGCTTAGCAAAACAAATGCAAAACTGCAAATTAAAAACAACCACACAACTCATTGAAAACTATAGCCTAAAATATTTCTTACATGCCTGTTACTAAAACCATAAAATCATTGACTTACAGAGTCATAAAAATGGGATTTATTGTATATTTCCTGTTTCAGCCAGGGTCTTGTTACAACTCCCTCAGGTAGATAAAACACAGGGGACCATTAACTTATTCTAATAATCTTTCAGGCTTCTCCATGGATGGTGTGGAAGTAGCAAAGAAGAAAATGTTCTTTTAATGCAGTCTTTCAGACTCTAATATTTGGGGATGTTTTTATTGGATCATTATTAACTATCCCTTGCTCTTGGGGTCTGCATGCCTTCTAAATTCTTTTTCATAGTATTTGCTCAAATTGCCAGTGTTCCTGAACTCCCAGAAAAAAAAGAAAAAAAAGAGAACAACCCTATTTGCTGAGTTTTTTCATCAGTGTTATGGGTAAAATTAGTAGTATGACTAGGAAAATATGCTGCTTTATCTTTAAACACCTGGAAGCCTAACTAACATACATTTCAAAGACAACATTATGCCAATTCTCTGTTGCAGGCTTCAAGTCTATCCACAGAGATACATACTCACGTGTCTCTCCCACAGTCTCATTTTGCAGAGTGATTTTGTTTGCTGCTTAGGATTTTTTCCCAGATTTTTTTTGGCCATGTCAGGGTTTATAGCTTCTCAGTACTGAAAGCTGCTACCTGCAATGCTGATTTTCCACCTGGACATTGGAAACTGGACTAGTGTTTCTGTGGGAAATCACTGCCAGATTTATTGCAAATTGTGTTTCTCAAAGCACTTAACCCATGCTGAAGGGACTTAGAGCAGAAGACAGAAAGCTGAATCTCCTGATGTGTCTTAGTAACCTTTCCCCAAATCCTCCCAGCTCATTTTCATTGTAAAACATTGTGCAGAGTGGTGGAACAGAGATGCTCCTGTTCCTTGTGCAGTTGAATTACAAAGTCAACAGCTTTCCTGACCCCTTGGTTTAGCACCAAGAGTGAAGTCACTTAAAGCATAGGATGCGACTGCCAATTTTTAATTTGGGAGAGCACATCTTAAATTCAGAGGCAGTAAAAGCACAATTAGATCAGTACCTAAGCTCCTGGACTTCAAACTGGGAAAGCATTTGCCTGTCTTTCAGAGCAAAGTAGCTCCATTTTCACTTAATTCTACTGTTCCTCTGTGTTAATACAGCAATTCCCCAGGACAAAGATGAGCAACCATATACAGTCACTTAAAAGTACTGATTGACATGTAATTGGTGCCCTGAAGACAGCTGGGAGGGGACACAAAGGGGGATGCTTGGCTGCTTTGCTTGCCACCATACAGATTTTTATTTATTTTTTGGTTTAAACTCCTGCTCAAGTGTTTATGACTGTGAGATAGCATCCGTGATAGCATTATGTACAGAACATTCGACTGCAATGTGCATTCGATTTGTTACTCTAATGTGACAAATTGCTATTCCCTATTACAATGACCATGCAGATAATAAAAAATACATCCTTCTCTCCCACTGTGGGCCACGACAGAGACACAACTGTATCCACTGAACCCTCTCCAAGTTATAATTGCTTCCAGATGGAGTGTTTAAGACAAAAATCCCCCCAAATCCACAGAGGTCTATCATACTCTGCACATTACACAGCATTTCTAGTCTGGCTCCTGCAGAAATAACTTGAGAGGCCTAGCTTAAAGGCCATAACCACTGCAAATTTAATTTTGTTACACCATAAATTTACTATTTCAGATTTACAGCCTCTCTTGTTGCATGGCCTGAGCCTGCCTCTGCTGCTTACCCAGATTTATTAGCAGTGCCCAGCAGTATTAAGTACCAAATCACAGCCATGCCTGAAAATAAGCCCTGCACAGTTGAGTTTTGCAGTACCAGCGTAATATCACCAGGTGAAACTCAAGACTCACTGCTAATTTTAGTGGGAGCTGATTGGGTTTGATGCACCAAGGATCAAGTAATACCTATAAATAGAAGCCAGCCCAATTTCTGTGTATTTTTTTCACTCATGCTTTTAGCCATTGGGATCTATAAGGATTCATGGTGGAAACCTCAGCAAATTTGGGATAAGAATCACCTTTCCTGTCAGCTTCTAACACACTTGCTGAGCCATACAAACAGCAAATGCTCCAGCAAGCTGAAAACTATGAAATCTAGTCATGTAAAAACAATTCCATGTTAAAAAGCTCACCCATACACAAAAGTTCTTAATTGGCCCAGATTCAGGTTCCCAACTGCCTTACCTGTGTGCCTCACTTGCTCTGTCAGACCCTTGCACAGCTGACAGTGCTTTTCACATAGCTTCTGAGTGCTTACTTTTAACTTCACAACTCAGTTTCTCATCCCATCTCTGATTTACTGAAAAGCTTTAAAACTGGGGAGAGTTGCTGAGGCTGCAGCTGCTGCTGTGACTTTGTGAGAGTGTTCCATGTTTTCCCAGTTTATTTTTACTTCTGTGAGAGATAGCAATGAAAGTAGAAAATAGAAAGATACCCCAAAATTAAGGAAGAGAGAGTGGTCTGTGAGCATAAATCCACACAACGTTTGTGTGAAGCCATTATACATTAACATAATCCACAGCCTTGTCTAAAATAAGTGCCCAATCTCATCGAAAATTTGATTTTTCTGCAGAAGCCTTTCCTTGCCCACCAGATCTTTCAGACCCTTGCAGCAGTCCACAGCATGTCTAATGATTTACAGTTCCTGTGGAGTATGCACTAGCTTTGCTGAAGCCCTACCCCCTCAAAACAGTGATTTGGAGGATATTTTGGGAACTCTGGGACTTTATGTTCTGTATTCCATACACACACTTTAGTCGTGGTAAAACACAAAAAATCAGAGCCAGTAAATTTTTACTATGCTTATTTTTCTCCAGTTATATCCTGATGATATTAAGATCTTCTTTTAACTAAGATTTTTTTTTTAAAAAAGGTTGAATAGGGTGACAGTATTGAGAACTAAATGTTTTAAAGTTGCTTTAGTTCTCTACTCAACAAACTTCCATAGTTCAAAAACTAGTGGCATTTTTCTAGGAATTATTTATAGATTTTAAGTGGGGCCATTCTACTGTCCCTCCCCTAGTAATGCTTTCACAAGATCCATAAAACTGACCTTCCAATAAGCTTTTCTCAGGGTAGGGTGTGTTGATTTTTTTTTTTTTTTTTGCTCCCACCTTTATAGAATCTTTGTTCTTACAACAATGCTGCATTTACCCCCCTCCCTGAAGCCACAAGTTTGCTTACTAAAATTGGAAACACAAATCCTTTTGTGGCAATATAGCTCACATGCATACACACAAATATTTGCCAGTTTAATTGGGCAGGAATAAACTTGATCAGTGTTTTCTGACTTAGAAAAGCTTGTGTATTTTACCTGATTACTAAGGATGAAATACCCCAAGAGCCAAGTTTGCAGGGCTGTCAGACACCATGCTGAAATCATTAGAATACAAGTTTAGAAAAAGCCATTTTCCAGTACCATGGGATTTTTTTACTGGGAGCCTTCCTTAGGAAGAAGGCAGCAGGGGTTTTAGCTGCTTTGCATCTCAGTTCCAATGCAAACTACCCTCACAGCCCCAGCCCATTTGGTTCAACCAGGATAGCTTTAAAATGGCCCTCAGAGGTTATCACTGCCTTTAATTTCCCTCTCCTCTGCACACTAGCGTCCGTCCATGTAGAAGCTGGGCATCTCAGTGTGATGCCAAAGGCTGTGCCCTTAACTCACAGTTCTTTGTCTCCATCTCTTACCTGCCAAATTACAATATTGATAATGCAATTACTCTTTTGCTGCTTGCATCTTCTGCTAGTAACTGGGATTTTGAGAAGCCCTGATGTGAGGTTGGTTTTAAATGCCCCAGGACTCTCCTCAAGAGGCATGTGATACCTATGGCACCTGTGCTAAGTGTCATCTCTGCCAACAAAATCCATGGGATGGTGTTCACTTGACCATCTGGAGAGATATTTGAAACAAATGAACTCTGATCCCAATGCCCCTTAGAAAAGGACATTCCTAGATAAAAGTTCACTTATTTTCTTAGCACTCAAACAAAAATTGGTATGGAAACAGCAGTGCAATTGTTCCCCTAATAAAGTTACCTCTAAAACAAGTGCCACAGGCTCAGCCCATTTCTAAGCCCTTTGAAGTGATTTGTTATGCAAAGAAGGAAACTGCTGAGATGAACTCTTTTCACTTACCTGATCTCACTGTAACCCTCAACATCATTCCTGACATCTTCCAGTTTAGACATATATGGAACTAAATCCAAACAGCACATACCACCCTGAGTGTTTAATGACTAACAAGCACGAGGGAGATGGTCCTATCCAGTTCTGCTGAGCTCTGGCAAGAAACCTCAAAGTTTTACACTTGCAAGGATCCTTTATTTACAAACAGTCCTAAGGCTGGATAAGTTTGCTTTGTGTGCAGTATGGAATGAAGAGGATACATCAGCTGAAATTTTTAAATGCAATTCTGAAGTCTGTGAGATACAATATAGATTAGATCCAGAAAACATGCAGGGACTTCAGAGTCACATAATTGAATGAGTCATTGAGCAATGTCTTTCCCAATTTCCCTGATGGCTCTGTGATAAGCATTTTCCCCTCTTACCTCCCTTTTCAGTCTTTTTCTGCATTACCATAATTGACAGTCTTAGTTTACAAAGAATTTGTTGTGATACTTCTCTTTCCTTTGTGTGACTATGTAAGGAATGGTTTCACTGTTGCCAAGATGGTGTCCTTGCTATTGCTAAAAAGATAGTTAAAATTTGTATTAAGAAGTAATAATGCTTTTGTCAAACACCAGACTTCTGTTCCCTGCACTGGCTGCCCATTGAGATTCCCTCAAATTCAGACTCAGAGGCTAATGACAAGGGCAGAGAGGGCAAGAAGAGTTTGCAGGTAAGTGCAGTATGGGCTCTCCCATACCCTGGTAGACACATGATGTGAGTACTGACAAGATAGCAAAGTATGTGGTCAGTGGGAAATGAACTGGATTCCTGAGTTTCAACTGAGGTTGAAACAGCTGTAACAGCTCACTTCTCTCTTCACACAGGTGTCATTATAAATGTTATTGCTTACCTTCACTTTTTCTGAGAAGGCACTTCAGGGCAACAACCTTAAAGTCTACTTGAGAAATTATTCTACATACCCTTACTTCATGCAAAGCTCAGTGGAGGCTTTTTATTCTGAATTTAATACGCACAATTTCTCTTCTTGAATTGTATAAGACACACTGACGCCATATCCAGTGAACAGGTCGTTTTGACCCAGGAGTGCTAGAAAAAGAATGACTAATAGCAAATAAATACGGTTTTGGACAGAGGTCAGGGGGACATTTAGATTTTGTTATGATTAGTACAAATATTTACAGACTTTGTACCATGACAAATAGCAAAAGCATACAAGGAGTGGTCAACTCAAGTAAAAACGTTTTGTCATTTCAGGAGAAGATTTAGCTTTATCATTAAAATTTTAAAATGGTACTTACAGAAGAATACAGGTAGGACTTCTGTATTTTTGAAAACTGATTATTTGGCAACACTGAAAACCATTCCTGTCCATGAAACCAATTCATGTATGTGTGTAGCTGCCATTTTAATTACCTTGCTATGGACAGCCAGCTGTGTCCATGTTTCAGGGCTACCACAAGGACTGAAATGGAAGTAGTTTCCTGTATTCTTCCAGTCCTTAGTTTACCAGACCCATTTAGTAGTGAATATAACTGCAATAAATTACTTCTATTGTATCCAAAATGCACTGTGGTGTTAAAGGATGCTTGAATTTGGATGTGAGACCTATTTGAAGCCTCTGTCTAAAAAAAATCTCACTGACTTGCTACACCTAAGTCTCATTCAGCTCAAGGGAGCAATTCACAAAAAAATAAAAATAAAAATTATAGCATTAATTCAGACATACCTGAACTTTAAGAATTTACTAGTTACTAGTAAGTAACTGAGGGGTTCACTTTTTAGTATGAATCACAATGCTTAATCTCAGGACCAGGGAAGCTTTAGGAAAAAACAGAGTTTAAAGGCCAAGCATATTTACTTGTGGTCTGAAATTCTTGAATCTGGAATGAATAAGTTCTTAAGTCATACAAGCCCATGACGACCTGCCGAAGAAGGCTCATATCTTCCTTCAAATCACTGGCCTCATTCCAAAATTTTCTGGGGAGAATGCCTTTCTCCAGTGTATAAAAAGCGGTACAGGCCAAGTGTTACCAATTTCTTTTCCTATATAGAAAACAAATTACTACAGTAAAAAAAGGTTTAGGAGTAGCCCTTGCTTTCAATGGTCATCTTTTGTGCTAGCAGACAGATCTTTTTAAACTATAAAAATAGTTCTGTGGGCAGCAAAAGGACATTCTTCTTCTGCACTGTTTTTCACATGAGGCAAAACCCTCCCCCATGAATTAGACATTTGATCCAAACTGGCTCCATGTGGGGCCAACTCAGCCCAGCCATCTGTGCTTCGTTCTCCAGAAATTACAAACACATTTTGTTTGTAATGGCACAAAAGGCCACCTGAGATGACTCGATATACAGTGGCAAGTGCTGAATTTACCAAGTGGTGGACACGGTCTTGCAGGCTCCAGAGGAAAAATTCCTTCTCTTCCTTCCCAACAAACTTGGTTCACCAGGCTTTTGACAGATTGTGCAGTGCATAGACACAGGTTGAGGAGCAGGCCTGATGTGCTCTGCCTTCCATGAGCAGGCTGAACCCTAAATAGTTCTGTGGTAGCTCAGCTGAAACCAGGAACAACAGAAATACAGAAAGAACAAAGCAAGAAAACCCTTCCAGCCCTTCCCAAATCCAACCAACACACAGATGAGTCCACACGGTTCTTCCCCAACTTTTCCCTGTGTGGTTTGCTCTGAACTTGCCCAAGTTCTTTCAGGAAGTAATGTAAAAGTAGTAGTGTAGTTAAAAAGGCATCACCTCAGGGATTTGTGTGCCAGACATCACGTGTAAGGACTCCCAGAGAAACTATCATGTTTAAAAGGTTTATGCCTAAATCTAACCCAACTGTGTCAGAAGCAGCTTCTTGCAGAGATACCACACTCATTACCTATTTGTCAGTGATTACCTGTTTTTGACATTTGGTTCACTAACACCACAGAACCACCGCAGTGGAAATCTGGGATCTGAGGCAAATGGACACATACAATTGTTTTGTATTTAAAAATATTAAAGGCACAAAATAACTTATATTTCTTAAACTTGAGTTTTTCAAGGATTCATCTTGAAAACAGCCATCATTTCCCCACAAAAGGCTACATCATAATCAAAATCTTAATTGAAATCAGAACATTTGAATGCATTAGACTATAAATATTACAGAGTAGAACTCGCAAATCTTGCATTCAACCGAATTACTTTATGAACAAACTTCTTCATTATGGTACTAACTTATCAATTTAAAAACACTTCCATAGTTAAAACATAAAATGCATAATTAGGAAAAATATAGATGTACTGTCTTACTTCCTTAGGACAATTTTATTCCAGTACTTTTTTCCTCTGGACAGAGGAAGCTATTGTAACTGAGCACACAACAGCTCTTTCATAACTGAAAAAGTTACCAGCATGCACAGAAGTTGCACCAAGAACAGGGGCTCTATACAATGTCCAGAGCCTGTTGAGGAACACACAGCTTTTATACATCAGGGATTACAGAGCACAACCATCTGGTCAGCTTTCAGGCTAAATGAGCCCATGCTATCCTGCAAGGCCAATTTGCATGACTGATAAAAAAGGGACTATTATACATCTGTCTCGGTCATGTCTGATGTTACGGTTTTAGCAACATTCGGCTGTTCTAGGATTATTTCAAGTTTCATACTTTAACAATATGCTTATTTCTATGGGTACAACTGGCATCACTACATACTATGCAAATGCTTTTCTTGCTTTATTATGTAAAAATAAGATTTAAAGGATAATGGCACTAAACTGACATTTTTAACATTGTTTTTAATTCCTTCTTCCAACTTTTTACAAGAGTCACTATCGCAAAAGGCAAAAGGTGAAGGATTAAAAGAAGTCTTCACATAAAAGCTCTAGGGATTGATATTTAATGAGCTGTGAGATGTAAATCAATGCACAACAGCACAGTTAAAGCTTAAAATACTAGGATAACATTTATATTAAAAATAATTCACCTACAGATAATACAGTCTAGTGTTTATTGTATGTTATGGAAGGTACACTTGAATTTCAAAAATTTAAAACATATAAAAAGTGGTTAAGGGCTAACATTTTATCAATATATGATAAATGTGTAAGAATGTTTATTATACAGCAGGGTACAATGGTAGTGTTAATGCCAACAGGGCACCACAGAAGTTAGTTTAAAAAAAATTTCCACTATGCTTTATACAAACACCACCACTTGCAGTTGTTTAAGAGTATTGGGAGAGGATCACTGTCTGTAGGATAAGCAGTCCTAGAACATTTTTAATGTTAGATAGCGTCATAGTACGTAGATTGGTGAACGTTTCAAAATAAAACTAGAAATGCTGTAATTACTTCACAGAAATGCACATCCAATATTTGTTTTCAATAAGAACAATAGGTACAAGTTTATAACTCTCCCTATTTGAAATAATTTACACACAGATGAAAGCTACTCTATCTAAAATAATCACTACATACATTTTTCTTCTTGGAAATAAACAGGCAATTTTTCTTTTGCATGATCAATATCAAAAAACATATAGCAGAAGTAGTATTTTTAAAACATAACTGGTGCTCTAAAGTTTAAAAAAAAAAAAAAAAAAAAGGAAAGAATGAGGAAAAAAAAATTCCGTCAGTGTGCAACCTAAAATCAACCAAGCTTATATTGTAGTACAACCATATTAAGAAACCACTGTTTAGGAATACAACGTTATGGAAAAAGTTGATAATTCACAAAACTGTTCATCAGGCCATAGAGTAAAATAGCTCCACAGTTTACAGATAAAACTGAGGCCACACAGATGCGTGCTATGTCTTATCTCCAGTGAGTAGATACTTAGGCAGAGGATGTAACACTTTGTTTGTAGACAGCATGGTATGCATTTCTCAGCAAGACGTAAGGGAAACAAGACTCCAAGAGATCCATTGTCAGGAACGGAGACTCCTGCACAATCTGAAAAATACCAGAAACACAAGGTTTTGCAGAGCCCCTTCTACTGCCTGCTACTGATAATCTGTTTCATGTAGAGCCTTCCAGCCTGCATCACACCACCACTCACAATTTCACAGTGAAAATAAATTGCACCAAGTTTATAGTAGTGTTTCTCCCTACATCTAAACTCTCTACTTCTCAAAGCAACTATTTCGCTTTCCAATATAAATAGTCATCTTCCAAAAGATACTGAATACTGAGAGGAAATCCTCTGAGCAGAGAAGAGTTTCTCCTACACCCTGAACACTGCTTCTTAAACATATGCTATGTACTAAGTGAACAATGAAAATTATCTGAACAACATGATACAATGTTCTAAGCAATAAAGGATGATGGCAATATTATAAGCATGTTGGGGGAATGAAAAAAAAAATACTGACATAAGAATACCAGGAAGAACAATATAAAAATTATTTCTACTGCTTTGTGAGCTACAAATAAAACACACAAATGCTCACCATGTCTAGTAGTAGATAAACAGATTCTCGATTTCTTGTAGTAGTTTTGTCGGTCTCCTGGCCAATCTTCAGTAGACTGGATGATGCAAGCTGTATAAAATGAGTATTTCAAAGAAATAAATAAAACAAAGCATTGATGAGCTTCTGCTATTCTATTACACAAAGTCAAGGGACTCTGCATTGTACTAATCATGACAAAGGCAAGTAATCCTGAGCACATGAACTGGGCTTTAGTCTCAATGTGCCTTACTGGCTTATTCCTAGTAGCATTTAATAAATGTCACATGCTATTTTAATATAAAAAATGAATTAATTTATTGCAGAGAACTTTTTGTTGTAATCATTGGTTGACAATTACAAAATCTCCTGAAATCAATGACAGAACTCCCAGGGGATCAAGATCTCACTTCTGTCCTTCCCAATATACATTTCTACTTACTGCATTTTTGTAAGGTTTAAGATGTTTAAAATTTTTATTGTTTGAAATTTTACCCATTTTGCAACAGAAGAAGTTTCGAAGAAATGGCATCTCAACTGCCAATGATTCTATCAATGTACCTTCAGTATATACTCACTTCATGTTTACCAAACTGGGCCTGGATAAAAATGTTCATAGTATGTAGTCTGTAGCTATAGATAGCATCTGTATTTCAGCCAATGGGATAGCATGTAAAACAGTGGTATGATTAAATATGGAGTAGAGACTAGATAACCCAGAGTGCTGCTAGTCTCTAAAAAGGGGGGAATTGATGCCTATTGATTTTTGTCTTTTTTGCTTTTATGTATTCTCTGTATTCTTTACACATATATTTGGAGCTCTGAAGCCTATTACTGTATTCTAGCTACTTTTCCATGCCTTTTCCCTTGGCAGAAAGACAAAATATACTCCAGAGCTCCAAGCCCTGGGGTGTACAAGGCCCCCGTGCTATCGTGATTCTTCCTGGCTACTGAGGTTGAGAACTACTCTTAGAGATAGATTTTCATAAACAAAGGACAGCTGGTACTAAGGGGAGGGCTCCAGAGAAGGGGTTTCACCTGGGGGTTTGAGGAATTGCATCACCACTTGTGCTCCTAACTGATACTCTTTGTCAAGTACACTAATTTGCTAAACTTATAAAAACTGTATTCACCCTGTGTGGGTGGGCTTTTGGGGACATTTTCTATAACTGCCCCTGGAGCTCCAATAAAGATCCACTTTTATATTACCTCCCATACCAATATCCTCTCAAGAGCAGGTGTTTCATTTCTAGGTTGAAAAAGGCAGCATCATAAACACCCCTATTATCCTAGTTTTAGAAGATACCCTGGAAACTTCTCACATGTACTTAGGTATTTACAAGCTCAGGATCACAGAATACAGCAAAATACTTAATTTGCAGATGCCTTGATACACCATGCCTTGCAGAAATTTGGAAAGAAACCTCTTCCAACTTTCAGATGTACAATCATCATTTTGGCAATGGCAACATTGCCTAAACCACATGTTTACCAGAAAAGGATTTTAAATTAAAATACTAACTGTAAAAATCTAACTCAACATTCTTCTTGGAAAAGCTGTCATGAATCAATTTTTAAAGTTGAAGTCAATATTCAAAATAGTACTCATCAGCATTAAAGAACCTCCTACTTTTTTTAAAATATTTAATTAACTTGGATAGGAAAGCAGATCATCTTCAGCAGTAATGTTCCTCTCAAGAGAAATGTTTTTCTTTCAGGCTAACAGTAAGTGTTAAAAAAGAAAGATTAACAAAATATCTGAAGCATCGAGTCATAGTCTGCGCAGTAAAAGCAGTGGTCTGAAAGCAGTCCATAAACACTGAAAGAAAGCAAGCCTCATACCAAAAGCATTTTTATCACATGAAACTATACTGGTTTTCTTCACTTGTCAAACATAAGCAACTTGATACAACTATTTCTTTTTCATGTTTTACATCCAGCAGTTGCATTAGACAAGGTCAATGGACATAGGGGCTTTTCCTGTTTTACAAAATGCAATGAATTTCCAAAAGTGAAAGATTCTTTTAACAAAAAAAAAATTGTTTCTGTGAACTTCTAGTTAAAGAAAGTTACCTGAAATAAAGAGGGAGGGGCTTTTTCTCCACACATTTTAATGCCAAACAGAAAAATCAAAACCCACTGAAAATCAATAGCAATTTTCAAAACTTAGTGATGCTGCTGGTTTTCCCTTTAGTTTCCTTCAAGTACTGGCTAATTAAGAGCCATTTAGAAAACTCTATTTCTACTCAAATAGCACATCAATATGTATTTAAAACATATCACCATGACTTAGAAACTTTTGGGTTTTTTTTTCCTAAGCATCATCCAAGATTTCAGTAGCTTTCACCTTCAGTTTACTCTGTGGTATTAAAAATTTCCTCTTCCCAACTACCCCTGTAACATGCTGCTACCTGGCTGCTGTTCATGTTTAAGAGGGGCAAGCATGTCAAAAAGTACAACACAAAAGCCACTCTAAACTTTATCTTACTTTTTCAAAGGTGACTAACTAAAGTATCCAACACATCATGGGAAAAAGGCAACTAGACAGGAGTTTGATTTTATATGTATTGCACATTTTTCCCCAGTCATGGGCCACACAATGTGAGAAATGGTATTTGCTAAAATACTGAAGATTGTACTGAAAAAAAATATGACATTTGCACTGATTTGCTCCTGTAACTTTCAAACATCACACACAAGCCTTCATAAAGAATTACTGCAAAATTTCATCTGTATATAGACTTGTATATAGAAGCATATAAAAAATATTCTTCTCTCTTGTGCATCAAAAGCAGATTTGTATGAAATCAATTGCATTGCATCCCAAATCAACAGTACATTTTAACAAGTAGGAATAAAGTTATACATACAGCCAAAAATTCTTTGAGACGGTCTTCAATGCTTCCCTTGTGGATGGTGAATAAAGCTGCAGCAATCTGATTGATAGCCTTTGCCAAGCAATGAATGTTGTTGCAATGCCCTAAACAAAAGCACACTTAAATCAACTCAGCACCAAAAGACAGTATTCTTTGGAAAATATCACCAAAGACTGAAGAGATTTGTGACAATGAAAGAAGAACTTTTAGGATCTTACACAAAGGTATTCTTCCACACTGAACTTGCTATCAGTAAAGTCACCAGAAGTGCAGCTCTCCCTTCCGATTCCTAATGGTCACAACAACCTGAGAAACAACCTGGGGCTTTTAGAAATAAGGGAAATATTGGAAGTTTATTTGGTTTCTACAAAACTTGAGAGTTTTAACACTTGACTAGACCAAAAGGACAGATTTTCACAAGTTAATTGATTATTTCTTTCTCCCTGTGTGTAAATGAACATCTCGTGCCCTTTGACACAGTATTCCTCAAAGAGATCTACAGGTACTCAAGAACAAAGCTGTTCCACTGGTGATTTTCATATGTAACATCTTACCTAAAATTCACCCAGGCTTCAGAACCCTAGAAGGCGGTTAAATGACACTAGTTTTCACAGAGAGCAGAACTGCTCCTCAGTAAACCTGATATTTCTTCCAGGCAAATTAAGTCAAACATACCACTTCACAAAAAAATCAATAAACACCTGGGAAAATATCTTAGGCTAGTGTGAGCATATGAAAAGGAAGTGGTCTTTGAAAGAGTTAACAAGTACTCAAATATGCTAATTCTTAAATTATTTTTTGACCACTGGTGAGCAATGAGCTCATCTTTTTATTCAGTCATTTACCATTAGTCCAAGTTCATACTTGAATAATGAGGTCAGCTGGACCACATGAGAAAAATCAATTTTTTCTCCATGCATATCAATATTGTTACTTAAAATTACTTTTAGCTGTCATTTTATCGCCCAGTTTACTCAGTATCATACCTCTGGAGCTCTTCACTAATATCCTCAACAAATTCACATGACACATTAATTTTCTCACCTCACTCTTCAGCTCCCCATCCAGGTGATCTGTGAATATGCTGACTAGTAAGTCCCAGTGAAAATCCCTGAGGATCTCCTAATTTAGCAGGGCTCACAGATTTGATACTCCAACTTTTAACAATTTGAACTATGAACATCAGTCAAGAAAACCTGTCCTGCTTAATTCTGATTCAAATATGTATTTATCTTTGAAGAGGTCATTTATTCAAGAGACTTCATTTTTACTCAGGCTGTAGAAAAAGCATCAACAAGGCAATTGTTGATGCAATAGAACTGTTGCCTTCCAACTCATATCACATTTCAATTTTAGTTAGTTTTTTAATTAGACAAGAACTAGGGCTCTTGCAGACTAATATTCTATTCTACTCTCTAACTGACAAGTTAGACATGTAGCCTGGTGTTTGACTAACAGTTCAGATTTTGTGCTGGAAGCAAAAGTTAAGGTCTGTTAGACTTCATCTGGAACTAGTGGAAGAAACAGATTTGATCTTGAAGCAGACAGAGGAATACAGACATTGCTACAGCTGTCCAAGCACTTGTCTGTATTTGGGAGATATCTCTTGCCAGATTAGAAAGCTGAAACTCCTTCAAATCTGTGACTCGTTGATGGATTAATTCAGGATTTATCCAGGGAATTTACTTCATAAAGCAGAATTTATTAAGTTCACATTCTGGAAATACCATTTATATTAAGTGTTTCAAGCCAGATGTTCTACAATAAGGGTAGAACACAAGAAAAAGCAGTATTATGCAAGGAAGGCAGAAATTACAAAGTCTATTCTGTTTGTTCAGTTATTTTTGTACAGTGAACATATTTTATGTTTACCTTTTGCTAGATCTTCCTCTCAATAAAAGAGCTCACTCAGTAAAAAATTATATAATGCAGAGGCCACATCTCACAGAAGCAGTAGCAACTCCTAATGTTATTTAAGGGCAAGATGTAACTTTTCTCTCCAGTCACAATTCCATGTCATCTATGAACTATACTTGAAGAGCTCACTTTGAAACAAGGCTTTGCCTGACTTCATCTTCAGAGTTAAATGTAAATGAAACAACATAAACTGGAATATTTAAGCTACATTATCTAAAACAGGCAGAAGATTGATTCTCTGCTTATCTTCAACAGGAGAATTATCTGTTGTTTCAGCCTGCTAAAAACATGATGACTAAGAGGGTCTGGGGAAGAGAGGAAGTTTGAGGAAGGCAAACCCACCTGAGTTTTAACATGCTGGAGAACCTCTAGCTAGCCTGACATATTCTTAGCAATTAATTTACAGAGGGGTAAATGTGAAAAAATAATCACCAGTAAAAGTTTTAGTATTATCCCCCTGGCAAGCCATACAGGTTTTGAGACTCTAGAGGTGGTAAGATCCTTTGAAGGATAAACTGGTAGCAGGAAGTGCTTCTGGAGGATTTCTTTTACAAAACTATAAATAGGTAATTTTTAAGAGATGTGATCTTATATACACATAAACAAGTTCATTTGGAGTAAAGACAGTCAACCTGATTACCTTCAGGAAGTTTCTACCTGTGCTCCTCACCAATCACATTAGATCTTCCCTGCTCTCACCTATATTCCAAGATTTTTATTCAAGTATCACAATGTGGAAAAAGCTTGAAAAGAATAATAGAAATACTACGAGAGCATAACTGGTAACAACTCTGCAGGTTACAGATTGTTCTCATTCAGCAGAAAAAAATTTTAACTTGAAAATTCCTTTATTTTCAAATCAATATTCAATTCTATTCATACATCAGATTTATCTAACATTTTCCACAACTGGAGAAGTCTACATTAGCTGTTTTAAAATTAAACTAGAGTCAAGAGATCTCTAATAATTCAAAACTGAAGAAAGTCTAATTGATCCTATGCAAAACAACAATCCTGGGTCTCTAAAAAACATGATTTGCATTGAGTGATACAGAAAGCTTTCAAAATTTTGGTATTTTCCTGGTACTTTAAATATTTAGAAGTCAGTTTACACTAACTTTGTGAGTTATAATTTTGAGCAAATTAAAAATAATGCAAGTTTTAAAACTAACTAGAGAAAACATGCATCCCAGTGAATGGAAGCAGTATAAACATAGTCTTTTATGTCAATCATGTTACATATTACAAAGGAATAGCTTGAACAGCCTTTTGTATGTGTTAGAACAGTACCGTCTCTCTTTTTTCAACTTAAAAAGAGAAAGAAAACTGGATTAAATGCAAAGAATTTTGTTGTGGCAAAAAAAAAAATTTAAAATAAGAAAGTTGAACTATTGTGCAGGAAATAATTCTGTTCACTACTTACACCTTCCAGATTCTGTTTTCAAAACTTTATGCTTGCCAATATGAACAGCATACTAAATATAGAAAGGACACTTCGTATGACTGGCCCAAGGCCAATGTAAAGATTACTAAAACATTACTACTTACTAGAATATATTATATTAGATAGTAAGTGTCACACTAATTCATGCAGAATGTGTGCTTGAAATGCTCCACATTAGGACAAGATTGCCCCCTGCAGTGTCTGAGCTGTTCTGAAAATTTCAGGTACCAAACAAATTTTTCATAGAAAGTTATCTCAGACAAGAGTTATGTAACTGCTTTTTAAAGTACTTTTAGAACAACTTGCCTGAATTCAGGCTGACAAGATTTTTTAGTTTGTTCACTATAAAATATAATTAAATATTAAAGGCAGATGGATTCAAGTAGTCACTAGCAGAACTATTGTGAAGACAGCATTCCCAGCAAATGTTCAGCTGACTCTACATTACCTTCGATGGCAGGGCTGTACTGAGACATCACATTGCTAGCCAAAGTAGGCAGGGAGACAGCCACGAAGACCATTAGAAGGCAAGCAATTTTATATTCTTCTTCTGGACTAATGTTTTCTAAAAACAAAAATAATAAAGTTCTTTAATTAAAGAAGTCATCTCAAAATATTTCCTTTCAGCTGCAGATAGATTAGAATGTAAAATGTTTGACTAAATTGAAATTTAAATCAAAATCAAAGTCAACATTTATATTGTGAAAAGAGGAATATTAATGTCAGTCCTGCCAAAAGAAACAGTAGAGCTGCAAAATGTCCAGTTTATTATCTAGGAGAACAAAAAGAAGCCACTGCCATGCTATTATTTCTAACAATTTAGTTACTAAGTCTTTAATACGATGAGCAGAATAGTAATCTTTCCATGCTGGTATAAACCTAGTTATTGCTGTAATGTTAGAAGAGTTTCTCTTGCACTCTTCCTTTGGCAGATGAGCAGAAGGTGATGGTGTAGTCATGTCAATTCACACTAAAACCTTGTGCTTATAAAAACAGCGGCATGATCACACATTAGACTAAGATCGGTTTAAAACAAGTCAACTGGTGACATATAGAATTTACCTCTATGAAAACTGAATAAAAGCAAAATATTTCGAATTCCAAAGGCAACAATCAAAACAAGATCACAAACCGTTGTGAGAATATACAGAAATTCTCTTTGTTGACCTAGCTTGAACATTTCATAGCTGTACCATAATGAAAATAATCTACTTAAAATAGCATTTTAGATATCAGATACCTAACAAAAATATACTTCTGTCTATTATACATATAATGTAGACAGAACAAATACACTTTAGGTTGCTTTTATTCTAAACGCACAATATTGAAATGCCCCTGTGTATTTTCCCCCTCTTGAAATAACTACTATTGAAGTAAGAAAAAACAACTTAGGTAGCATTTAAAATATTCATGGTGTTATTCTAACATTAACTATCCACAACATACAGGGGAAAAAAAGTAATGAAATGCTCAGTAAGGAATATAGGAAAAAAAGCTGAAGATCATGAAAAAATACTTAGGAGTCTTAATTAATGTATTTGAACACGCCAGAGTAAACAAAACTGAAAAGCTTAGACAGCAGTGCCTTAAAGCAACAAAGAGGAAGCATGATACATGTTAATTCTCTAACATGTTTATTTTACTGTTTTCACTTCTAAACTTCGTATTAACACTTGTAGGACAGACTGGCAACAAAATATTGTGAAATTCATGAGTTGCATTCAGCTCTTAATGCTTAATTAGGTGACAGATTTGTTACACATCTGTGCAACAGAACTGATCAAGTTGTTCAAAAGACACTCTTACTGTCATTGTTCCCAAATTACAGCAGTGTTCACCGTTAATTTCCTTCTACATTTACCTGTTATCCTTCTTTAGGTCAGCACATCCATTAATGCATATTTGAAAAGATTCTCAAGTTAACACCAATAAACAGCAGGCAAAAGCAATCCATCCTCTTATGCTGTTTATGAAGTTTATTGTAGGAATACAAGAGTCAAGATATACAAGTTTCCTCCCAGCACTTTTCTCTTTTTAACATTTATATTCTCGAAGTTGGAACTTCTTACCTGATTTTTGGGAAGACAGTGCTACAACCAAGGCAGGATCAATCTCACAAGGCAATCCAGCAGCTGATGACAGTTCATATACATTCATTGCCACCTGAGGACCAGAAGAAAGACAACAGAGAATGCTTTCATCTAAAGATGATGAAGCACAGGTTTTGCTGTGATGTTTAAAATGAGTTTGAGGCACTAAGGAATTTCAGAGATTTGGCAAATATTAGACAGAGACTGTAGATTTTGTTTGTTTCTAACCTCCACTGAGCAGCTGTGTCTGTACTTTGTGCACCAGATGGCAATTTTGTTGTGTCAAGCCAAACAAAACTCATTTTCCCACATTACCTCCAAAGCAACACCCCGACTTTCTGTTAGCTGTTTCTACATCTTGCTTTAATGTTCAAAAGAAATTGATCTATCTTCTCCAACAGATCTAAAGTATCAGCTAACATCTACAAATACAGCATTTTTAGACAAAAGCCAAAAGTCACAATCTGGTGAAATAGAGCAATGGAGAAATCTCAAAGATGCAAATGTTATACAGATTCAGAGTTCTCTGACTCCAGGCACCAAAAATTGCAGTCTAAGAGGCCACAGCACTTAGAGGAACTAGGAACATTTTGAAATGTATTCCATTTCCCAGTCCATCCCAGGATGTCTCTTTTGTTACCATTAATAAGCATTCAACAGTGTTGTTTTCACTTTCCATTTCCAGACAGAGTGCTTATTCTATCAGTTGGTTGTGATTTTTTCCCCAGAACATTAGGAGGCTGCAGATTCACAATTACTAATTACAAATGCACTATTTACTAAGATCCAAAACAACTCTATCACCTTTTCTGCCAAATATTACCTTCATGTCAGTCTCTCTTGGAATGTGATCTTTGAAGTCCTCAATGGAACTTACAAGGAACGGAATGTGGTAGGATAAGACCTAAGAGATACAAACACATACAAAATGAGAAAAATTACTTCAAGTTAATTATCAGTTAGACACTATCACTGTTTCACTGGGCTTATTTTCTTTTCTAATGGGTTTTTACTTTACGCATTTTTATTTGTATGTAGATTTAAGACATTAAAGCCTAATAAAGTTTGTACTAAAAAAGTGAAAGAAAAGCCTTTAAAATGAGTAAACACAGAAAACATGATCTAAACTAAATATGATGTTTTAATGTAACAGTTCTCTGAACAGTACTCAAAAAATAGATTCCCTCACCCCAAGTTCAATTCAAAGTTCAGTTCCAACTGAGAATTGCCATATTACCCACATGTTGCCCACCTTTTAAGAGGTTGACATTCCTGAACAGTTAAGCTACAAATATCCTATCATTCCATTAAATTAAATACAATGAAAATTATTCAGAATATATTCAGTTCTTCCTTACATCTCTAAGTGCTTCCTGTGCCAATGACCGAAAAGACAAGATAACACCAATAATTGTCATCCTCTTCAAAACACTGTCAACAGCTGAAAACAGAACAATGAACAAAGCATTGATGTTTACAAGCTCAATTCTTCAAAGAGAAAAAAAAATATTTAACAAAATATTGGAAACAACAAGGTACTGAAACAAAGCCATTTCTTAAAAGAGCCAAAATCACCAGTTCTAAAGCAGGCTTTTATAGCTGAATCCATAATGGGATTTTCAGTAGAAGACTACTAGATTGTTTTGGGATTTCATTTTTTTTTTTTATTTTTTGTTTTGAGTTAGAGCTGGGATTGACGTATGAAGTTTCATGTACTTGTTTATGAATTTTTATTTATAATATAGTGAGTTTTACAGTACTGTTAGTTAACAACTAAAGGAAAAAAAATGGAGCTGTATTTTGCTTGTTATAAAGTTTTTTTAAAAGCTTAATTATTTAATTAAAATTTACAGCTACATTATTTTTACTTTTGACTTGACTAAACACACGTGACACACAGTGTGGCATTTTTTATTTAACTACAAAATGCTATTTAAAACCAAGACAAAGAAGGAACAAGAAGGAAGAAGCCAACACCTTACAACTTTTTTCTTGTTTTATACTTATTATTATATTTTAAGACTTTAAATTCCAAACCCTTCACCATATTCAAACTACACATCAGTGATTCCAACTTCATTACTCAATTTTGGAAGCCTGCTCTAAGGATTCTCAAGACAAAACAGTGTTCTTTTGGGGATCAGTTACTGACAGAAAGTTCAAAACTTCCAGACTTTAGGGTTCCAACAAAGACTATCACATTCACCAGTTCCTGGAATGAAACCTGGTGTACACAGCTGACAGTACTGGATGCTTTCTGGAGGACAAAAATGGCTCTTTATTGCAATTATTTTTTGTCTCACATTCCAAAGGTATGTACCAGGCTTCCATACTACTGCTGCTACAGCTCCATATTATCATCCCTGAAATGATGCTCAAAACTCATCACTAACACAGTGCCCGAGGACTAAATAACCCTGAAATCTCACTTTGGACAGAAAAAACTGGAAAAGTTTAAAATGATTCATCAGTATATATGAACTCACATACATTTTGCTACTTATGGATATTCAATACAGAAAAATTATTTTTTCCCATTTTCTTTACAAAGATAAATATAAGAAATAAGTCTTTCTTTAGTAGGATCTTGCTGGATACCCACATGACAATCTTTTAAAGAGTGCTGCCATCTGGTCTGGCTTGTCAAAGCTGGTCCTCATTTGTGTTAGAACTTCAACATTCTCCACCACAAGTTTCTATAAAGAAGCAAAGATTCATGTCAGCTATAGATTTCAGCATGCTAATTGGACAAATGCTTGATTTAGGACATTTCAACTTGGCAGAAAAGCAACTAACCCCATGGAATACAGAATTTACTGTGTTCTTAATGGGACTACAATATCAATACTATCATCAGTCACTACTATCCACAAAAGCAAGCTCTGAATCAAAGAGCAGAGGCTTAGATACCCCTTAGAATATGATTTTTGTATTGAGGAATGTGCCCACATCTTAAAGTAAAGGTATGTAACTCCATAAAAATCTTCCAATAGGTCCTTGTGCCACTCAGCTTTTTAGAAGAAAAGTATACATATTACAATAAAAATAAAAATTCACAAAGTAATCAATTCTTTTGGATTGCTGCTTTCACTAATTACGCTGAAATTTAATGTTGGTTAAATTAAAAAATGGATTCAAGAGTGGAAATCGGATTGTTAAACCTTGGTACAGTTTACTTGAAATTTTCTTCCACTATAATATGAAAAAGTAAAGATCTACCTTCAAGTCCCAACACTTTAGCCTGAAATAAACTCAATAGTTTTCATTTCAGTTTGGCCAAAAGAAAATATGTCTGTTTCTAATTTTTAACAGCTCTCATATATGCAACTTGTAAAATTATAGTACATGTAATAACTTTGCTGAAATCATTCTCCAAATATTTATCAGATTAAAATTTTATTAGAGAGTGCATAGTCACATCTCAAAAATATCAGATCCAAATTTCCTGCTAGCTGAGGAACTTAGGCTGTGCCAAGCTGTATTTTTGAACTCTTCAAGCAAAAAATAGGTAGTTTGTTCTTATAAAAATATTTTTGCAGTCTCAATGCTAAGTACTCTACTTCCAACAGGGAAAAGTGATTCTGTCTCTTTATGTAGAGAACAATCAACAGCTAAGAAAACGTACATCTCATGTTCTAATGAAGATTGAGGTGTTCTTCTGTTTAAAGAAGATTTCAATTAATGTTTTGTACACTAAATTAAATCAACATAAAAAAGAACTGAAGGATGGAGGGAGAAACAAAAATATTCTGAACTGGGAGTGGTTTTCCAAAGTGGTTATTAATAGCATTATTTTTCAAGTGGTGCATTCCACTCCATCTTAATTTCCAGAGGAGGCAGCAGGAAAAAATTGATATTCAAACATGTAGGCCACCATAAGTTTGGAACACAATTAGATATTTTCATAAAATCTAAGAGGCATAGCTGCAGGAACCTACTGCTAAAGATCCCTTTTGATGCCTAAGCTTTTTATATAATTTTCATACATTTGTAGCTTTGTAGATTGCTAATGCATGGTTGTAGATCCATGTACTTTTCCTACTCTTTTCCCCTAGATATTAGAACAATAAGCTAACATATACATTCCTGAAAATTCTATTTAGTTTTATTGTCAGGAAGAGGGCCTGCAAGAACATTTTTGGTTTTCTAACCAGAATTCAAGAATTGTTAAGAAATGGGGCAGTAGCCCTTGGATTAACTTCAAGGGGCTGACCCAGAGGTGAGCTGGGTCAATTGAATTTCCTACTGGATATACCTGTTAGATATCCTAATTAATTAACTTATAAAATTATAGAAATCCTGTGGCAATCCCATCACCATTGGGACACCAGGATGCTTCCAATAAAGGTCTGCTTTTTACTTTATTATTTCGACACTGTTGCAAAGCGTTTTTTCTCTTTTGATTAGAGGCAACACTTCCAACCCAAATGATTCAATTGCTATGAGTAGAGCGCACAGACATGACAAATTTCTATGCTGAAAGCCAAAGCAAAACTGGTTTGCACTGAAATCAAGATGGACAATTTTAAACCATCTGATATATCAGAACTTGGCATTTTAGTTTAAATCCCTTAAAGCTCTCCAGAATGCAAGACTGAAGGCAATAGCCCATGCACATTGTTATTCAGTCAAGTTTACAGCTTCATGAAGAAGAACCAGCATATTAAAGATTAAAGAGGAGCAGGCTGGAATACAGTTTTCAAATGGTGGCCTAAATGAGGCAATCGTTCCCTCCCTGCTCCAGTCTTAAACTTCAGCTATAAAACTGACACCTGGTCCAACTTTGCAGGAAGCAAAGCAAGCATGTTGAACCCTACTTGTAATAAATTCCCCAGTCTCTCCTCTTGTTGCTTCCTTTCCCCAAACACAGATGCTTCTCAGGGCTCTCTTGTGAAGCCAACTCTCTCAGCAAGAGAGATGAACATTTTATTACTTCTCTTTTTCCTCCAAAAATGTGGTCATGCACATGTGGGTCTACCTCATGCTCTGCTTACCCTCAGGAGTATCAGAAAACCAGAGATTTCAGACACCATTTAAAGTCACTTCTTAAAAAGTGCACACACCTACAACATAAAATTGTGCTCATTTTGAGGAGCTATACTGACTTCTCAGTAAGTGCACAAATAGTACAACAAACACTTGCCAAAGGCCTTTGTGCTTCACTAGAAACGTGACAGATGTCACTCTGTGCACATTCAGGAGTTAAATCACACCATTCTCACCTGGAAAGCCTCATTCTCTGACTCAAAAATTGCTATGGGCATAAGGGATCAAGTACCCTGGCAGGCTAGGCACTCAGGGCAGGATTGCTGCATGCTCTTAGCCCAGCTTGGAAAGTATAAGCAGCCTCTCTTCTTAAGCTGTGACAGTAAATAAAAGGCTTCAAACCCTTTTATCATACAGCTCAGCCTTTCAGCAGCACTGCAATTAAGGTGTTTGCAAAGAAAACAAGATCCTTGAAAGCGTAACACAGGATATATTAAAACCACACACTTCTAAAGATCTGGTTTGCTAATAATAAATTGTTATTGAAGAAAGAAAGGAAGTTCCTTATATCTCTTAGGTATTTGTATATTTTTTCAAAAATAGTTACAAAAAATTCCTTAGTTTAATCAGTGGTTAAATAACTAAAAATGAGATGTAATAACTTGGAATTAAATTTGGAAATGACACTAAAAGAACAAGTCATATAAAATAAAATCTAGGCCAATTAGTGACATTATAATAGTATGACTATCCAGAGAAAGTAGTATATATTATTACCTTTATTAACTTCTTTCCACTAGGAGTTACACAGGTACCAAGTGGTTCCCCTGTCACTGTTTGCTGTTTTGAATATACATGAAATGAACTTCCTTGACATACTCCCATTTCCATTTTTTTTCACTCCCCTTTAATATTTGTTTGTAGTGCAGTAGATGTGGGGTTTACTTATCAGAACACAGACATCTATAATAAATGGTTACTGTTGATCCAGAGGGAAAGACATGTAAAAATGAGGAAAACTAACAAAGAAAAAAGGACCCCAAGTCTTTCATCCATGTAAACTAAACAAAAGACACAGATATTGTTAAGAAATAAGTCCTTAGAGATTACTAAAATAGAGTTGAAATTATCCTGCAGCATTTGGAGAGTCAACAGGTTTGGGAAAGGGCTTCACAAACACCTGGAGATCTCAAAAACGTTTCTTTTCCCACTGATGATAAAAGAGAGTTGACTTCTAACTTAGGATATCTAACACAGAAATGAACAGACTGCATAAAGTCCTGCACATTCAGTTTTGAAGAATGTGGGATACACACATATTACCTGTGCAAACATAACTACAAAAGAAGAGAAAAATTCACAGCTTTATCAGTTAGTAAGATACTTTTAAAAGAAGGCATGCAAAAGCATAGGTACTAAATATCCTAAAGGAAGTTTCACCAGATAACTACTGCCTTCCCATTCATCAGTTTCCAAGCTTACCTTAAGCTCAGCAACCTGTGAAGAGATGTGCCACATCAGACTTTCACTTAAGAACTTCATGCCATATGGTCCCAGAAGTTCAGAAAGGGCTCTCATTTCTGAGAAATAAAAGAAACTGTTACACTTAAAATATTTAATCTTCATTTATTTGTAGCCCATCATGTTTTTAACATTTTAAGTGCAAAAATATTTTAACCCAAAGTAGAATTTTAAAGGCAAGAGTTAGTATGGTGGTAAACTGAAGCAGTATTTACCAACACATAATATACCCACCTCTTTAGTTTAAATGCAATACTTTGACCAAAATTAGAAAAAGTGAGACAAGAGGCAGCATGAATAAAACTAAGATACTACTGAAGGCTAACAATTGTCAACTCTAAGAGTTAGTTGTTATTTCAGTAACAGCTGCTCTGAGAGCTGCTGTTGTTCCAATTACTCAAGCAATACAATAACTGTCCTTCACAAATATGGAGTAGAAGTATCAAAGTTTACCTGATATATCAGAGTATTCCTCAGCATTAAATGTCAATTCATTCTCTGTAGGCAAATTCACAAATGCCTTCATAGCTGGGAAATAGGCTATGTGACCATTGCTGACTTGCCGTAGCAAAGTTTCCAAATACCTTACCAGAAAGGGGAAATTTTTTAGAGGAAAAGGCACATGTTCATGGATACACTCTACAGATGAACTATAGTTCTGTGACAAGGGACAGCAAAGCACACACACTGAAGCTTTATTTTCACAGTTCAACTGATGCCTGCATTTTACTCTATATCTCGTCCCTATAAAAAGTATAAAAGTTTGCAAACTTCAAGCTGTTTTTTTACAGAGAGAAGTAAACGTGTGATGTTGGAAACTTAAGAAAATTTAAAATGACTCAATTTCTCCAATTTCAGAGTTTTCATTAAGCAACAGCCACAAAAAAAAAACCTCTACAAAATTTTTAATAAGCATTCATATAATACTTACCAATTTGTGTACAGACTGGTGATGGTTGGCTCACCATGACTATCTAAATGCTGAGTTTGCTGAAGCAGAACATTGTTAAACACTCGTGTAATGTCAATCTGTACATAATTTTCTATTGACTGGAGGACTGTCATATAGGCTCTTACACTGGTCAACAGCTCCGATGGCTTTGCAATCTCTTGTGTTGCTTGATTGTACATGGTCATTCCAACAATTGACCTTTCAGAAACAAAATGATTGGAAACAAACTCAGTTCTTAGGAAAATTCAACAAAGATGCAGCTAGAAAGTTGATTTTATATCCCAGATTTTCACAGAATCATAGAAGGGACCTTAAATACCAGCTAGTTCAACCTCTCCTGCCATGGGCAGGCAAGGACACCTTCCACTAGACCAGGCTGCTCTAGAGCTCCATCCAACCTGGCCTGAAACACTTTCAAGCATGGAAAATAGTAAATTCATTTGAATACTTCTCAAATCCACAAATATAAAACACTTATCAATGCACTTACTACAACCAGCACTTTTCAAACTCTTTTGGATTCCAAAGACAACTGTTTCTGTGGTTCCAGTAAAAATTCCATGAGACTAAGAATCCTCACCAAGCACTTTTTAAGAAAGCTTTCTCCCCCATATATATATGTGCAATCCACACTATGCAAAGCTTATGTAACAACTACTTCAACAAACAAATTAATGTTTAAGTCTTAGAATTTAGAACTTCTGGGAAATGTAAGAACAATCAAGTACTGAAGTGTTTAAAGCATATTAGCACAAAAAACTATTTGACCAAAGCTGCTGATATAGTTTGAAATCTCTTATAAAAACACATAGCTATAGTGTAGCATGAATTGAAAAATATATCCAATATATACATAAAGTAAATAAACAGAAATTCTATTATGAAAAATGCATCTCCCTTTAGCTAACACAGTGATTTCTATCTTTAATCAAGGAGCCCAGAAATGGCAGGACATACTTTAATTTGTTCAAATTCTCACTATAAATAAAACCAGGCTTCCTAAAACAGATGTTCATAGGCTAGCTTCCAAGCCAGAGCAGAAGTGTATGAAGGAGTATATATTCCATTTACCCAGTATGTCACTGGAACCAGGTCCTCAAACAAACTGTAACAGAGGACCCTTAAAAGCAGTCTTAGTAAACAAATGCTTGTTGTAGTGTTTTTTAAGTTTATAATGGTCTCAGATTTAAGAGCTAAGCTTTTAAGTAATATGTACTTTTCAAAGACAGAACAGCAATAAAAAAATAAATCCACAGATCATGGCCTTCATTACAGGTGAACAGGATGAGTTATTCTGGAGAAGAACATCACATTAATTAGAGAAACATTTTTGTTGTTGCTTGGACATATGTAAATAAGTATTTTTAATAGTTTGCCTCTTAGGCAGTCTCTTATTTTAAAATAAATTCAAAATTGATACAATAACAAGTGGAATAATAATAATAAGCTCCAGTCCAATCACAAGTGACACAGAGGAGCTTAAAACGGTAAAAAAAATCTGTAACTGTGAGACACTAACACTGTCTTTTAAGGGACACTGCAAGCTTCTGAAAGAAATGCCACTTGAAGGTCTGAAAAATAATTATAAATTGGCTATCCATTCTGCTCAGCTAACAAGTTTCACTTCTTTCATGAAGAAAAAGGATATCAGTCTTCAAAAATAATGCGCCTGTTGCTGCAGCCCCAATCCACAAGACAATCTCCCCCAAATAAAAATAAGCACAAGTGACCAACACCAGTCTAAGTTCATAAACCTGAAGAGCTGACCTCTTAAAATATCATGAAGTTACCTTCATTTTTATGCCACCTTATCTTACTGATGGAATGCTCCAGTAACCTATTATTATGTCTTGATGATTAAACTGATTAAGCTTTATAATCTGCTTGACATATATAACTAGTAATCTATAAAACAGTAGGATAGTTGCCTGGCTTAATATGAAGTTCTCTCCATAATTTGCCTATTTCTGTAAAAAAATTATGGGAAGATCAGGGTAAGAACAGACAGCAACATCAAATATCAACACTTAAAAATTAACTGCACATATTCTCAGTTGGCTTTGTCAGATCTTGACTTCTGATTTTTAGACTTCTTGATTCCTTTCAGCAAGGCAGTGGACCCAAATACTTGAAAACACCCCAGCACTGTGCAAAAAAAGATGGGAATACATGTCTTCATACATGCCTAATAACAGCCATCACCAGCTCCTAAAAAATCCATAGGAATGGGGATTCAGGATTTGGCTGTTAAATAGATTATATGAATTTCAATATATTTTATTTTGAAACAGGAATTGACTATTGTGTGTGTCTGCACATGTAACTTAATAATCATTTAGTTGGGATTCTACTCACAGTCTTCACAATCCACCTCTTAAACCCAGTTTCATCTAGAAAGTACACAATATTTCCAATATAAACTAGCAAAGGCTTGTGTATCAATGCTTCTAATGCTACAATATTTCTTACTTGGTAAAGCGGATTTCCAGATGAGATGTCAAATATTCTCTTGGGGTAAATGTGTGCTCCCAAACCACCATGTTTGGTACATAATTAATTGAGAAGCAGAGCTCAGAAAGTGCAGTATGCAGTTTGTCCAGGCTTTCAGAACAGACAAGAAATTAAGAAAAATATTTAATATAACAGAAGCGTACATTATCATGGAAGGTACATACTAAATGGATAATGCCCCAAAAGCAGGTACAGGTCTAACTCTTCATTATCACGTTCTACTTCGAGAAACTTTTCTAGCATACTTAAAAACTAATATTTTGGTCAGGAACATCCTACAACTACATACTGATCTGCATTGCATAGAGTGATGTGAGATATATATTTTTAATATTTATATAAATATATTTATTTTTTTACCCCCACCTCCAAAAAAGAGTTTATATTTAAGTGATTTTTCCCTAACTGAACTAAACAACACAAATGATGTTTCCCAGCAGGCAGTAATAAAAAACCTAAAAACATTGGGGGAACAAATCTTAAACTAAATTCTTTTCCATTAACTTTTCCAACCTTTACAGTTCTCAGTTGTTACAACTGCAGCAAAACCACTTCTCCCCCTTTAGCAGTGGGTGAATTTAGGCATTCCCAATCACATACTTCCCTTTTTTTATCTTTCTTCCTTTTCACACTTTTATCACTCTACCATCCTGATCTCTGATCTCTTCTAACACCTATCTTATTATTAATCTTACGATTCCTACCTTATCATCTCTTACACCCCAAGCTGTATTTATTAACCTTTATTACCTATTCCAGGCAGGCTTTTTGGTTTTGCTATTGATTTACTGGCTTTCAATTTTTCTGCAGCCACTAACAAGGAAACCTTCCCACTTGGTTCAGGTACTAGAGCCACAAACTCCATGTGAGCCACCAACCTTACAGCAGCAAGAACTTCTTGTCCTTAAGAGTGCTAAAGCAAGGTAGAATCAAAGATGCCACCCACTCCTCAGACTCACAAGCCCATATTTAATATAACTACTCAGGAAGCCTAGCTACAACACAGGGATTCTTTCTGCTCAGGAAAGGAAACAGCCAAGGGGATGAATTCAAGTGACAAACATTCCTATTACCTACATAATAAAATTTAGTTTCTCTACAAGCAAAGCTGTCAAATTTACAGCCAATTAAATTTATTCAAACAAATTAAGCAAGATACATTCAATATGTAAAACACATTTTGACTTGGGATTCAAGGTGAAAAGAAAAGAAGAAGCAGCTTACTTTGTCACAACCAATCTGTTTTTCCTCATACTTTCTACTCCTGGTTTCTCCCTTTCAGGTTCTCCTTTCTTTCCAGTCTGTTTTTTTGACTTCTTGTTCACTGCTTGACTGATGGTTTTGGCACAATGTTTTGGCAACAACTAGCAAACCAAAAGAAATAGCTCCTCTAAATTAAAATCCGATTTTTTTAGCACACTTCATCACATAAATAAGACATTTTTCCTCTGACAAAATTCTAGTATTAGAAATTCTTGCTCAAATCACCTTCAATTTTATATACAGAAAGTTTACACAAAACACAGAAAAAAGCAAACAAAATTTCCAGAAAGTTGAATGGAAAAAAATCTCAAAGGAGAATTAAAATACAAAGGAGAATTAAAATTAAAATACAACCATTCTCACCTGATCACTCAGTGTACACTGTTCTGTGCAAATGTCTGTGATAAGATTTCGAGCCTGCTTGGCCATTTCATCCAAGAACATGTTACACAAGGAAAGACTACGATCTCCAATATGATGTCGCTGTCAAAACAGGAGAAAAGGAAGCAGGATTTTCATTTTTCAGTCCTACAATACTGCAGAGAACTAATCATATAACTAGGATATAGGAAATAATAAATTAATTAGTCCTCCATAATCTTGACTCTAGTTTATTTTTTTTCTTTTTGGAAGCAATTTGAACCATGAAATTTTCCAAGTTACTCATTAAAAACAATTTTTGTAAAAAGAGGCAAAAAAAAAATTGAATAAGTAGGTTTTTACATTTAATTTTGGACCAAATCTACTTTAATGTGTCCAATATTCCAAGGTCTCTGTGAAAGTCCTCTTCCTTAATATGTGCCAATACTAAGTCTAGGGGGAAAAGAGCATGCAACTCAAGCTACAGAGAAAGCAGTGTTCTTCAGATCACTGAAAAAAACCATAATAAAGCCCTGCTGCATTAATTTCTGGATTTTGTTTCTTTGTCACTGGAGCTGCGCAAGCACAGTCTCTGTCTTGCTGAAATCCTCCTTTCACTACTGATGTTTACTTTCTATCAGCCACACAGCAGAGCAAAGATTATTTTTCCAAAATTGTAATAGTTACCAAGGCATACAATTCAGATATTGAATTTCAAGTTCTGTTGGCTGTGACAAAATGTGCTTGCTGCAGCGGAATGCACAGTAACTTGTGTCTAGTGGACTTTGGCTACTGATTTCTTACTGTTAATATAATTTTTCTCAAAGATGTCTCTCTGTCCTGAAGGGCTGAGGTTTCCTGGAAACTTTTTAATGCTTGTCTAATATAAATAGCATTGGCAGCTATTTAAAGAAGGCAAATAAGGAAAATAGCTATATAGATGCATATTATAATGAAGTTTAGCAGAAAATAATTTTATGTTTAAATAAGAAAACCCCAAAGCGTGTCTATTACAATAAATCTTATTCAACTAATTGTTTCAGATGAGCACTGTCAGGAATGAAAACAACATTTTCATGAGCAAATGGCAAAGTTGACTCCCAGACTAATTCCAAAGTCAATGACCATATAGGAAATGTACAAAGGATTTATGCCCTTACAACAAAAATAGAAATAATTTCCTCAGATTCAAATTACTTCCTTTAACAAAGGCTCCATTTCTTCAAGGAATATACAGAAATTTCACAATTATAAGCCACACCTTTTTCATTGAAGAATGCAGCCTTCCCCACTAGTGCGGCTAATCATCAGGTGCGGCTTATTTATGGACAAATCCCAGTGAAATGCCAACCCGGAAGCGAGAGCCGGCCAGCGGGGGAGCTACCGTGCAGCTGTGGCCAGGCGGGTGGGGGGCAGGTGGGGAGCGGGCTTCACAGGGCGGTGGAGAGCTGCGAGCGGGTCTGGCGGAGTGGTGCCGCTAGCAGCAGCAGGCAGAGCGGCCCCAGCGAGGCTGCTCTGGGCGGAGTGGGGGGAGCGGGGCTGCTATGGGCAGAGCGGGGCCGTTCCGGACGGAGCGGCGTTGCTAGCGGCGGGAGGGCTGCGTTTAAAGGCTCCTCCAGTCTGTGAAAACTGTTTGTAATTTGAGCATCTGACAGCAAACCCCGCGCTGGCGTGATTCTGTTACTAACTCGTTACTTTGTCGCATGTGGATCCTCGCTTAAAAAAAACAATATGTGGCTTATATTTGGGTGCGGCTTATTTATGGACAAATCCCGTGGTCTTCCCAGCTACCCGGACATGCGGCTTATAATTGTGAAATTACTGTAGTATTTTTTAAATTCTAATTCAAACCAACAAGGTTTCCATTACCCAGTTCTGACCAAAGCAAATACTTGCATTATACTGTGTATCACCTTTTTTTTGTTTTTTTACTGAAGAAAACTGTAACAAGCCACACAGAACCGCCAACTTCCTATTTCCTTCTCCCAACTATCCGTTCATGAATCGTTTAACAGGAAAACTGCTCCTTCTAAGTTTTAAGAGGCATATGGGATTTATTAGCATGTAAGTCTGGAAAGTCATCTAATTTTTGTACCCTAGCTAATCCCTTGTTAAAGCAAAGATCAAAATGCTTTCTCACCTCAGAAAAGGATTTAGATATTCATGCATGAAGAGTCCTGTAACAAGGTATCTACTCGTTTTACCTCCATTTTTACATTTTTAGCACTCTCCTCCCTCAAATATTAGATTTCCATAACAAACACTTTCTTGCAGTGTTCAGCTCTAGCTCATTCTACATTGAATAAGAGATGAAAATAACTAAAATTTTAATATTACCTCTTCAGGGCATAGCTCATGGGTACAGCTCATAAAGTGAGTACAAAGCAGTGGGAATGCAATTGAGTATCTTGACTGAGAGGGAAGCTCCAAACACTGCTGAAACATCTTCTCAAAAGCACGACTATAAAAACTGAACAGAATTAATCAGTCATTGATCACACATTTAAATATATCTATCTTTCTGCAAATAAGGTTTACTTCACACAAACCAAATGTGACCATGAACACATTTTGTATACCACAAATTTTGTATACCAAAAACTGCCCCACGGTTTCAATCATTTTTGTTTGAGATTTCTGCATTCACTTCTAATGCATTTTATTTGCACATTTATTTTACATTATTATTATTATCATAATCATATTTTTATTCTGGCGTTTGCTACAAAGAGACTGTAAAAACTTGCACTTTTTGCCAAAAAAAAAGTATTAAAGAAAAGTCTGCAAATGATTCTTCATCAATTATATGACTGCTTGGAGGGTATCTCTGACAGATGTTCACAAATACCTTTTTCAAACTAATTCTGCTGGAAATCAGAAATTCCAGTCGATTCTTCCACTCCTATCTCCACACAAAGTGTGGTATTTAAAAATAACACTTGCAAAGACAAAAAGAAATAATAAAAAACTTGTACAGTTAGGTTAGTATCATACCAAAAGATGGAAAGATCTGAAGTTTCAACCAACATCTCCACCAAAGAATCTACCATTTTTGTGTGGAAAATTATTGTGTTCATCATTTTTCCCAGTTCTCTATGGTCCGCAAGACCAAGCGAAGCTTTAGAAACACTCGTGTAGGCCTGGAAAGACAATACCATAAATAAGGTATAAAATAACAAAGATATAGCTGCTTTCTTATATGTTATATCTGCCTTCTTATATATCTGCTTTTAAGTTGCTTCTGTGCAAATTCCATTGCTATTGTTTACTACCAATGTTAAATACTGTTTGCTCTATACACAGAACACCTGCATAATTAAAATGCAGGTATTCTTCTCTTTCCACTAGAGCTTAAAAAAAGCAGACTGCCTTTCAGTGAAGTCTCTAAAATGAATGTCACTAATTCACAGAACAAATGTAGTGGCAAAACACAAACTTGTCAGCTCTCCCTAACCAGTGTAGACACGCTGAATCACACTCAGTACACCCACCAAACAGCTCAGCCTCAACACATTCTATTTCTGAACTGTTATAAACACCCCAAGGCAGGATTTGTAAAAAGTGCCCAAAGCAGATAAAGTTATAACATAGCAAATTATCTGTTGAAGTATGTTTGATTTTAAGAGTAAATTATTTTTAGATAGCCTGTCACCCACTTGCAGTGTGAGAGTAATCTAGAACAGTAGTAACTACGAAACATTTTGGTTTTATGTTTCTGAAATGTCATGCATATTTACCAGTTCTTACCTGCAATCTAAACCAATCTAACCTCATTCCTCTGAAGTCAAATACTTCTCCATCTTCCACTGCATCAGGGAAAAATATAAAATAGAAAACCTTAGAAAATGATAACAAACTCAGATATACTATATCAGACCTTCTAAAAACCCCTAAGTAATAAAGAATTATTTGGGTAATGAACTTTGTGTTTTTAACCCAAGAATTTTGATCCAGTACAGTTGCAGTAAGAGGAATTAAAGTATCAAGATGAAAATATGTGTAGTATATTAAATATATTTTAAAAGGTAGGATTACTACCCAATAGCATCCTTTGGAAAAGGCAGACACCACAAGAAGCAGATACAAAAATAGAAGAGAAACAAGGGAACAAATGCAGTTTCTCTCCCTCTACTGATTACATGAAACAAAAGTCATGAAACTTTTCAGAGTAATCTACCAGTCTGTTACCAATTTTCCAAGATCACTTAAACTTACCTTGTTTCACACTTAGTGAAGTCATTGTGTTTACAAAAGAGGACATGATGATTGATTCATCCTCTGGGCACACTGAAAGATTCTAAAATAAATGTTGTTGCTATTATTATTATTATTACTTTAAACTTGTTTTATGAAACAATGCCAATATCCATGCCCAATTAATACGCTATACTCAAACATTCAAAAATCTACAAGAGGTAGTTTAATCGATGGAATATTTCAAATAGTGCTATTTAACAGCTTTTCACTTTTTAATTCAGTGGTTGATGACAAATATCTAGAAAAAATTGCTTCCAAACCAGTATCAGCTCAAAATGGGAAAATCTGTCAATAAACATAGCTATACTACATTACTAGTGCAAAAAAAACCTCACTACAGCAGGATATAATGGAGCCCACATCAGCATCACTTTACCTCCAAAAAATCCCTCTCAACTTTTTTATTAAAAATTCAAATTTATTTTACTAAACATTCAAATTTTACAAAATGCAACATAAATCTTTTTAGTTTTAGTCACTAACAGGACCACACTTCTGTTAAGTAATGAAATGCAAAAGATTCTCATAATTCCAGGCAATAACTGACATTGAAACCTAAAGGCTGAAAAAAATCCAAATTACTACTCTATCACTTGCCAAATCTGGTGCTTGATAGCTATTATGAATTAATGGCAACTAAAATTAAAGGCCATTTTTTCCCTTTGTTTCAGTCTGGGGTCACTAGGGAATAAAACCAAAGCACTTCAGAAAGTTTATCATTTCTTGCTTGGGCTAAGTAAAAAAAGGTTTCTACACCCTTTCAATGACAGCATCTGTTTCAAACATAACTTTAAACATAACAGTGCTTCATAGTATTCATATATGAATAATGAAGTATATAAATTCATATCATTCATAACGGTATGGAGCTGCATCAGGGAAGGTTTAGGTTGGGTATTAAGAAAAAACTCCTTCCCCAGAGAGTGGTTGGGCATTAAGCAGGATCCTCAGGGCTCGGCTCACAGCCTCAAGGTTGCCAGAGCTCCATGAGCATTTGGACAATGCTCTCAGGCACAGGGTGGGATTGATGAGTGAACAGTGCAGGGGCAGGAGCTGGACTTTGGTGAGTCTTGTGGGTCCCTTCCAGCTTGGGTTATTCTGTGATTCTATAAAGCAACCATAAGTACAACTCTAAATCCCAGAATTAAGCAGGAAGTTAATTTATTTTGTAAAGTACATCAAAATCCACTAACTGGGACGCATTTTATGACATCATTTTGGACAAAAATCCCTTGTTAGAATTTGCATTTGAGAACCCAGAACCATGACGTTGCCATACCTGCACAAGCTCATTTAAGACCACTGCATCAAAACCAGAGAGATACTGTACATAATATCTCTGCATGACTGGTCCATATTTTCGTACGTGTGCCCTGAGCTCCTCCATGTAGAATATTAGCTCAGCTATGTGCCTAGGCAGAAAGATAAGGAAAAGTTTACAAATATCACTCAAAATATTAAAAGAAATTTCTATCAATGCAATGCTTCTCAAGGGGATTTCCTCCTATACTTTGCTTTTAAAACAATTATCAATAGCTAATTTCTGTAAGAATATATTTGTTAATGCTGTAAGAAGAGCTTACATAGGTAATTTTCTCTGCAAGGTCAAATCCACACAACAGGGCGTAAGTTAGCAGGACAAGACCATAGTAATCCTCAAAGATTTGTGTAACTATTTAGCTCATTGTCTGAATAAGAAGACCTTCTGTACAACCCAATTTGAAAAAAAATGTTTTTCTCAAAAAGCGGTTAAACTTGAAAAATAGAAGTTTAATAACTGCTTTTGTGGGGTTTTTTTCCCCCAAGCCAAGAGGATGGTTAAATACTTGCATAGGTTGTTTCAGAGAGGCTCTGGAACCTCATCCTTCCTTAGCACTTAAATCCAGTGAAGAGAATCCCAGATTTTCCCACTCCAGCTCTATAAAGGCCTTGTGACTTATTGGTTTAAAATCCTGAAATCTTTCAGTTCAATCTTGTGTCCAATAATATTGAAAATTCTCCTATCGATCCACACTTGTAAGATCCTGTAATCATATTTCTCATTTTTACCATCTGTTTATGGTGCCACTAATGCTATATTACATAAATGAAGCTTAGCTGATTTTAAAGACAGTTTTGCTACGAGAGAATTCTACAAATCAACAAATAAAGCTTTTTGAAAATTTTCTTGCCTCCTTCATTGATTTGATAAATGCAAAAATCAGTGAAGACAAGAAAAAGCTTTATTTTTGCCTATTCAAAGTTCAAAAACTACAATATTTTTGAATTTTCTTAGATGTGCTCCAATTTCTAGGACACTATTTCTAGTCAGTTTTCTGTTTTGATGGGACACTTCATATTCCCAAGTAAAAATTTTCTGAACGTTCTCAGCTGCTCCATATAGCTTTTTCTGAGATTCCATTCCATCCTTTTCTGAGATTCCACTGCTTTCAAGTTTATTTTGCCTGTGAAATTCTAGTATTGAAGGTACCGCATTAAAAATGAACATACTTATCTATGAAATCATCTGCGCTCTTCTTTGGCATGTTATCTGCATGACGAAGGAGCCAAATAATTTCATCGCGAGCAAAGGATAATGCCATAAATACAAAAAGTGCCTGAAAAACAAAAGTTGTTCACAAGCTTACCAATATACACAACAGTTGAACAGTCGGTGCACTCAAGAGGCAACCAGTCTCTAAAACCCAAGAATTATAAAACCTAAGAAGGTTTTTTTCAGAGTGAAGAGATTTTTTTCCCCCCAAAGAAAATAAATATCAGATTTTCCATTGAGAAATACACTTGTTTTTGCACAAATGCAAACCATAAAAGCTGTCAGTTACCTTGGGACCCAATAGGCCTGGCTGATCAGACAAGACAGTGGCTAGCTCTTTGAGTGCAGAACGTAAAAACTTGCGTCTCTCTCTATGCATTGAACCCCTGCATCAAAAGAACATACATTATCCACTGTGCTACCCACAGAATACTTGATTGTCAAAAGCATTTAAGACCAACCATTAGCAGATTATATTATACCAACTTCAAAAGTTCAGAATTTTGAAGAATGAGGTTCATAAAATTGGCATCCTCATCCCCAACGCTGTATATTCTTGGAGCATCAATAAATTTAAACCCCAAGTTCTCTGCTCCCCTCTGTGATGTGCACCTGACTACATTAAAACATTTCTATTTAATCTGCATTCACATTTTGTAATCAGACAAAACATAACTAATGAATTAACTAAATGCTTCCATCCTGATAATTTGAAAAATTATCTAAAACTTGGGAAGTTAAATTGGTAATTAAATTAAGCAAATACACATTTAAAAGAACCATCAGTAAATGATCTGATTTGAAAATGCAAGACTAATTCAGCACTTGACAAATTCTACTTGTACAATCTTTATGACTTTGCTTTAAGAAAACCAATCCTAACAACTATCAGAACTTTTTAAGACACTTACGCATGTGAAACAGCAGCTTCTTTGCACTCTCTGATGTCATTAATACGCTTGTTGTAGCTGCAAGTAAAAACCAATCAGATATGCTGTAAGAATCAGTAGCACGTTTTAGAAAGAGCTGAGTGGGACTTGAGAGAAGCTACAACGTTATAGCAAGCAGGATACAGCAGAAAAGCAGCTCCGGAGAAGAGCTCAATGTCAAAAATAGACATCCAAACCAAAACCACTTTCTACTGAAGTGCTCCTGGTGTTTGCTGGTAGAGGTCTCAATTTGGTTCCTGAGTTGTCATATAATGTACAGCAGAAACAGTGCAGCAAGATGCAATTTTTCAAGCCACCTCCACATTTGTAACATCATTTCCCTTCAGAAAAATCAGGATTTGTGGGTGAGATCATTAATCTTACAGACTTGGCATTTTAGAGACTGACTCACCAGGCTTTCAGAACTGAGATAAAAAAAGGTGTGGTTATGAAATCAGGCCCCTAAAACTTATGCATTAAAGAAAGTCAAAATACCAAGCAAAAATGTTTGTGTACCTAAGAGAACTATGTGAAGCAGAAGTCATCTGTTTGAAACAGTTCTTCAAGAAATACAGTGTTTTTAGCAGAGATTCTGAAAGGAGAACAAAAACTTACCCCCTTATGTTTACAAACAAATCTTCTGCAGCTTTGTGAATATGGAACACTTCGTCTCGAAACAGAGCCAAGCAAGAGCTGCTTTGAAGTGCAAGTTTCCAAAGATTCAAAGCTGTAGCATCACTATTTAGGATTCCGTGGCACAAAATAAATCCAACTTCAAAAGTTCACATTGATGTATGTCACAAATCAGATGCACAAAGACAGTAAGAGAACAGTGAGACGATTATGTATTTTGTTTTAAATAGTTTGCATACATCATTATTAAACTCTTTAGAGAATAACATTTTCTAATTTATAAAAAATACCTCCCCACTTTAATCGAGGTATTTTTGCAATATTTTTGTGAAATTAATTACTTTATGCTGATACTACTTGGTTATTTTCATCAATTACTATTTTCAGAATTGGCTGTTTTCAGAATTACTGAAGCCCTCACTTCCAAAGTCTGGAACAAACTGATGACACACTATTCCAGCAGCACATGCTGAATTCTAGCTTCACTCCATGTTAGTACAAATAAAATTTAATCAAGCTCTCTAGAATGTTATTTCAATACAACAGCTATTGTACAGTACAGAAAGCAAATAGTCTTTTAAATGTTTACCAATTTTTTAATACAACCATGAGCAGTTTCAAAATATTTTACTCACAAATGATCCATTTTTCCATTGCATCCAGAGATAGGTATTCACATGGCATCTGTTAAAAAAACAGTAATTTGTAGCACACTAGTTACAAGTACTTCTTAGCAAAAAGGCACAAACAAAGCCTTAAATGCTGATGAATCATAGAAGGCTGCTGACCACTAACACTGATTCAGTGTTTCAGCACTTCAGAAACTGAGGGTTAGAATATTAAGTGAGCTTCCATACCCTCTAACACCTTGAACAAATTTTGACAACTATTTTCTCAAGCAACATTGTATTTAACAATATTTAATAATTAAAAGCTTTTGGTGGATACTAATCACAACTTGACTTGAAGCTGTTAAAGCTTCAATTTTTCAGAAAGAAAACCATTATATCACAACTAAGGCAGCAAGTGCAAACACAAATTTTAAAGGAAGGACCAGTTCTGATTTCCAGTCTCCTGGCACGCAAACACCTGAGAGGGTACACAGAATTCTTCCCCTCTAAAACTGCAGAGGTTAACATTGCTTCCCCTCATCTTCTGGACAACAAATTACTGAAACCGAAGGCATGAGTTCAAGTAACAAACTTAATGAGAGAAAATTTTCCCCCTGTACTAGTCAGCGTATTTACTTTTCTGATTAAGAGTCACATGGAGGTAATTCAACAGACAACTATTTTACAGAAAACCTTAGTTAACTCTGTGATAGAGTGTAAATTAAAAGCCCATACTGTGTCAGACTGTGCAGGATTAAGCATTGTACTGGGGGCACTGATGAGGCTCAGTAGTTGTGCGTTTCTCCACTGGTCAGCTGAGAGATTTCGTCGAGGATAGACCATCTGGAGTGAAATCAGAGCATCTGAAAGGGACTACAAAGAAGGCTAATGATTAGTTTGAATGGCTAGTAGTATTTCATCAGTAGAGCTGTTTCCTCAGCAATATCACTAATAGTCATCAAAACATTTTAGTGAACTAGTTTTGAAATTAAACATCAGGTTAAACCCCATTGCATCTAGTTTATTTAACATATAGAAGATTATTCCAGGCTAGAGGAAGGATGCAAAGAAGCAAGAGAGTTTGATTTCTATTATTTTTATTTAGAGTTACAAAATTCTGAGTTCAGAATAAGAGGATGTGGAAAAAAACCAAAAAGGCACAAAGCCCTCTCACATACAACTGGAAGTTGTTATTTATTTATCCAAGCATCCCAGTTGTTGTATGTACTGCCACTTCCTTTATGTCTTTCTCTATGGTAGCAAACTACAATTGTTTTGAGCAGATAATGTCTGCAGGAATATCTTAGTAGCAATTAAGCTTATGCAGGCAAGTGTATCCTAAGTCTTTCCCCTGACTTTTGTACCAATATTGCTGCTTGAATGAATCTTCAGGGAGCCAGATCTGAGCAGTAAGAGCAGAGGTGGTCATTCAGGCAAAAAAAAAAAAATCAAGTCATCTGCCAAAGCTAATGTAAAGGACTAAACAACAACTCCTGCTTCGCTGCAAAGCAGTGGGATTACAGAATGACAACTTAAGTGTGCAGTTCCACATGAGCACAACCCAAGAATACGTTTCTGTGGCCTGGCACCTGAAAAGATCCCTGACCCCAATTTATACTTCTAGCACAGAATAAGCACAAGAGCAAAAATCACACTGAAAGGTATCTAATTTTTCAATGGAAAGGACCAATCCATTATTAAATAACAGAACATAAGCAAAGATAATACTGAGAAGTAAAGCACCTTTGCTGAAATGTGCACCAGAAAACATTACTTGTAAATGAAATCCTTAACTTAAGTAAGTCTTAACAAGACAGGAATCGTGGAAAGTGTAACAGGAAGATAGCAGACAAGTTAGAAGTACTGGAAACTATTTCACTTCAGAGCACTTAGGAAAGTAGCTGCAAAACTCTGAACTTGTAGTGACAACACTGAAAAGTTTAAGGAAATCGAGAAAAATCTCAAGAAAACTAGAGAAGGAAAACACAACCAGTACCTAAATTTGAAAATAGGTAAGGAAAACCCCAAACCTTAAAAACTTTAGATTCTACTAACTTAGAATTTAACTTAAGCTACTGCCAAAATTCCAAAGTAAGCGGTAATTGCTAGGCAATTAATTTGCAAGCACCTAGAAAGTAACATCTTTATAATAGTTGGTCAGTCCTGATCAGAGAAATCTAGTTTCCTTTGACAGAATAGCAAATCTAGTGAACAAATGGGATAAAATAGGATATACTTTGGTGAGGCTTCTCTAACTTTTCCAAGGTTATACAGCATAGATAAAACATCATGGAAATGCAACACAACCAATTGTGTAAGAACAGAAACTCAGAAACATCTGTACAGAAAGGACTAAAGAAATGGAACTCCTTTAACTCAGTGAAGGCAACTCAGCAGAGTGTCAGCTTTTGAGTACAGGAGCTACTGTTGAAGAGGCAGTGGTCATCTCCAGGATTCCCAGTTTAAGGACAACCCAAAACAAAACCCCTCAGGTTACAAAATAGAAAATCACATTAATCTAGGACAGCAATCCAGCAAAACAACCAACTTCACAGAAACATGGTAAATCTCTTTAATTTCAAGCTACAGGCTTACAAAACACAGAAGTAGCTATTTTCAGATGATCCACAACTGGTTTTGAATTAATTTCTAATCCTTAATTAATAAAATGACACTTTACTAATGGGTCTTATCATTCCTGTATTCCTGCAGGTTGAGCTTTTTAACAGGGTATCAACCCCAGCTGTAGACATTCAGTGTAAGCAGAAATCTCATGTAAAATTTATAGCAAATGGCCTTTGACAAAATCAACTCTTGCATATTTACTTTTTGTCTCTGTTTCTCCCAATTAAGGTTACTGTATGCCTGTGAAAAGTAGTCACTTACTTTACTGTGAGGTACAAATTCCTCCATCATTTTCTTTAAAGGATTTTCATAATCCACAATCATCTGGCCAAGGCGTGGATATTCTCTGTCACTAAAAGCAACAGCAAACAACTCACTGTGGTGTAATGGCTACATCGCATCATTAACATTACACATATCTTTTATACAATCAATTTTTTACCTTGCTCCATGTGTCATTTCATGGGCATAGTTATACAATCCAATGATTGCCTTCCTTTCTTCAATTCGGGACAGCAGGATCATTAGTGTCGTGTAGGTTATAATCAAATCTAGGTAATTCTTTGTTAAATCAAAGTTTACAGTCTAGAAATGAAAACCAGTAAATTATCATTTAAAAACTTTTAGGAACAAGCATAAAACATTTTTCCTTACATTCCCACCAATTTGCAGCATTTTTAAATACAATGGGCTGCCTTTTGAACTAAGTCCTGGTGCGTATAACCTTAATTTATTAATTCAGATTCCCAGAACTTTTTGCACTCATGAAAACAAAGCATCCAAATAAATTTTTCCAGGCATAAGTGTCACACATGACCTGACAGATAGGAAAACTTTTCTTGTTTACTAAGCAGTCAGCAGTGCTGTGCCTATGAACTGTATTTTAATAAAACCTTAATGTAAAAGACTAGCACATATCCCAATGGCCTTGTAACGTCATTCCACAGAACACATACTTGTTTCTTTTTCGTATTATCAACCTAAGTTGGTCAAATTTAGAATAATGATAAAAACTAACAAGGTGACATTAAGAACATCAAGGAAGTTGAAACCAACAGGAAAACGCTTTCTTTTGGGGTTTTGGGGGCTTTTTTTGTATGTTTGTTTTTTCTGTTGTTTGGGGGGTTTTTTTTGGGGGGGGCGGTGGTTTTGTTTCATATATATGACTTTTAGATGCTCTTCTAGCAGCTTTAGCTTAGGTCGACACCAGTAATAGTCTTTTCTTGTGAGTCTCACAAGGCCTAAGCATACAGATGACTAGGAATTAACTTGCAGATGCAATAAGTCAAAAATTACTGAAAAAGTTTTATGTCTGGTAACAATACTGTTACTACTGTCCATAAGAAGCCTATTGAGAAAGGTCTGTCTCTCTATCATAAAAGTTTAAAAACTGATCCCTATGTTGTTTTTATTTCTCCTGCATTTGTAACTAGAGATGTGATGATTCTTGGACCAACAAAAGCAAGTCCCCTTCCCCACAGGATTCTGAATAAAGCATTTTTGAAAGTTTAAACCAAGAGACTTACAATATCAAAGAAGACTTGGCAGACATCAATAGTGTTTAGCAGCTCACAGACATGGTCCTTGAAAAATAAAGGAATAACTTTATTTAAAAAAATATCTAATTAAATCATATCACTACAATTAGTGATGGAGCTTCATTTTTCTTTTTTATTCAAAGAACAGAGCTTCAAGTTCAGCTATTTCATTATATAGTGTTATTTCATGAATAAAATTACAGAAACTTAATGTAACAGAACAACTTAGGGAACTGTAATACTTTACCTTAAATTCCATAACATCAACAAACGTGAAGTAGTATAATGCCAGGTTCTTCAAAATCTCTGATTTTTCCTTCTGGAGCTGAGCAAGCTGTTGCTAAAAGAGAAAAATAAACATGCACACTGTTCTTAGAAGATCTTGAGGAAACTGCTGAAAAGTAATACCTGTGAAGCGCAGAGTAACCACCAGGCTATGCAAAGAAGCTGCAATGGTTTTCTAAGACTGAGGTTCTGTGTGTGTCAAATGCACACAGAGTTCTCAGCACTGATCATTTTAACAGCTGCCAACTACATTTTGAAGATAAAAGTTACATTAGTACACATTAGTACCAGAGTCATGTTGTTTAGCTCAGCTAGAGATGAAAATGGTAGTTAGGAAAAGTGTTATGTTATCATATGTATAATTTGCAAAAGCAGAACAGTATATGAGCACAAACCAGTATGCCAAAACCAAAATAATTATGTTACTTGAGGTGGAAGAAAATAAGGTGGCAGGTTACAAACTTTACTACAGAAAAACATTATGCTTTTAAATTCTGAACTTACCAAAAAGAATATCCAGGCAAAGCCACGTTAAGCATGCAAAATAAAATGTAGATACAAACATAAAATACAGTAACGGTTCTTTGACCAGTTCCATATAAACACAATAATACATTCAAACAAAAGCAACAAAATAAAGAAACATAAAAGAAGCAAAACACTAGCATTAGACACTTGTGGATAAAATGGAAGAGGCAAACGTGAATACAAAGGTAAAATAATTCACATGGATTTATTTTTGATATATTTTAAACAGACAATGAAATACCATTTATTTTAAAATATTTTCTGAAGGAACGTGACTGATCACTCAGACAATTAAGAACATAAAAAAGCAGCTGTTAGTGAACAGCTATTCTGTTTAGCTACGTATGACGGTCTTACAGCACTGCAAACATCCAAATACTTAACTGGCAATATCCAGCTACAAATTATATCTCCTTCCTGATACAGGAATTGAAATGAGTTAAAGCAGTCACAATAGTGAAAAAGTGCCCTCCAAAACTCTGCAAGATTTTAAATTAAAGATGATCAAGTTAAATAAAACCTTTTCTCAACAAGAGTAATGAATTATAAGACAGATTACAAAGTTACTTCAAATCAATTAGTTTATCTTCATGAGAGGTTAAGAACTGAGTATACTTCTTCACCTCATTCTCTTTTATAAAGCTGTACTCTGTATTCTCAGTTTTATGTAAAGCATCACAATTCCTCTAAATTTGTAAAATAAACTGCCTGGATCACAACTATGCAAAATAAGTTTTGCTTATCTTCTCTGAATTTTCAGAAGTGATGATGATCTTTTAGAAGTCTTGAACCATAACATTTCATTACTGCCACGGAAGATAGGAATAGAGAGTTATGAGCAAATCAGAAGGGCTGCACGATAAACTCCTGCCTACTCTTAAACCACTGCAAAGGACTGGACTTTGAATGCATGCTTAGATATTATTTACAGTAATTTCACAATTATAAGCCGCACCTGACTATAAGCCGCACATCCGGGTAGAGCACGGGATTTGTCCATAGATAAGCTGCACCTGAATATAAGCCGCACTACTGGGGTAGGCTGGATTCCTCAATGAAAAAGGTGCGGCTTATAATCGTGAAATTACTGTAAGTCTCTTTGACATAGGCATCAGCCAAGGCTTAACAGAAAGAGGTGCAAGTACATGTGTTTATTTTGTTATTTCCATTTAATCTGCTGCTGTACAAAAATTTGTTCTCAAATCCCATGATGTGTATTTTGATCCTCAGCATGAGGATGAAAGCTATACCTTTTCCAATATATCCCTTTAACTTCAACTGCCTTGAGCTCAGAAAATGAAGCATATAGCACCATCACACACAGACTCTAGAGCTCCAGTAAGTCTGTTCAGATCCAGCACACCTTCAGACCACTTGGAACCACTCCAGAGGAAAAGTCTGCTTTGTTCTTTCAGAACTCTTCATCAGTCAACAATTCTTACACAATAAAAATTCAGTTAAGATGTGTGGTTTTCATTTTGCACCCTGGCCCTATCACTCCAAGCATTTCTTGCCACTTTGTAGAAGATTAAGCAGAAATAGTTTTTGTCTGTGCAACTAATACAAGTGTGAACCAGTGTGAAAGTCCTTTCAAGAATTTCAGGAAGAGACAGCAGGGTGTGATACACAAGTAAGATTATTTCTAGTACAGAGAAAAAAACAAAACCAAAACTCACCACTACTGCACACGTCCTTAACATTTTTTCAACTACAGTCTTAACTCACAGTAAGCAAGATGCAATGCCAAAGGAGACTCAAGATTGTAGGTTGCTGTACACTACACCTATTTTTGGTATAACATACTAACTGAATGTCCGCTCCTGCAGGACATTTAATTTCAAGCCACAATATGTGAAATGGCAAAAAGGGAGATGGTGCTGGAAAGTACGATCACAAAAAAAATAATGACTTTTCAGAAATTCTTTGAAGCTGTAGAGTATAGGGAGGGATTTGCAACACTCAGCTAGGGATTATGGAATCACTGCTGTACATTCTTATCTTGTTACCAATATTCCCAGAAATATTTACACTTAAGTGATGCTAAAACTTTCCTAGAGAGTTAAGATGATCATTCTTTCAATGCTGAGCATTGAAGGGGTCAGTAAACTTTTATTTAAAGTAACAGTACCAAAATAAAACAGACTGTTATATCAGTATGGGGCAAAAAGTTCCATTTATAGAGCACAGTGATGTTTAGAATAACAGCTTACAAGCATGCAGTGTCTTGGATGTTTATTTGCCTTTTTTATCACTCAAGAATGTGGGTGTAGCTGTTTGCACAACCACAGCATTAAAACTTTCCATTACTAATTTCCTAACATCTGTTTAGAAGTTGCTGGTGTAGTATTGATTTTTACTTGGTTTGAGTCTTTTTTCCTTCGCCTGCAATTTATTATTGAAAATTTCCAATAACCAACAAAAGTAGGTATATCCTAAAACAGGATACACTGAAGAAATAATTCCTTAAACATTGAAAGATTCTTTTTATTGTAGCTGACTATGCCTTGTAGACTGGTTAGCTGTAAGTCATTTATTTATTCTTAGAGAATTTGAAGTACAAATTATACCAACAGTATTTTTGTTGAATGAAGTTAATTAGATTTAAGACCTATGAAAACCTGCAAAAATTTCAACATAATATGGCAAGACCAAAAAAACTCAAATAATTAATCTGAGATTATTTCTTTCGTCTGTTAACAAAATACCACATGTCTGATCATGTTTGATTATTATTCAGAAATAAGAAAGACTGAAGCTAACACTTTGCAAATATATTACCTATAGGAGAAGGAACTGATCTTTTAACTTTTGCCTTTCCTTCTTTACATTAAATCCCAAAGATCCTTCCACAATCAATTATATAAATAGAGGAAGCACATTAAAAGAAGAAAAAAAACAAACAGAAAGTGCAAGACAATCTCACTTAAAGCTTATCTGAACACAGAGACTCAGAGAAGGGAGAGATGATGCAACCCTGGCATGCTAATCATGTGAAAAAATACCAATTAATTACAATGGCTAATGAGAAATATGAGACAGCTAGAAGAGGTTGTTCAGAGTCTCATGTGTATAAAAACAAAGGTCCTGCCATTTTTTACAATGTTTATTTAACTGGTAGCAGCAGTATGTGAGTACATGTCTTATTTATGATCTGGAAGTAGACAGTAGGAAGATTAATTTTCTGCTTCTTATATCAGTGTGATGTTTTTCCTGCAAGTCTGATCATTAAACACTTGTAATTATTTTCTGTAATCCAACACCATAGATAGTAGCATGTCCACAGCAAAAATACCACCAGCTGGAACAAAAGCCCCAAAAAGCAGTATTGTAAATTCTGATGGTTAAATTTCTGGAGAGAGGTAAATCATCACTGCCAGTACTCTTACTGTCGTTTGTTATACTCACTATGCTTGTCACCTATAGAGTCTTTACACAAAAAATTGAAAATCTCAATTAATTTCAACAAATTCTGTGTCTACAAAATCCATAGCAGAACAACAGGAAAAGATGTAAGCATCTAATAAATTGAAAAATAGTTTTAAATTCTGTAAATTAACTCTAGAATGATGGACATGTCCTTGGTTTTCTTATTTCCAAATAATAGCAGTTTCAGAATTATTGTGCTGCATACAAAAAGATAAAATAGAATATTTAATGTGTTTAATAACTAATGTATGTCTACCACAAGATCTATTTTAGTTTATTTTGAAGTTTCTAGCATAAGTTAACAGTCTTGAAAAGAAAACAGCCATCTGTGATGCTCCATAATAGTTACCATTCCCAGGGAATCAATAATGGCACACAGCTGGAGCAGGGAGGCTTCTCTTTAAAATCTGATCTACCTCTCAGCCATAAGAAATAGTTTCCCCATTCTCTCACCTTCATTACAAATTTTTGACTTATTTTTACAGCACATACAATTTTTGGAATGCCATCTCAGTGGGGTTGTTTATTTTTTGGTTTTTAAAGGCTGAGCTCTTAAATTGTCAAGCATTAAAGCAAAGAGTTTTATGTGATGAAGGAGAGGATAAAGTGTTAGACACAATTGCTCCTCTGCAGGTATTGCAGACACTATGAGCAAGATTGATTTACCTTGCCAAGTGACTTGTAAGGACTTACATGAATTACAGCAGCATTCTACAATGATTTATCACAAATAATGATTAAAAACTACAACATTTGGATGCTATTTTATCTCAAATTCAGGCCCAGTCAAAGGTCAAACCAAGAAAATGAACTTTGTAGCTGACAGCACATACTATTTTGAAAAAAATGTTACATTATGAGAATTGTTTGGTGAAACATTTTGAAGAGATTTCAGGATTTCACATGACCTCTTCAAATTGCTATGAAAAAAATGCTCACTCACAAATGAGTGTTAGACTTAAAAACAATCTATTACACTGATCATGTCATTTTAAGTCAGTCTTAGCACCTGTAACAACTGAAGACATCAGACAAGCTACTGCATACAAAACCAGAACAGTAAGTGAGGTAATATCAGAGCAAGACATTAGCTAAGCAATTTCAATTTTGAATGACTTTTTAGTAAAAACGTAGATAAAATTTTATTATTTGTAGACATTTTGCATTTTCTTACAAAATATTAAATAATAGTGAATGGTGAAATAAGCTATCATTAGTATATGCTATTCTCAATCATAAAACATCCTAACTGTTCATACAAAGCTGAAGAGAGAATAATTGCTCATCATCTGGCTTCACTCATGCAGGGGGAACATCCATAACCTAAACTGCTGCCTCAGTGACTTCTGGAAAATTTATCTCTTTTGTGGTCATGCATGGCAACCCCTTATCTGGAAAACGTTTAAATCTTCATGGAAAAGGCCAGTTAAGCTTTATGGTAGAATTTGGGAGTCGGGGTTTTTTTGCTTAAGCAAACAGCAAGTTAGCTGAAAAGTCAAGTCTCCCATGCAAGAAATCTAACACCTCAGAAAGGCAGACAAAAATATTAACATTCACTGAATATGGGGATAACTTGAGTTATACTTAAGAAAACAGCTGTGATAGCTTTAATGACCATATAATTTCCTCAAAAAAATGACCTGTGAAAAGGGATTACCAATACATAAGGCAGCAGAGCTGAGACTCCAAAGTTATTTTTCCAAAGATGACAGTTTCAATATTATCTTCACTAGTGCTATGAAAATTACAGTAGTAAATACTTAATTAGAAACAAGCAAAAAAATGACATTTTCCTTGATGTACTGTACCATTTGCAGGGGCCAAAAGAAAAATCTTTGAAAATCAAGTTATTATTGGTTTTAAGTGCTTTGAAAAAGACTGATTGCTGAAAGGATCTATCACAAGTTAAAAATCAAGGCTGGTTATAAAGTGTAGGTTTTAGCTTTTTTAACAGAAGAAATAATTTAATGATTTCTAATAAGCTTTAGCCGAGGAGGTTCAGACACTCTTTGCCCACAACACTTCTCCCACATCCATCTAATTTGCTATGTAACCAGCTCATTATGAAGTGAAACTGTGAAAGACACAGGAGGCAAACCAAACACACACTGGGATCTAAAAGAGAAAAGGCAAAAATTTCAAAAAGTAAAGTGAACTTGTTCAAAACTACAGATCCTAACCCTGGTAGACTGGAAATGCTCACACTGCTTGTCCTCTGCTCACAAGTCATCTTATTTCCAGAAAACTAGTAAATACAAAACATGAATTGACATCAACAATACTGAAAACATACCTACTGGATGATGAAGACTAGCATTATCTGGAAAACAGAATTTTCCCTCACTAACCATACACTTAGAAACTTCAAAGTGATGCTTCATTTTGTGCTTAGCAATGACTGAACCTCAATTTTTCAAAGAGACATGTAAAAATGTAAGTTTTTCTACAAGGAAATTGCTGAGGAGCAAATCAAGACAAACATATGTTCAAGAGAGAAGGCAGATATTCTCACATTGTCATGTGTGGTGTTTGGGAAGGCATAAGGGGGGCTACAACATCACACAAAACCATGGAGATTTACCTGTGCAGATAGCAGATTTATCAAATCCTACTCATGATCTAAAAAAAAAAAATTGTCCTTTGTCTCTACATCTCCAGTACAATAGAGCTATAAAGTTTTTGGAAGTCACCTGCAGTTTAGAAGACTTTTACAAACAAAGATTTAGTTAATTTTAAAATAAATAAATTTATTTATAAATAAATAAAATTTATAAATAGTAAAGCTCCTCCAAAACCAGAATAAACTCTATCCATCTAGTTTGTTTCTCACATTCTGAATCCTTCAAGTTTTTGCTTATATACATACATTCCCTCCTTTGCAGGTTATTTCACAGTGTGCAGCTCTACTACCCTGGAGACCTATTTAACTAACGCTTTAAGAACCCAGTGTTCAACCTGCACAATTTCAAGATGATGTGATTCACAATGCAAAAGAAAGGGCGAGTGTAAACTTCACAGGGACTGCCCTTGAACAATGAGAGAGAGTTATGAATTGATAAGGTATAGATTTTTCTGTAATTAATCCTCTGGAAGATAAACTACTCCATTTAATTTTCCAGCCTGGCCAGCAAAGATTCATCAGCCACATCACTGCTTGAGCTACCCACAAACTCTCAGTACAATACTGAAAATCACCAACTGTCAGACATTGCTCTGATGACTCAGCATCTCAAACACCGAAGGAGGAACAGAACCAGGAACTCTGTTTTCCATGGATAAAGACATAAAAGATATCAATAGCAAATATAACAGAATTACTTGTTTCAACAGAATGAAAATTCAAGCTTTTCAAGATCATCTGATTAGAAAAAACTCTGCTCATACTCTTGAAACAATGCACTGCTCATTTCTGAAACACAAAACATTGTAGATGACAATACTTGAGAAAAAACAGCTAAAAAAAATTGAGAAAGGGGCCACTATCTACTCTCTAAAACTAAATGCAAGCTTGTTTGGCATCATCACCAGTGACATTAAAGCATAGGTACACAGTGCTAGGCAGTGGCAACTGCTGCACTTGAATATAAAGAATCCAAAACCACTTGCTGAAAGGCTGTCATGGAATTTTCACTGTAAGGAGGAAACACAACTTATTATTTCTTAGCTATTTCCATTGCAGTAATCCTTTGTGATATTTCTTTAATCAATATGTCTCTCTTCCAATTAGCTTCTTGCCCTTTTAAACCTCTGATCACTTTTTTTTGGGAGTTACAACACTCTATGGGAAACACCTGCAAATAACTAAGGGAAATTCCATCAGCTCTGACTACAGGATAGAAACCCCAGTTGCCTATTGCTAGAGCTCAAAATCCTACTTTAAAGTATGCTCATACATAAGGAGGGTAGGCTTTTGTCAACTCTGCTTAATGAACACAGGCCTGGCTGGCTCATAGTAAATAAACATACGACAATGACAAAACATTTTGAGTGTGTCCTATTTTAACAACTGTGATTGTCAAAATACAGCAAGTTTTCTTTGATCTCTTTCCATAAACTTCACAGCACCAAGTCCTTAAATATCTATCATTAGTTAAGCTCCAAATTCATAGTCAACAACTGGAAGACATTTAAAGCATATACGCAACTGCAGTAAGTAAATTCTATGTACATTATCTTTGAATAGTTGATCTGCCACCCAAGCTTAGGGAGTAGGGAAGCATTTACCAAACATGGCTTAACAGATTTATTATTTTTACATAAATTTGATGATGAACTTCTATATTTGTTACTAACACAATCAAATTCAACACAAAGATGAGCAATATTAAAGAGCACAAAGCATGTATAAGTTTTAAAGTGAAAAAGCACATAGTTAATGAAATTGTTTCCTCCATAAGGTAAAGTTTTTTCCTGGTTTCTTTGTGTTTTTTCCCCATTGGTATTATTGGACACATTACATACAAATTTGAGATGGCAATGTAAAAGAAACTAATTATTCTCATTGCTACCACCACTACCAATCTGCAGAAACCTGAATGCTTAAGGCAAGCCTAAACCTCCCAAGCACATAGGGACACACTTGCATGCAGGGAACATACAAACCCAACACCTACCTCCACTTTCCACCTCTGGAAAGAAATATAAGCAGGTAAAACAAACATTTTAAGGGCCCTTGTCTTTCAAACTGAAACAGGGAAACAAGTGTACACCACCTGCCAAAATGTCTGCCTCTAGCCTAATAATTACCTAAGAAAAGTCTTCAAAGTCAAATTCAGCAACACTGAGTCACTCAAAGGCAAAATATAATTTACTTCTGCAACTGAACTCACTATAGGAGGAGGAAACAATTATACTTCCATATTTTTGTACTTCACAATGTTTCTCCTTATGTATTAAAGCATTCTTTATTCCCACAGGGACTAACTCCATCGGTAAAGGTACCTGTGAAGTACAAATACTTCTTCCCACATTGCAGCCAGGTGGTTTTTACTGATCTGCTGGCTAGGACACACCACAAATAAAGTTATGCAACTTTCATCTTCTGCAATCAGTCTGCTCACTGGGAATTTCTCCTATTAAAGTAAGGCTTGACTTTTCCAATAATTTCTTCCCATTGACAATTCTTTGAAATGGAATAGAAATGAGCGGGCAAAAAGCAAACCAGAAACAATCCTATCCTAACAAAACCCAGAATTACAGTATAATATTCTCTCCTTAAAGATAGCTCCTTCAAGTATCCTATCAGACATTTGAATCAACATCTTATTCCAACTGCACCTGTCAGCATCAGATGCTTTATAAGAAAATGTAAACCTCTCAGATTGTACTGGAAAAGTAGAGAGAAAAATAGTTATAAAAATAGTTATATGGCCATTTGATTACTTACATTGTTGTTGCGTGTTTCTACCGCTGGAAACTTCCTGACTATGAATTTGACAGCAGATTCCAGGTTTTTATCAATAAGGTAGGATGGTTTGGCTTTGGGGTCACCACATGCCTATAAAAAAATACAATACAAAATGAAGTAGAAACATAATCACCCTTGTAAAGCAAAGTGACAGTTGCAAATCTGAAGACAAACTAGAAAGATTCCTCTTTTTGTTTGTTTGCTTTTAGTGAGCAGGTGATAAAATGAAAGGCAAAGTGCAGGGACTGTCACAGCTGAAATATGCAATGGGAAACAGTACAGAGATGCTCTTCTACTGAAAAAGATGCATGGAAGTATCAAAGCAGTTAGTGCAGAACAGCAGTGAGGGAAAAAACTCAGTCCTAAAAGAAGGAGAAAAAAAAAATGTTTTCTTTTAACACTATTCCTGGTTTGAGGTAGTATTGTATTCATCTGGATTTAACAAACTGTTAGAAAACTCGATCATGTCATCATCTGTGGAGGACAGTGCTGGGCACATTAAATGATTAAGCTATCCTTTGTGAAACAAAACTAAACACCCCACCACCAATCTGCATTTAATTATTTTTCCAGTTGCTAACTGCAAGACAATTTTCCATTCCACAATCGAACCACCAATATTTGCCTAGCATAGGCTATTTCCTAAAACTAGGAACTGAAGCTTTATTCATATTCTTTATTCCTACAGCAGCATAGGCTGAGCTTTAAAAGCAGCAATCAAAAAGTCTCAGTAAATTTTGATGTGAAGTCACAACTAAGTGCTAGGTCTCTTAACTTACATAGATGGATCAGAACAGCTTTTCTGGACAGACACCTGAGGAAGCACCTCCTGTTGCCAGCTACACAGTGCATGCTGTCACACACTTCTCTGCTACTCTGAGCCATGTGAAACCATTTCATTTGGAGTAACAGACTAAAAGCAGCATTACTTACATGACACAATATTGCTCTCAAATATTCACTTAGCTTTATGTTTCCTCAGAGGAGTTTGCAAAGGAGTTTCACGTCTCATGCAAAACTAAATTACATGCTAGGCGTTTCTAACGCAACAGAGTGAACTCAAATGACAACTCATTTAAAAAACTTTTCCACATTGATTTCTATGACCGAGTTGTGGACTGTAGAGACAGAAGTCATGGAGTATGAGACCGATTCTGAAAGCGGGCAAGCGGGCAAAGGGAAGGTGAAAAGCTTTGCAAACCTTCCAAACTTGTCCTTGCTGGGAAAGCAGTGTAATAAAAAGAGAGAAAAATTACATATAAACAAATTACTCTTAAATTCTAAAGTATTACATTTATGTGAACTAATACACTATTACCTACATCCAAGAGAACATTACAACCATCTGTTACTCTACTCAGCATACTTTCTACTGGATGTTGATTATTCTAATACTCACAAACAACTTGACACTTATTAGAATTTTACTATTGTGCAAAGCACTGTGAATATACTGAGACACATAACTACTAATATTACTTCCAAACTAAGTTCAAGTAGAGAAGGAAAAAAGTTAACAAACATCACATGCAACTACAGGGGGGAAAAGGAGAGAAACTCAGTGAAGTTTTACATACCTGAAAAAGAAACGGTAGCCAAGAAAAAAAAACAAAACAAAGAGTCATTATTGAAAGTTTCCAGAACACCTACCAGTAGTACATGACCATCATGATGTATACTCATGTACTATTCTGATATAAAAATGTTCATATTTGCTAAGTTTCCCACAAAGACACTAAACTTTATTACAGTATCATATCTATAATACAAGAGGAATTTATAATCAAGATAAATTCAGCAACATCCACAGTATGCTAGATATTAAATTGTTGCTTCAATCTCCTTAGAGCAGCAAATCACACATGCCAAAAAAAGCTGCTCTGTACACACCTTAAAGTCTATACAATTCAAAAGTACAAACTATACTGTAAATAGGTATTAAATATTAAACATAGAGCTTCAAACGTATGAAGTTTTAATTAACTCCATGTCATGGCTGTCCGAACCTTTGTCAAATTATTTCAATTTGTTGCTCTTTTTCTGCTAGAAGGACTACTAAGAAAACAAGTTAACCAACACATATTCTTGCTCTGTGTACTGTTACTGCCCTGTTAAATTCCAATATGGTTACTGTCATATAAGAGACAAGAAATCTGCCACTGTTGGCTTCATAAATGTTTCAAACACTCCTTCCACATGCACTCATTTTTCCTAGAAACAGATGTTTTCCTCACTATAAATCATCTCTCCAAAATGTTTACTAAAACTTATGTTCTTCCCAAGCCCTTACACACACACTCACAAGGAAACAGATCTGAAAACATACACATCCTCCTGTGGCTTCAGGAACTCAGGAAAAGACAAGTGTTATCCTCAGTCTAACTGGCAATCCTCTCAACATATGTGAATGTGCTCCTTCTTTGCTTCTTCCCATCCTTTGTTAGCTAACATCATACCTGAAGCAACTGTAACTCTTCCTACTAATAAAATACACTAGACTGATGGATAAATTAAGAAAATTCCTACAAGATGCTAGAAGCATCCCTCACACACACAATTCCAGCTTCTAAAAAGCTTGACAAGCCTACCTAGATAGACCGAATTCAACGATGACAATTGACATCATTGAATGAGTGGGTAAGTTCTTTTTGCTTCGCTCTCCCATGTTCCACAGCAGCTCAGCTCCTTTCTAAAAGCTGGTGCTAATAGATTACTAGTTGTTGTTGTATCAATAGTTTTCATCCATACAGTTACTTGCATTCAGCATCACAGGTAAACAGCCTCCATAAGTTAAACCTCTCCCAAAGACTTCAAACTCCCTATAGTTTACTCTATAAAGCATAAAAGAATGAATATACAAACCCCAGTCCTAGCACTTCTGCACCAGCATAGAAGTGTGCTAAGACACAAAGAGAATTTTGCTCTAAAAAGAACAAAGACATTGAGGGCAATAATCTTATAGAATGCAGATAAGCAATGTAGTTTTTGCTTTTAATAGTCGTCTCAGTCGATACAAAATCCTTTGTGAGTACTGTGATGGGTAGGAACATTGTGGTAGAACATACAAAGGCCATTTGCCCATATACAGCTTTCCAGTATTCACACAGAATTCTGAGCACCAGACAAAAGCAGTAGCCCTTTCTCAAGCCTTTCTCAACCTCTGGATTGCAATAACCATTCCTCAATTCACTTCTTATTAGGAAAAACCCCACAGAATCCAGAATTACCACAGTTTTGAGCATTAAAAAGAAATTCACAAATTTAAAATGTTCTTATTAGTGCAGTATTCATAGAATACAGATCTGAAGCTATGGAATTCCAGCTGCTTCAGCCCCAAAACATTATACTCAAGGAATCTCCCAGCAGTTAACTTTGAGTTCCTTTGTATATTACTAAACAGCTGATAAGCAGCTATGCTGAAAAGGATCATGCAAAGTTATGTTTAGAAACTAATCTACATATTTTTAAAAAAATTAATGGACTCGCATGTTGGATTTCCTTCAAGTTACACAGCATTTCTTCCCACAGATCTTTAGAATGGTACATTGCTGTGATAAGCTCTCAACTAAGTAAAGTCATTCTGTGCAACTCCCAACAAGAACAATATGATTACTATAGCTAAGAAGGTTCACTATTCACAATACTGATTTGCTGTCACGAGCACAGTATCCAGCTTCAGAGAGATCAGACTACATGCATTCTTTGCACATGCTTCACTAGGCCATGTATTTTGAATTAAAGCAGGATTTTCCTACCTACAACAGTGAGGTAAGTAATTATATTATTAAACAAAATTCAGATTCTCTTCCTCACTTGATGTTATTAGATTCTTCTATACCAATTTCACTTTGAAAATGAAGACTACTACATATCTATACTTTCTATGTTGTATTCATTCAGAAGCAGCCAACAAGAAAACAGTCAACTACGAAATTCTGCTTAAGGCCCACATCTAAGATAAGAAGCCTCTAAACAGGAAAACAGAATCCAGTTCAGCTGCCTTTGGCCCAGAATCCACCAACATTAACATACAGCAAAGAGACCTTTTGCCCCAGTGCTGTTACAGCTCTCACTGCAAAAATCTAAGCTTAAGATTTTACTTCCTACTTGAGGGCAGAGGATGTTGAAGGAGAAGGAAAAAAAACAACAAAATTACTATACATATGCAGCTGAAGTGGCGTGAATAAGTGGAAGTTTATGTTCAGGTACAATCATTGTCAGTAGTCAGTGCCCCAAACTTGTATTTAAAACCCCTGAACTTCACTCATGCCACTCTTTCACATCAATCTGTTTTAAGAACTCTGGGAAGTATCATACAAACTACATGGCTTAGGATGGTAAAAAATTAAAGCCTAAATATTTACTGTACTATGGAAAGACCTATTATTTCTTTTGTTAGATCTATTATTTATTTTCTTTTGTTGTTGCTAAATCAAATCAATTTCAAATTAGCAGCAGGGCTGTCTCCCAATAAAAGAGAAACAGGGCCATTTAAATTAACAATTTTGGATTTTCATCCCCCAAACCTCCTACATCAGTAGATTATCATAAATCATACTCTGCAGCAATTTAATGTGTTTATTACTTCAAGAGGTCTTGCTGTTACTGCAGAGTTGAGATAAAAACACTGCTAAGTACAGTTCCACTTGACTGTGACAACATACACTGAAATAATCTCAGTCAACAAATCACCTTTAAGTTTCATTTACGAATGAATCTGCACTAAAAAACTGTGAATTTGACAAGGAAATTGATGGACTTTCAATAGTAGTAAAAACTATGCCCTTTCCCAAATTAGTAACTCGGATTAGTAAACAGAAATACTTTCAGGATGCCTCAGACGCAAAAACAGGAAAAGCTCCTGTATGTCCCTTTACAGTTTACTACAGCACTTTCTCTTGATAGGCCAAAAAAAAAAAAAAGTTTTGTAAAACTGTTCTTCCCTTTTAAGAGCTGCTGGCGTTAAAGACTTTACACTAGGACATCTCTAAGTTTGCATGCCTGGTTTCCAGCTGTGCATCCTGTAAATTCTACTAAATATACAAGTCAAAGAAACAGTCAAAGAGACATTTTCACCATTAATTATATTTTTGTAGAATAAAACCTCTTACATACTCCTTGTCTCTGCCATGAATTTAAAACAATTAAGATTATGATCTCCCAATCTCTAATTCTGAAAAAGCAAAACTACTGAGAAGGAAAGAGAGGTGAACAAACAATAAGGAGCTGCTCTGAATAGTGGTTCCCACTACATTTGCTTTAATATCTCTGATTAAGCCTACCACAACTATACTTGCTTGTATTTTAGATTGTGGAAGCCTAAGTTCATTATAGAACAGGCTGGTGTCCCAGGTCAGTTTTGTGAATAAAGCTTTGTCCCTTTTAAAGTCTATCCAACAAGATGTAAGAATTAGTTGGTCACACGTGGACAAATTATTAGAGTACAGTTTAATATTTTTGATGGCTAAAATTTAACTGTCCTACACCAGGATAGCTAGGGTGACCTTACACTAAGTAAATTACATTACTTATGCTTGTAGTTACATAAATGATACTTAATGAAAGGTAAAACTGTGTCTTGATACAAATTATGCTAATACCTTCAACCAAGACCTGGAAGCAGAAGGAAGTCTCTATGTACTATTTTTTGAAGAGTGTCTAAAGACCTTGGATACATCCAAACTATGGTACAAAGTTATGAGAAATTTAACAGCTGTTGCACTTTTTATTTACTAGGGTTCCAAATTTGAAAGAAAGCACCTTCATATCAATTCAAAATTACAATTAAAGGTGTTACAGTCAGTCCAGTGTTTCTTAGATCTCAGCAAGACATCTTCCCTGTGTTTATTCATTATTTGGTGTGTGTTTGACCCGAAGTATACACCTTTCTTTAAATCCTAGTGTATCACTACTCAGAAATTCAACTAAGTAAAATGTAAATCCGTGTGAAATCAGAAGAAAAGGCTAGAAAGGAGCACAGGAAATTGCCTACCTATCGCTTCTGTTCCAAGGCAGGATCTCCAACAGGCTACACACAAAAACATTCTCAGTCTTTTCTAATACTATATTCAGTTTTCCAATATTTAATTTAAAACATCACTTCACGATCTCTGGTGGTCATACTGGATGGCACAAATCATTCCCCATCTCTCTACTGCAGTCCTAAATACTTACAAATCTGCATTACTTATAAGCTGACTTGAAAAAACATTTACATTTTTTAAATGAGTGCAATTTTCTGCACCACTTATCCTTATTATTCTGCTCTGAACTTTCTCCATTTTGTCCACATCTTCCTTGAAAAGAGTGGTCAATCAGATAGGTTTTCAATGAATCTCAATGAAGGAGATGTAGAGCAAAAGGATTACTTACTTTTCCTTCAGATTTTCTTGCTCATACATTTATATCACCTCATGTCATCCCTAATTTTTTACAGTGAAACTTACCTGGTTCTTGTTTGCCCAGATATGTCCCTAATCTTTTCCTGCTATTTTCTCCAGATTTGATATCTCATTAGTTCTCATTTTGTCCTTTAAATTCCACTATGTACAACATAACTTACAATCATACTTGCTCCAAGCCTGTTAGATCATATCTACAATTTCTAAGCTCAAGCTGAATTTCACTAAGACTCTGTAGCTTGTCCCAGTTTCCTACATATAAATTTATTAAGCACACTGAAGCCATCATCTAGGTTGTTGAAACAAAGTGACTGGAACCAGAGGTAAAACACACCCCAACAAGACCCCGTTGATCCCCATCTGACAATGAGATCTTCACAATCACTCCCTAATATGGTGATCCATCTGTTTTCATCATCAGGATTCCATCCAGACTGAATTTCCTTAGATTGTTCATGAGAACAATCAGAGGAGGTCATGTCAGCAGCCTTGATAAAGTCAACATGTAAAGTATCTTCTAAGCTGTCCATACCAGAGTGACCCATCACCTTGTGAATGAATGAAATATCCTGGGTTTGACACTGTACAGTGATAAATTCACATTGTCCCCTTGTGTTTGCAGCACCTCTTTAAGGACTTGGCTCTATTAATCAAATATGGGGCAGGTGAAACAAACAATAAAAAAAGATGAGAAGTTTCACTGCCACAAAACTTTTCTTCAATGTAGTTATAAAATAACATCTAAATAAAAAGAAGCTAGGCAATGGGAAAGCCTTGTCTATTCTGAACTTCAAATGGGAACTGTTATTACTTTTTAGGTGTATCTCCTCTGCACACAACTTTAAAAATCCCTAGCAACTAAAACTGGATTTGGCTTTGTGTTAAAACAAAATGAACAGCAATTGCCGGGGGCAAGGTAACTTGTACTTGTAAGCCAAGAAACAAAGCAAAATAATTCAGGGCATCTATTCTTGATGCAAAAGGAAAAATCCACTCTGTATATTTTAGAAGACATCATGGAATATTTTTATTTTATTGCAAAGTCTGTTTCTTTACAAATTTATGTTTTTTTGAGTGGAAAAAAAAAGTATGAGATAGTATCACCAGTTAATGTTTGCTTCCTGAGCAAAGGAATTTTTTTTTTAATTGCCAGCACTGTGAATTGGTTTGGGGTTTCCTCCTCTGCTAATCAATAAGACGGTACTATAAGCCACTCCTCCAAGATGACAGACACAAACACATACTGCCATTTTACCCTTTGAAGAACTGCTGACATCTGTGGAAGCAATATTGCCCTGCCCTGAGACACTTCCCAGCGACCTGAAGACATTACCTGACACTGTCTGTTCAACACCAACCTTACAACTGAAAACTAAATCACTGGTGAGCTTTTCCTCTTAGCTCAAAGGTCTGCACTCCAGCACAGAGCTCTGTGTCCAAAGGGTGATCTAATCCTACTCCATTCCAAACTTCAGAGCTCTGCAGATTGGAACCTTCCCCATGGTCTTCCAGTCACCTAAAATCTCTTCCCCTGTTTCCTGAAGAACTGCTCAAGTGCCGGAGCAAAACCTCTACACTAAATCAACTGGTTCTACTAATAAAACACTCAACTAGCTTTCACAACTTTTAAATTTAAGTAGTAACATCCTCAATATAGGTAAAAATCCAGTATGTCACTATTACATCTTTAAAGAAAATATAAAGTCAGCTAAGCCTCTGCAAACAGTTATAAAGTTCCTTATCTATGACTTCAGTTTGATTATGCAGTTGACATCTAAGAATTGGTTTAAAATTCTCATTTTTCAGATGATATAAAATCAAGTTAGGAAACTCAAAATAATTTGTTTTGTTAATGACATTTAAAAAACATCTTCTGAACAAACATAAAACCTATATTGTGAAGAACAACAGAACCCTTCAAGCAAAGCAATTCATGCTAAATAACTGACTCATCATGTTTGATTAACATATACTCTAAATAATTCAAAATCTTAACTTTCATCCCTCAGAGAGCTGTTGAGTAGTGTAGTACTAATTCAACAGTCATCAAAATCAGACTTCCTTGATTTGCTGTGGCTAAATCTCTATTTCAGGTATTTCAAGATCAAATCACTTACTGTAAACACATCCTGGTATCTAAGGGTTTTATAAACAAACAAAAGACAGGCCCACAAAAAAGATTCTTTGAGAGTTTGACAGTGATGGCAGCATTTACACAAAGCTTACCAACACAAGACGTGGTCTGCTCTGGAAGTTAACCACAAAATCCAAGCTTCACCTGAGCCAGGATGGTAAGTAATGACAAAAGTTACAGGGTAGACAATAACCTAGATAATACGGTTAAATTAGTAAAAAACGGAAGGAACAAACTAAGAAGAAACCACAAGGGTAAGAGCTCAAAGTTCACTACCAATACTGATCCCAAAAAAAAAAACCAGCTGAAAGCAGCAAGCAAAAAGTCACCCTTCAAAATAACAACAGCAACAAAAAAAATCCACCTCCTTACAGGGTGGAAATGTAAGTTCTGTCTCATCATCCACTGTTACTTTAGTAACTTCACTCTTCCTAATTTCCATGTCACTCTCAGAGGCAAAAAACCTGCACAGCCAGATACCCTGTTTTAAAAACAACAAACTTTTAACTGTTTTAAAAGACAACAGTGGCACAGAAGGTCAGTAAACAGGAAACTATGAGGTATTATCAGCACAAGAGCAACAAAACTGAAATTTGTATAGGAAGAGAAAATACAAAGAATCATTGTGGCTAACTGCTTTTAACTTCTGTGATTCTTTGGGAAGTAAAATTTTCCTGCTTTGTTTCTAACAGTTGAGAAAATTCTTAATCCTTGAAAATCTGTGCTCTGTAGACAGCATCAACAGCAATCTCTGCTGCTGCTACATACATTTCAAGCTCTCACTTCCTCTTATTAAAAAAAAGTCTTAACCATTTCCTTTAACCGCAAACCCACATATTGTGTGTGGTTTTCTAGTCGCTTGAGTTTCAATATCATCTTCAACAGAGGTAGCTATGACAGAATCTTAAACAGCAGTTTAATTGACAGCTTAAAGAGAGGGAAAAAAACCAAACAAAACTAAAGCGTTCCAAGCAGTCAGTGATGCTGCAGCTGGGCTGAAGAGAGACTCACAATAAAATACAATAATCAATCCCAAGACTTCTGGGCTCGCCATCTGAGCTAGCCAGTTTCCCCTGTCAAACAGTACTGACTGCAGCTGAAGAAAACTACTATTTGAATTCAAAAATCACTACATGAATACACAAGAGTTGTGCCTGGGACATCTCCGTATTTGCAAAACTACACATGACACAACAACCAAGCCACTTGGTCACGCCTACTCTCTCTCCGTATGCAAGACCTAGCAATTTTGGACTCAGTCCTTGGCATTTGCAGGAACAAGTGGTGTCACTCCCAGTGCTGATGGAGCCCTACAGAGAGCCTGTCCACCTGCATCACTTCCTAGACATGAGTAACAGCAGAGGCCACCACCATATGGGCCTCAGGATGCTCCACACACCCAGAACTCTGCCATCCAAACATGCCAAGCAGAAACATGTCTGTAGGCACTGGATCATTTAACAGGAGTAAATGTCCCTGTATCAGAACACTGGGAATGAAAACAGAGCCCCCACTCACAGAGCTTTAATTTCTTCAGTCCTGTTTCCTGCCCTGTAAAGCAGGGCTGTGCTCAGGAGGAATTCCCCTTGCTCATTTTTCACCTGGGATATTTCTCTCAAAGCACAACAAGCACACTCAACTTCCTCGTTTTGATGGTTTTCCCCATTTATTAGAAGTGCAATGATATTGTTACAATTACTTAACTGAAGTGATTTTTCCACTGTACAAAACTACAGACTAAAAGGAACCTTACAGAAAGACTGGAATTTGCAATCATCTAGTTAGAGTGCTTTATTTACGTCAGTGAAGAAGATTTGCAGAAACACTCAAGTGCACATCAAACAGTGATATGTATTTGGATGAACACTGACTTTTAAATACTTTGATCACTTATTTTCGTTTTTTTTACCCCTGGAAAAAATACCTTAATCAAAATCCACACTGCACTTGGTCATCCTTACTTCTTCTGGTCTCCCATAGGAGCAAAAATCTTGGACAAACACATCCTTTACCTTGGATCAATCAGGCAGGGTCACTCCTGATAGAAGCCTGGGCCCAGAAGTCAGAGGACCAAGTAAGCACCCAGAACTCCCAAACTCCCTTTGTCATTGCAGCTGAACCCAGCAAGGGAACAGCACTGAAATTTTAATATGCTGAAGCCATAAAGGTGCACTCGCTGCTTGAAGGCAGCATTTTCTTTGAAATAAGAATAATCTCTCAAATAATCGTATTCAAGGCAAAGCAGTAAAATCCTAACTAGTATTCACTACTGGAAGTGGGTTGAGGGCCATATACTTCCAGACGATGTATCACTCATTAGGAAAATGAAGCTGGGAAGGATACAAGCACCAGCAGGGGTGGGAACTAGATGATCTTCAAGATCCCCTTCCAACCCAAATAATTTTATAATTCCGTGGCCATGAACTACATTCTTTCCCACAGGAAAGCACAACGATTACCTCCAGAAGAGGAATTACCCGATCACGAAGGCGTGCCCCATCCTTCTCTCAACACCCAGACCCAGAGCTTCCTGCACCGCCGAGCCACCTCAGCCAGGCCGACACCGATCCACTTCCCCCGGCAGCCGCTCCATCTCACGCCGAGAGCTGCTAAGCAACCGCGCGCCTCCAACTTACGGACATTAAACTCACTAATTTTACCCCAAACCCCTTTTTTTCCCCGCTCGGCAGCGACAGGTTCTGGCGCGGGAAAAGCCCCGCGGCGCTGCCCACTCGCGGCTCGCGTGAGTCACGCACGGCAGCGGCTCCGGGGGCTGCGCCGGGAGCAGGCCCCGCTCCTGCACCGGCCCGGCCTCCTCCGTTCCTTCATCCTTCCTGCCGGTATCGATGCGGCGGCCGCACCGAAGCCCCGGCCCCCCCTTGCCGGGCCGGGCGGCGGCTCCCGCCCGGCCTCCCGGGCCCCGCCGCTAGGCCGCAGCGCAGCCGGCACCGCCGCAAGCCCAGCCCGAGCGGCGCTGAGGATCGCGCCGGGGCGGCTCCCGGTTCACCACCCACCCCCCTCTCTCTCCGCCGGGGCCCCCCGCACCTTCTTGATGTTGTAGAGCCGGGTGAGCATGCCGACGCCGCGGTCGTTAAGGATGGTGAGCTTCTCCGCCAGCTTCTGCTGGCTGGGCTGCAGAACGGACCGCGACATGGTGGCCCTGCAGTGCCCGCACCGCCGCTCCCCGCCCCGCGGTGCCGGCCTGGCCCGGCCCGGCGCTCCCCGTCCGCCCGGCCCGGCGCTCGGAGCCTCCGCGGGGCGTGGGCACGGTCACGTGGGGCGGCGCGCGGGCGCCCCCGGCGGGCGGGCGGCGGAAGCGCCGGGAGCGGGGCTGGGCCCGGGACCCGCTGGTGTGTGATGGGGCTTGAGGGGTGCTTTGAAACGCTCGTTTTAATTCAAGATTTACAGCAAATAAAGTTATGCGTGCCTCATCCCTGGGTGGAGCTTTGAGCAGCCTGGTCTACTGGAAGCTGTCCCTGGCATGGAGTTGGAACGAGATGGTCTTCGCAGTCCCTTCCAAACCAACCCATCCTGTCAGTCTATGTAACACCCATTTTTTTACTTAATCAACTTCACTTTTTAAATTTAATCAACCCCGTTTATTTACTTAAACAATATAAATCCTACACCTTGTCCACAATAACTCCATGCAGCTCTACAGACTGAGGGCAGAGTGTGCGGAAATCTCCTCAGTGGAAAAGCCCTGAGGGGTGCTGGTGAACAGCAGCTTAACCTGTGCCAGCATGTGGTGACCCTGAGCCAGCCCAGGGGAACACGAAAGCCCCTGGCACCTGGCTGTGTCAGAAAGAGCGTGGCCAGCAGGACCAGGGAAGGTAACATGCCTCTGTGCTTGGCACTGGTGGGGCCACGTCTCAAGCACTGTGTTCAGTTCTGGGCCTCTCAGCTCAGCAAAGAAGTGCTGAAACTTGTCCAGAGAAGCTTCTTGCCCATGTTCCTACAGCTGAGGGAGCTGGAGTTTAGTCTGGAGAGGAAGAAGAGACTCCAGGGGGACACAAACACCCTCCAGAACTCCCTGAGAAGAAGAGGTGGGGACCATTCTCTACTGCCATTCTACTGCGAGGATATTCAGATTAAACACCAGAAAACCTTTTTCACTGTTGAGGTGGTCAGATATTGGAATAGGTTGCTCAGGGAGGTGGTGAAAATGTTTAAGAGGCATCTGGATCTGAGGTGGTTTAGGGGTTACAGTGGTAGTGCTGGATTATCATATTAAAGGTCTGGTCTATGATTTTTTTTACTTAACTGAAATTAAGAACTGGGGCCCAGCAGAGTGCTGCACAGAGTAATGCTGACACACTGTCACTGCTGGTGACCCTCGTTCTCTGAGAGCACTTCCAAGCAGAAGCAGAGCATCACACCTCCCCTGGGAAGTGGGAAGAACCCGGGGATACCCGTGGAGGTGCTGCCAGTGGCCTCTCCACCCCTCTCATGAGGCTGTCACCATCCCCCTGAACTGCTGCTCTAGACCAATGTACAGCAAATTCAGAGAAACACCATATCACCAACTAGATGAGTCATATCACTGCTATTTTTTTTTTTTTTTCACTTGAAGCCACAGGAATTAAAAGCATATTTTTATGAAATGGTGAGATTTCTGTGCTGTGAATGTCAACTACAGATCTCCAGGAGATCATCCCTTGTTGTGATGTCTTAGGGAGATGATTTCAGCACTGGGAGGCCAGCACAACCATCTGGGATGCAGGAATCCCCAGTCTAGGAAATGAGATACAGGCTTAAGAATTAACCTTCTAATCTAACCTTTTTTATAGTGGCAGCACCATCTGTGCCTTTTTTTGCATATTAATACTTGTATTTAATTTTCAGTTTACATTTTTGCATTAGAAATCAGAATCAGAATCTGTTTTTCAGAGATTTTAAACTAATCTATTTTAGAAAGCATGGGAATGAATCTGAGAAGACTGAATGCAATTAAATTGTTACTGACCTCTTTCTTCACTTTAGCAATTACAAGACAATTTATGATTCAGAATAAAACTGGGAAACAAGAACTTAGAGTTCCAATATTAAGTCTGCCATTGATTCATTCATTGGCCTTTATCAGATGATTTCATTCCTTAGTTTTGTGTCCAAAAGTCAGGAGTACCTAGCAGCAATGTTGTAATGATTAATTAGGTTAGACCTGTTAGACCTGACTTTCCATTACTGGAGTCTATGGAAAACATCAGAAATATTCAAATTGCTATTTAAATTTATAAAGCATAAATGCTATGTGATTTAATGTGATTTAATTAATAATCTCTACAGTAATATTTTACACAAAGCATCTGCCTTCCATTATAAATTACTTTTAAAAGTATAAAATGTGATATTTCTAGTTGAAACAAAGATGTTTCTCATGTAGTTGCACTGCAAAATAAGAATCATAGAATGGTTTGGGTTGGAAGGGACCTTAAAGCTCATCTCATTCCAAACCCCTGCCATGGGACCAGGAATTCTTCAGCCTGGCCTTGAGCACTTCCAGGGATGGGGAATCCACAGCCTTTCTGAAAGCCTGTTTCTGTGCCTCAGCACTTCCACAGTAAAGAATTTCTCTCTAATCTCTGATCTAAACTTACCCTCCTTCAGCTTAAAACCATTTAAGAACAAATACTACCTTTTTTGCTCCTCACCTACACACCTACAGCTAACACAAAAGCATCCCATTTTTAATTTCCTATCCAAGTATTTTTAGCCATATTAGATGTTCTAGAAGTTCCAAACAGTAACAATCACTGAATTTATAATTTATACATAACCAAGCAAGTGGAATGACATCACTGAGCCAAGACATTGTGAGATTTTGTGTGTTGGATTGAAACTTCTATGACCCAACATCCTAATCTTTCTTCCACTGGAATTAGTAGAAAAACTACAGATCACATTAGAATCAGAGCTATTTGGTTTGGTAAGGCTTTTGCTTAACAGAGCTCACTAGAAAAGTCCCAAACAATCTGTGACTAGTTACACAGTTTTTACTGAGACCTCTCCATGCTGTACAGATAACAGGCTAAGGCACAGAAAAATTGCTGACTTTTCTCTTTGTAGTAGAACCCTGTTTTTAAACTCTCACATTATTCATCAGCCTGTTTACAAGATCCTGTTATAAGGAGCACCTTGGGTTACCACAAGGTTTTTTAAAAAGTAAATTGTGCAAAGTGAGCTGCATTTCTTGAAAACATACCAAATATTGGAATAGGGAATCAGTAAAAATAATTTCTGACACAAAGGATTTTTAATGCTATGCAGTCATACAGACCTAACACTAGATAGATGATCTGAATTATCACTGTAATGTGGTTACACATTTAACACTTTTAACAAAGCTCTTGGTCAAAGTCAATGTGTGTACTTAATCACTCCACAGTTTTGTCACCAATTTTAATGGCAACACTATTAAGCCCATGTTGTCATACTACTTTTGCTGCTATTTTATGTAGAAACTGCAGGAGTAAAGGTAGATTTCCCAGCAGGAAGATTTATTGCATATTAGATGGTAAAAATGTCTGCACCATACAACCTGTGTTCACCAATCTAGCAGCAAGCATAGCAATAACATGGAAATACAAGTTTTGTCAGTAATAGCACAGCTCTTACAGGTGTGGCAAAATTAAATTAACAAGAGAGTAAGGCTAAGAATTATTCTTAAAACACACAACTTCTATTTGCTCAATGATTTATTAGTGATTAAGATTTAAACAGCTTTCTATATTTATTCCAGAAGTACGAGTTTAGGGCAAGTTTGAAACAGCGCTTCAGATTTAGGTCAAGCTCAGCTCTGGTCCTTTCAAAATCAATTCTCTGTTCAGTACAGAGTTTAGTTTACTGATCACTATGGGGATTTCAGACAGTAATGAAAATCATAAAACTCTTTGAGTTGAAAGGGATCTTAAAGATAATCACATTCCAAACCCCTGCCATGGGCAGGAAACATCTTCCACTAGAAGAGGTTGCTCAAAGCTCCATCCAGCCTGGCCTAGAACACTCTGGTGATGGGGCATCCACACATTTTTTGGGCAGCCTGTTGAAGTGCCTTGCCATCCTCCCACTACAGAATTTCTTATGTATCTAATCTAAATTTTTTTCATTTCAGTTTGAACCCATTCCCTGTTTTCCTATCACAACAGTTCCCAGAAGTGGAGTCTTTTCCAGCTCCCCTGTAGACTCTTCAGATACTGGAAGACTGCTACAAGGTCTCTGTGCAACTTTCCTTTCTCCAAACAGTACACAGGGATTTATACTTTTCTAGCTATTTTAAAACCCATAATGGGCAATTTACTACTGCAGAGTAGGTTTTGTTGCACTTAAGTCTTTGCTGCACTTATGACTTACATTTCTGTAGTAGTATTTATGGTTTTTTTCCCTCTCCTGTTTTTTGCTTAGTTCATCTTCTGGCTTGGATGTGAAATGGCCATGTGTTAGCCAGGATTTTCAGTGAAATGGCAGTCATCAGCTGCAATCTCCATGAGCAAACTAGCACAGCCCACAGCATGACTTCTTCCCCTTTGGCCAACAGAAGTCAAGAAACAATTTTTACAGGCTTGTCTTGTTCAATATTTCCTTTTCAGACAGAAAAGATTCAAAACAGGAAGATAAATTGTAATTTTAACAGAATTTTTAAATGGTCACCATAACCCAAATTATTTGGGTCATGCCTTAGTATGTATTTGTTAATAATACATAAGTATTTATTATATTATTGAACTTGCTTGTAAAGCTGAATAGTTTACCATACAAAGGCCATAAAATTGTTGAGAGACCCTAAAAGCATAAGTAGCCTTGAAAAACAAAATTGCCTTTATCAGATAGCCTTTTAATCTCATGTAAAGGAAGCAACAGGTTCAAAGGACCTATCATTCTCACTAAACCAAGCTGACAGATTCATTATATTTAAATCTATAATTTTCTGGATGGATCCAAACCTTTTTCGTTATTTAATTCATCACAAAGCCAGCATGACTGCACTTACCATATTCTCTTCTTTCCTTCCTTTAAACGTATTTGGCATTATTTTAATCTATTCTCCTATTAAAATACAAGCTCATACATATGCCAGGTTCCTGTTCAATTATGTGTGTGTGGGCATCCTTCTAGCTGAGTTTGTATATGGACACAGCAGTCACTCAGAGATACAAACTTTGAACTTAAAAAACATAAATATGGTAGAGGGAGAACATAAAAGAGGTGTGCAAAGTCATTTTGAAACAGATGGTGAATACCACAGCAGGTATTCTTTCAGGAAGTGGAGATTCCTGCCAGCTTCAGAATGCACCAGCACTCCTGTTCATACTGGAGGGACAAGTATGGCAACTCTGCTCCAGGATTACTAGCCCAACACTATGGAAATGAGTGTGGATCAGTAAGAAGCAGGCTGTTACCAAGATTTGAGGTTTCTCACTGTGTCCCAGGTCCATGACTAACCCATGGTGCTTCACTGGCTAATCAAATGCTGCTGGCTATAGAAGTCTGGGACTGCAAGAAGGAGTTTGTTTATATGTGAGTTATCAGCATGGCTAAACAGAATGAGCTTAGAGGGCATTGGTGGGCTAAGATTTGGCCTGTTCCAGCCTGAGGCACTGCTTACTTTTAGAGCAGAAGAGGAATCAGCATCCAAATGTTTCATTTCAGAGTTGGAATTACAATGAACTCCTGCATAAATCATTGAGAAAGTGGATTAGACTTTTCCCACTGGCTGTGAAACAAAGTTAGGAGGGCTTTCAGAATGAGCTACACAACCAAATTAAGTTATTGAATGGATACAGTTGAAGACCTTAAATTAGCTTTCTAAGCAGGTATTACATTGCCAGCTTTCAAAAAGCTTTTCCAGCTTTTCTCCTGGCAAATACAGAAATCAGAAAGAGTGCTGGATTAAGAGTCCACCTGGATTAGGCATTTTTTTTCACCATTTCCCTACGAGCTGAAGAGTTAAAATCACCCAACAGTGATCTCCAAGACGTCTATAAGGCCACTAAATATCGATAGAATGCTTAATGGCCTTCAAATATGTGTCACAGAGATGAGCTAGCCTATTCTAACTGCCCACTGACTAGAATAAACCAAAAGTTTGCAAAGAACAACCTCTGGCTTCTTTAAAACTGGGATGTATTCAAAATGTTGTGCATTGATGCTGGAATACAGATGGCAAAGCCCTATTATGGTGTTCCAGCACACAGGAAAATTTAAGGGCTTCTAGTAGGGCTTGCAAGTGAAACTATCTTAATTTCCTTACAGAGCCTTTTTGGGTAAGCAGTTACAAATTCCAGTGCTCTACTTTCTTCAGCTTGTGTTACAATTCTGTCCTAGATAAATTGGGTAGCAAAAGTAGCTACAGTTGTAAATGTACAAAAATAATCTGTTAGAGGTTACTTTGTCTTCTCCCTTCCTCTCTCTCTTTCTCCCCTGAGAACGCAGTTGGATAGTGTGTCCCTCTTTAAATACAATAGCTTTGACAATCCATTCAGCAAAAAAACTAAAAAAAACCAAAAACCTCCCTGCCTTAAACTTACCTTATATTTAAAGGAGGAAAATTTGAATCAAGGAATAGCCAAAGAATGAAGGGGTTTCACCACTGTTTTTAGGAACCACATTTACCAGTCAGTGGGGATCTTTGAAAGTTAGAAGTTTACATGTGACAGAACATTGCAGTGGTAGATTTTTGTAGATAAAATGTGTGCCAAAAAGCAACTTATTGGAGAAGAATGACAAGAGTACACTTATTATCAGATTGGGGAAAAGAGTGAAAAACCACTACACTTACCTTCCACATTTCCATCTGTAATGTTTTTTCCATTTGACAAAAAAAATTGAAATTTTTTTGAGGGTTTAAAAAACCCTCAAACACACACAGAACCCTCACTTAGCACAGAAATATACAACTTAGACCAGGGGTGGAATATAATATTACAAAAGCCTATCCCAATATGTAGCCTAAAACCCTGTGTGTGAAGAAAGGTAGGACAGGATTAGGCTGTGGACACTAAGGAGTGCTTCTACTTCAAATAACTGTAGCTAAGTGTAACATTGTATATTTTTTTCTCTGTGCCTCGCCTCTCACCTTGCGTTTCCAATTTTATCAGTTTTATCAATTTTTTTAATTGTCCTGCACGGTTTTAACACCTTAATTGCCTCCAGATTGTTTTTTACAGCTGCATTTATAATATCTGCCCCATACTGTTCCAAAAGTCCATATCCAATGCCATTTCTTCTGTTAGTTTCTCTCCCTTCCCTTCTACCCATAGTATTAGGTCATAAAGTGAATCTTCAATATATTCTAATTCCCATTTGTCTAAAAATAAGGCCCATACCTTTATCATTGAGTGTTTCTCTGTGGTGAGATAGGCTCCCATGTTTTCTCTCCTGTTTCTTCCAAGTTTCTTCAAGCCTCTGGGTTTTTCACCAAACCTCTGGACTTCTTCTGGCCCTCAGCCAAAAATCTCCCATCTCTGGGCTTGCAATTTCTGGACACCTGGCTCTCGGCCAAGAGATTTCTGTCTCTGAATTGCAGCTTCTGGACAATATTCCCGTCTCTGGATTCGCTGATCACAAGTTATTCCCGTCTCGGGGTGTCTCCGCACCTCTGCGCCTGGCTCACGGCCAACTTTTTTCCCTGTCACTTGGACAGAATCCTAGCTAAGCGGCTAACCCGTCTCTGTTTTCCAGACGGTGCATCTTTTTGTCTTCCTCGCACGGAGGCTCCAGTTGTAATGTGGTATATTTTTTCTCTGTACCTGTGCCCCCGGTGAGAGAGACACGGGCACGGGGTGAGTTCTTGTGACAAAAAGCCTCTTTATTGTTTAGAACAGATCTTTTATAACTTTCTAAATGTATCTTTTGTGCTCCTGTGATTGGTTTGAGGTCTGGGGTCCTGCCCTCTTTTTGACCTTTTTTGGCTTCCTGCAGCCAGGGCCAGGGACCCTCAGGATGATCTCTGAATTTTCCCAAATCTTCCCTCTCTTTTGGAATTTTTCCCTCTGGTGGGTCTGTCCCACCAGTGCACTTTTCAACTCTTGTCACAGTTTATACTGTGACAGCTAAGAACTGAAGTTTCAGTGGTTATTAAGATTGCCACGAAAAAAAATTATGTGTGGCCATCTAACACATCACTCAATAAAAACATATGGGAGCAACCTGCATCTTAACTTTAGCCATTTAAATAGCCTAGTTTGAGTTCTTCTTTGAAATCAAATGCAATTTTGCTTTTGGGGAAACCTGGTACAGTAATTTTCCTACAGGAAGCGTGAGTACTTTGAAAGTACTTATTTCCTAATGATTTGCTCTCTAGGTAAACAGCCCGTGGCTTCCTTTGCTGAAGCAGAGGACTAGATATCAAAGAATTTGCTGGTATAGATGAGTCCAACAACTTGTATTTTGTGTATTTAAAATTTGTTTTTTCAGCTGCAGTAATACTGTTAAGAGTTATAAAGCAGAATGTGAAATAACGAAAACACAATTTTAAGGATTCCTAACAGGTAATAAAACCATTAATCAGAAGAACTATACCAATCATTACTAGTGGATTTCCTTACACAGATTAGTTCTACTGCATTTAGAGCTTTCCACAAACATTTCTTTAGTGATAAAATATTTAGGGTTTTGTTGTTGTTGAAGTTGTTGTTGTAATGTTTAGAGGTTTTTAATTTTAATTTTTTTTAAGGATGATAGTACCATAAAATACCTTTTAACTGGTTGAAAAAAAAGTTTGGCTTATGGGTATAACTCACTATATATATATATATCTTCCAGGTTTGTTTTGGTTTGTTTTCTCTGCAATATTTTTTGATGTTGATAATGAAATTGTTAATGATCAAGCATTACTCACACAAAATGTGAGTCTATTCCAGAAAAATCTTTTCCCTTCATAGTGTTCATGTCAAAAATAGTCTCTTGTTTAACTTGCTGAATTAACGAGGAATTAACAAGGAATGCCATTAGCAAAGTAGAATCAGAGATTTCATCTGCTTCAATTAATGAAGCTCGTTGTTTAGAGTTGGACAGAAAAGAGCCATTACATCTTATGAAAAATTGTGAAGTTTTAATATTAAGATGAAGCCAAGAACACTCAGTGCTGCTCACAACGAGTCATTGACTGGTTTTCCAAACACTTTTTGGTAGGACATTCATTCTGTCAATCAAACTTGGATGAAAATCTTCAACATTTGAGGACTGTTCTTTAAGTGAGCTTTTGGTGATTTTGAAATTGTGGCTAAAAATATGGGATGGAAAAGGAAGAAAGGAAATACTGCTCATGACTTGTTTTTACAAGATAGTCCCAAAGGAAAGAAATCTTCCTAATTAAAACGTTTACAAGACAGTAAATTAGTTACATCAAATCTATTCATAATGACATCAAAATCTAGTTTTATCCCTTTAGTTTAAGTCTAAATGATATACAGTTTTGTTTTTTTCTAAAGTAAATCAGAAAACATGGCTACAGCGCCCTGAATTTCATTTATGGTTTACATCTAGCAATTAATTTCATATAAAAATAATAAAATCAATTACTTTAATAGAAAATTGGATTGGAAACTTTTGGCTACTTTAAAAATAAGGATAAAGTAAGGTGAGTTTAGGAACAGCTTTTGAGTTCAAGCAAAATGCTTCTGTACATTTTTTACTATAATACCCAAAGAGAAAATATAAGTTAAAAAACCCTGGCCTTTCAGTCTGTCTCATTATTGAAGAAAAAAAAAGAAAATAATTAAACACTAAGAGACAGTTTAGGTCAATCTGGGTCATTCTTTGTCTCTGGAGTATACCATTAAATAAAATTTTTTTTTGAGTGCGCCTCTGTTTGTGTATTCCAGGATGTCACCTCTCTTTCTAGAAATGTCTTTCTTTTAAGTTACCAGTTTTCTTCCCTCTGAAGCCCTGGTTTTCAAATACTTTCAACTATCCTCCAAATGCTGACGCATCTGTCTCAGCCCCCACAGCAAAAAAAAATATCCCAGAAGTACCATTTTCTTTGCTGACACATATAATATCTCATTGCAAACTTGGATAAAATAGTTTTTTCCCATCAACACTATTTACAAGTTTGCTTTACTCTGCCACCTGCAATTTGCATTCTCCCCCAGTTCACAGATGTAGCCTCTGGAGTCAGGTATTTATGTAAATAAAATATGATTTTATGGAATGTTTTAACTTTATCACGCTGATCTCACTAATTTTTATTGTTCACTTGACCAGAAGCAAAATAAAAACCCAAGAACCTGGGCAGATTAAAATCCATCAAATTCACTTCAAGCAAAGGCTCACTTAGCTTAACTGTATCTTGTATACAGGAATTTAAAGAAATAACATAGGTCATGTTCTGCCTCAATATTTTGAGGGAAAAAGAAAAGTTAGGTCTCTTCTTGTGAGTGGAATGGAAGTTATTGGGCAGCTCTGGGCTGGCTGGATCAAACTATGGACATAGAAAGAGACAGGGCTTGGACAGCTTAAGTTTCCAGCACACAAATATCAAGTACAATGCAATGTTAGTGATGTGGTAAGGCAAAAAAAAAGGGTATGAAGAGGAACAGTATTCTCCAGTATTTTTTTTTTCAGGATGTGGGATGCTGTGTTTATGCATGTTCACCTTCACCCTAATTATAGAAGGCATCTCTTCATGATGAACAGTAAGAGCAGGTACTACTTACATGCCTAACTATACTAATCTATAAAATAATTTTCCTACAGTATTTACTGTTTTGTGATCCTGACTAGAAGTCAGGACAATGGTTTCCTTCCTGAAATCAGTGAAACAAAAAAAATATATTCCTATGCTTCTTGGTACAAAAGGTAACATGAATATTTAATTATTCATGTCTGTGGAAGCTATACATTAACAAAAGTTATACATAAGATGCTGCAAGAACTCTGAAATAAAAATTGAAAGGTTGTGAGACAGATTAATTGCATTTTTGGAGTAGACTGTTAAAAACTGAGGTACAAAATGGAAATTTGAGTATTCTGATTAAAAAAAAAAAAACCCAACAAATTAAGAGCAGTCACAATAACCACTGAAAAATCATAACCTTTTACTTCACATCTGCCACATAAGAAAGAAAACCATATGTCAGCTTTCAAAGGACTTGAAAACATTACAGAAATTCACTTATGTTAACAGCATCTCTCAAAGAGGAGCACAGGTTTTCTTATTTCTTTTTGAGGGTTCTGACCCTTACAGGGTTTTTCAGGTTTTACTGCAAGGTTAACTTCTCTTATGTTGGTTTTTCTGAAGTGAAGGTAAGTATTTAAAAGGAAATAACATACAAGTGGTGGAGAAGAAGTGCCCTGGTGCCTGATGGTCTGTACTAACTGCATAGTTACTCATCACTCCTTTGCAGAGCAGCCAGCCTGAGTGGAAGGTACTTCATACATATGCATTTTTGTTAAAAAATTATTGTAGTCTCTTGATATTGTATCTTTCCCTGATTAACTTTGCCTATCTACTACTGAGCTATTATACTTGGTTTTATATGTGTGTGTGTGTATATATATATTTGTCTATCTTTGCTAACACGTCTGCAGAGAAGCAAGGTCAATCCACCTAGAGAACAGAAACCTGGGCACAAATGGGAGTAGAATTCAGATCCTACTTATGTACCATAGAGACAAGGACTGACAGATCTTCCTCATACCAAGTCCTCAGGGTTACTCCCCTTGGCTACTAAATATTTCAGCTTTGTATTCTACCCTGTTCCTCAGTGCTTTTCATTAAGCACAATCCCTGACACACTTTAAACACACACATCTTCAGATCAGTGAATCTGCTCTTATATATGGATTACGCACAAAGTGTGGTGAGAACAGAGAGGAATGTTCTGGTGTTTGTAGGGCCATGCCTTTGGTCATGGGCATGCCTTTGCTTCTGGGGAGATTTCTCCACAGCAACATGATAAGATATGCCAGTGGAAACACCACTGGCTGAGGATAGCTTTATAAAAACCAGCAAACTATGCTGCTTGAAATAAAATATTAAACAAAGAGCAGCTGCCTACCCTTCAAGCCAGGGATGAAAGGCAGTGTTTGAAGAAGGTTCATAGACTTAATAATATTATTAGAAGCAAACATTGGGCCTCTGTTTGCAGTCTTTAGCAGTCTGGACTGGGCTTCCATATTGCACCTTATCAGAGTTAGATCACCAACTCAGTCCCCCAAACTCCAAAGAGTTGAGGAACTGTTTCTGGGCTTGACCAAGATGTATCATCTGTTCTACGACACTGCATAGATAAAGCTGGTCAAGAATGATGCAGCATACATTAGCAGCATGGTTTTAATGGATGCTTTGATTTGTATGCCAAAGGAATATGTAAATGTGTGCTTAGGATATATACTTCCCCTTACAGTGGAAAACCCTCTGCAGCAGTACATAAGCACCACACTTGTGAAGAAACAAAGCACAAAAATACATACAGATGACTCCCACCACCTCTGGCTTCACCCTATTCCCACACACAAGTAACTGCACTTTGTTTAGCCAATAGGGTCTAGCACTTCCAATGTGTTACTAACTGGAAGATCCAGAAATTCAGCACTAACACCTTCCCGCAAAGCTTGGCTCACTAACAACCAGGTCACAGTATGTGTAACTGCAGCACTTTGTGCAGGAATGCCCTGTTAGCTTTCTGTACACAGCCTTCAGCATGGTCCCGCTTCCCATTTAGTCCAACTACTACAGCATTTAAAATGCTATATACTTAATCTGTCCCTTCTTTCATCCCTTATTCCTGCTATCCAAGGAAAACCCACAATAATTGGCCAACTTAAAATTTCTTAGGCCTGCACAGTTCACCTCAGCAATGAACTCAGTACACGAAACTGAGAATCCTTGTGGACTTCTCACTCTTCTGTATTAAGTTCTGGAAGAGGCCTTGCTGTAAATTCATTCTTCCTCATAAAATAACATTTCTAGATCTTGTGTGCACTTCACTAGCTTTAAGAAATCTGACTTTCCAGTCAGGATTCACAATAGATTTTTCCAGGCATGTTACTGGATACGGGAACAAAGGAATTAGTATCTGCAACCTCATTCAGGATGTGGGACAAAGTTACACAACCAGGAAAAGAGAACCAATCACTCTCCAGAATATTCCTTCCAGAATATTCCTTCTCTACCAGATACTGGCAAGTCTAAAAAATGGAAAACAAACTGATGAGAACAAAGGAGTGGTTGTGTCTAAGCCAGAACCTCTCTACATGAAGGAAATGGCATGGAGCACCGACAGGCCACTGAAGGGAAATGGGAGCATGTCATACTCCAGCCATCCTCCCGTGTACTACCTTGCCCTGTTGCTCAGGGTGTGAATGATCCTGAGTTTGTGACTCCAAACTGCTTCAGAAAGGGAAAAGCCAACAGGAGTAGGCATCATGTCTTGACAACTACTGCCCCCCAGGTCATCATGGACAGGAGCTGCCTGTCCCAAGGACAGAGTGCTTTGATGAAAGTCTGACATATGCAGTGCAATTTAAGCTTTAAACCATTCTTTGCACTCTTTCAAGTATGAGATCAACTTTTCCTGAATACTCTCATCCCCACATGGCACAATGCACTTCCAAAAAGCATTCATATACAAAGGCATTGTTATTTCCCTCTCTCTGTTTTAAATACCTCCTCATGCATTTCACTGTCACACTTGCATTTCTCATCACCACACTACATTCATGATTCACAGTCATCCAGTCACCAACTGGTGCACAGAGTTATTTTCAACTTCTCTGTTATTTTCAACCAAGGAACATAGAGTCCGAAGCAGAGTCATTATTAGAGTTAGATTTTAGCTGACAATAGTTTGATTTTCTCCCCCATTTTAATTATTCCTCAAAGTCATCTGGTAAATGCAGTTTGAAATGTGATGTAATTAGTTTACTAATTAGGGTTCAGTTCTCCACTTCAGTTAAATTACCAACCTAAGAATAATTTTTCAGAGCATTTTACAATCTAGCTCAACCCTCTAACATGCATTTTTCAGAGTGTAAGGCTGGTTTTTCAAAGTCAGCTATTTGGAATGTCTGGTTATCACTTCTCTGATAGAAGCCAGCTCTTTTGCATCAATAAGTACAGGCAGTACCTAGACCAAAAATAATAGTGGAAGGAAATAGATACAGCAGGGAGATGATGTACTGCCATATGAGCTCTTTGAATATGTACAAGCTGCTTTTTGTAATAATTAGTAATTACAGTACACATTTCTTAGTTTATATCCATAGAACAGGTTCTGCTGAATTTCTTGACAGACAAAACAGAAGAATCATAACATTAAAAATAACTTAAAACTACTGCATTTGCATTGATTTGTAGCTTATTCAATACTTGAAGATCCAGAAATACCATAAATACAGTCAGTCAAGGAAGTAGAGAAAGCATCCAGCTCCTGCCACGCCTTTAGAGAAGTCTTCTACTCTCAGCAAAGCATCATATAGGAAATCATCTGTGAACTGAAATCACAGTTTTAAACTAATTCACAACTATCTTCCTTTCTATCCCTTCTGTAATGAACAGTCTTAACAACTTGACATCAACATGGAAATGCCTGCTTTATAAGTATTGTTTATGAATATTCAAGCTGTAGTAATGCTTATGACATGAATGGACGCACTAAATAATAATTCTGCATATAAACATCTGCAGTGTGTTTGGATTTCAGAGAGAAAAGAGCCACACAGAGTTTTTTGTCCAGTAGGGACCCCTGGTGTTTAAGAAAGTCATAACAAGGATCAACATCCCTGGCAGAAAGTGAATCCATTCCTTGGAGTCAGCTGCCTTTCTGCATCCTCAGCCATTGCAAATCCTCCTCTAAAATCAAGGAACAACACCTAGACGTATTAGTAAGTTTAACTGTGAGTTTCTTACAGATTTGACTTGGTCTTGCGAATGCTTACACAGCACACTCCATACTCACACATGCCAGAAGCTGGCTACAAAGCACCTGGTTACTCTAAGGGGAGGATGCTGGCACTTGTCTGCAAGCAAATTTTCCTAAGGCCTTGCAAAAATTTCTTGACACGAGGTTGAATTACCGCAAACTGGGCCAGGAGACACTTCCGAGAAAAAAAATCCAAGAAGCGGGATAAGGTGTGGTTATGCAAATTATTTCTGAAATCTCACTATTTTCATTAGCATACGCGAAATGCAGGATCAGTGCACCCTGGTGGTGGCACTGAGGAAGGCTCCGCGTCTTCCTCGGTGGTTCCCTGATAAAGGCTGGACGTCTTCATCACCGTGCCCTTTTCACCTTTCTCCTCCAGGCATGCACAGCCTCTTGTTAGCTGTTTCAGCGACTTCCTCACTGGTTTTAGCAAGCTTCCTCCTCCACTTTTTGCAAGCTTTGTTCCCTATTTCTTGCCAAGTTTTATCTAGCTTCTATATTGGTTACAATGTACAATTGTATATTCTTCCCAAGTGTGACTAGGCACAATGCTTTGAACCCTTTCAAGATACCCTAATATCCTTGTCTCTCACAGAGGCAGCTGCAGTGAGCTAATACAGCCTGAAAATAGCCATGAAATTTTATGTAATTGCTGGCCTGGGCCACAGACCTAAAGCTCTCCATCGCTTCCTCTCTGATCAGCTTCATCAAAATAACTGGTAAGGCCTTAACCAAAACCAAATCAATCACCTTGGGCATCATTATTGTTTTAAGTTAATTGCTATGAAGCACAGTCCACTTGGAGCAATGGGGAACAAAAAAAAAATCACTCCATTTTCCACATCCACTTTCAGAGAGGCCACATATCTACCACGCAGAATGTTACAAAACCTCTTACTTGTACTTCAAGGTGGCTTTGCCATCCTAACCTCTGATTCAGCCCAAATCTCTGTTCCCCTCACTACACTAAGCATCATTTTTCATTTTATCTTAGTTTAGACTGCAGCTTCTGCAGATAGTGTGTGGGATATTCTGCTTTTTTTAGATTACCTTGCTTTTGTGCCTCATTCCTGCTAGAAAACTGCCTCTGGCATTCCCAGAAATAATTAATGCTCTTGCAAGTTCCTAACAGCATTCTCTGCTTTTCGAATTGCCAAAGCATTTGTAGACCTCTCTACATGGAACTAAGTTGCCTTTGGTCTGTACCGCAGGAGGATGTTTTCAGAGTCATCATATCCCTCCAGCATAAATCTGAGGAATATTATAAGAGAAGTACTGTAGCAATGTGTCCTTATTCTATAAGCCAGCACAGAGGATTGTTAGCAAATTGAAATGTATTTCAGGCAGAATTTAAGTTAGCAGTATCAGCATCTCACTTTGCAAAAAACATTTCACACACTTTTGTAGGCTTCTATTATCTGAAGGGACCTAAAAAGAAGAGGGATTCTTTATCGGGAATCTCAGTGATAGGACAAGAAGGAATTGATTTGAAATGAAAGAGGAGAAATAGATTTTTGGAAGAAATTCTTCACAGAATTCTTCCCTCACCACCATGGAGGGGGTGGTGAGGGACTGGAACAGATTGCCCAGAGATGCTGTAGATTCCCCATCTCTGGAAGCATTGGAAGCCAGGATGGGGCTTGGAACAACCTGGTCTAATGGAAGGTGTCCATGCACATGGTAGGGGGGTTGGAATGAGATCATCTTTAAGGTCCCTTCCAACTCAAACCATGCTGGGATTCTATGTCTGTGGAACACCACAAACAGTGCACTACCAAGAACACATGAAAACGTGGGCATTAAGTCCTTTGGGAATAAGGGGGAAGCAGCCTCACCTTGGCTCCCTTTTCTTCATTTTACCTCTTTGGTAAACATAAGAAGCTGATTTTGTTTAGTCTTTTGTCACTCGTCAAATTACTCTGGGGGGAAAAAAAACCCCCAATATATTAAATCTAACATTTTCCACATAGCTCTTCACAATGTTTTCCCACGCTTCCCGACAAGCAGGTCCCAAGGAGATTCAGACAGGCCTGGAAAGCCGGCTTTTCCATTTAAAGGCTGCTTTAGTCACGACAGGATGGGGCGGGGAGGGTATTGTGTGTCGAGGCACCGCCCCGGGAGCAGCGTCACCGGCGGCCGGCCCGGAACGGAGCGGAGCGGAGCCGAGCCGTGCTGTGCCGGCAGTCGCGCCATGCACTCCCTCGCCCAGGAGATCCGCAGCTTCTCCAGGGCCAACCTGCGCAAGCAGCGCACCCGAGTGACCACGCTGACCGGCCGCAGGATCATCGAGACGTGGCGCGGCGCCTGCCTGCACATGGAGGAGGTGGAGGAGCAGGCGCCCGGCGGCGGCTTCGTGCAGGATTTGAGCGCGGACCTGCAGGTCGGAGTGGTGAAGCCCTGGCTGCTGCTGGGTGAGTGCGGCTGGGGCTGCGGGCACCGAGAGGGGCCGGCCAGGGCTCAGCGCAGCAACGCTCTGTCTCTCTCCGTAGGGTCGCAGGATGCTGCTCACGACCTGGAGACCATGAGAAAACACAAGGTAGCGTTACACCCACGGACGGATGTATCCCGCCTAATGCGCGCAGTGCGCTTCTCCCCTGAATTAAAAATCCTAAAATAGTCTCCAGCGAATCTGAAGAAAACTGTATCCCACTTGCATTTTCTAAAGGCTGCTCCATTTGCAGGTGGATGGGTTTCTGTTGGCTTCACGAGAAGCTGAAATGCTTTCAGAGAATCCCAGAACCTTGCAAGGGACTTGTGGAGATTATCTAGTCCAAACCCCCTGCCAAGGCAGGGTCACCCAGAGCACGTGAAACAGGAAGATGTCCAGGTGGGTTTGGAATGTCTCCAGACAGGGAGACTGACCTTCCTGGGCACCTGTTTCAGTGCTTGGCCACCCTCAATCTAAAGAAGTTCTCTGCTGAGGTGAAACTTCTTGGCAATTGCTCCTCATCCTCATTGCTAGGTACCACTGAAAAGAATCTTGCTTCCCTGCAAGAGAGATGATTGTTTAGAGCTGTTTAATGGAACAGATTTCTACACTGCCATATGCATTCTCACTTCAGACACTAAACAGCACCATTCCCTCTTGCATCATGTGGACTGATGAAACTAGAAAAACAAAGCAGCTTCTCTAAGTCTGTCCCAAAATTCTGTCTTTTTACTCTTCTCTGTTGCAGTAATGGGGTGATAAGGCCTTAGGACAGGCCATGAACCAAGTTGGCATCTGGTGCCATCTAAATGTCACTGTAACCTTAAATAACCCACAACCTGGCTGTAGCTTGGACAGAGCAGAGATGGCAGGAGGCTAGAGGTGGTGTCACCTGCCAAGAACAGGTGTGGTTTACTCTGAAACCCTTCTGCTTCAGCAAATGTTTCTGGTAACTAACCAGAAGGAATGTTAAGCTGATGGGTGAGATCAGACTTCAAATTTGTGCGATAGTTGGGTGGTCTGTGCTCTCATTCCTACTGCTTTCTCTTTTATTTTCCAACCATGTGATGAAAACTCCCTTTTCTGTTGAAAATCCATTTTTTAGTCTGTGTTCGAGCACTGATCTTTTCATTTCCTCTCAGAAAAACCCTGAAATTTATCACAGTATGTTTTAGCGCACTTTGAAACTTTGCTTGGAGAAAAGCATACCATAGACAACATATGTATGTAAAACTGAATATTGCATCAGTGTAAGGTAGAGTCTGTGTATGCCTAAGAATTAATTCACCTTTGTTACTGCTTGCTTTGCTTGCTATCTTCAGAAAATGCCTTTTCCTTTTTTTTCTTTTTTTTTTTACTTAGGTCACTCACGTTCTAAATGTGGCATATGGAGTCCACAATGCCTTCCTCAATGACTTTACATACAAGACCATTTCCATTCTGGACCTCCCAGAAACTGATATTACCTCCTATTTCCCTGAATGTTTTGAGTTTATTGAGAAAGCCAAGATCCAGGTACGATATATCCATAATTAATGTTAGTAGTTATCCTGCTTAGATTATTTATAACACTGCTTAAGAACTAAAGCAGCTTCCTTTTTTAAAAGAAGATGTACCAAATGAGAAGTTTTGCCTTTTTAAATTTTAAATAGAAAATCCAGGTAATTTCTAAGCATTCCTAGAGACACGGCACTGCTGTTCTTCATTCCCTGCAGCATTGCTTTTTCAGAATGACTGTCTTGAGTTCTACAGAAATAGCTTCTTCAATACAGTCCAACCAGGGCTTGACTTTATATTACACAATTGCATCCTAAATCCAAGTCACTACCCCGGACAGAAGGAAGTGAAGAAAATTTATTTATCCATTGGGATGTTGTTTTGGATTAGAAACCAACCTGGATTAGAAGCAAGAAACCGGGCTTTTACAGATCTGTGTAGTTTATCATCAGCTGTTCACCATCCTTGTGCTTTTCATTATAGAACCATTGAATGGTTTGGGTTGGATGGGATCTTAAAGATTATCTAGCTCCAACCCCCTGCCATGGGCATGGACACCTCCCACTAGACCAGGCTGCTCAAAGAAGATGCTATGAATCCAAATACATACCAAGAAAATCAGAAAATGTGTTAGTAGTCTTGGAGCTAAAAGTGATTTAACTGCTCACAAAACCCTAAAAGGATGCAACATAGAAAATAGAAAAACCCTTCTGGGGTTGCTTGGCAGAGTTACAGGGGGCCAGGAGCATGCCCAACTCAAGAGCTGTTAAAATCAGGCTTACTGTGTAATTTACAACAACCATTGTTTTGGTATCTAAACTATAATTCACCAACCAAACATTATTGCATGTGATTCTACCATATGTCTCAGGTTCATTGTTTATGTAGATTGGGATAAAAGATGATCTTGCCCCAGTTTTCTTTGTGTCGCAGTGTTCTTTCCTTCTCTCATTTATAATTTACAAGCTATGTGATAACGTATTGTCACTAAATTACCTTTTCAAGGTTTCTAATTACACTTTCCAGTTCATTTCTAAAAGAGTTGCCATTCACAGATGCACAATTTTGCTTCCTGCCTCTGGTCTTTATATCTCAGTTACTATTTTGTAGGTTAAGTTTACAGGAAAACTTTTAAAACAACATGTGTAGTTTTCTGATGGAAGAGGTGGATGAAAGAGAAGGTAATTGGTGGAATAGTTGTTCTCCAGAATCAATTCAAAAAGCACATGATAGTGGTATACAGAGACAGGTCTCTGGGTGGTTTGAATTACTTTATTTGCTTTGTCAAAATAGTTAAAAGAGCTTATGATAAATTGTGTCATGAAGTGCTCTTCTGTTTAAGTAACCACAGAGACACCACTGTTTCATCTCCTAAAATGGGGGAGGAAGAGATGTTCACTGGTGAGAGAACATGATATATGAGAAATTATTTCTAGAACATGGTTAACTCCATGAAGGATGTATGAATTTGAAGATGCTAGTGAGGGCTGCACTGTTCTGTTAGCCATTGCCAGCTGGGTACTTGTAACAGGATTCATGTTTCTAAAACTGTCATGGCTCAAGTCTCTAGACATCATGGTACAATTTCTGATACTGATCAGAGCTCAACTTTTCTTCTAGGCTCCAACTTGGCAGGCAGGTTTTCCATGACAGGTTCAGTGACCCATGTCAAGTCATAATACTATGAATGAGGGATACTTTTTTATATGTTTAATATCTAAGAATAAAACTTCTGAAGTCTTGTGTTTCCAAAGAGAAAACCTTTGCTTATTCATGAACATCACTCCTTATTGCTCCCCCTGTCTTTTCTATGGAAAAAGCCTCCATTTCACTTCAAAGTGGATCCATAAGGAATTACATTAGCCTTCAACTCCACTAAAAACTTTGTGCTTCATTTAAATTTCTTTCCTTGATGAGGCTTTTTGCCCACTGTGCATAACTATTGTATAATCACCTTTGCTGTTGATTGAAGGTGATTTTTGCTCTCTCCATAAAAATTTTTAAAAACCCCACAATTTGGTCTTGAATCTTACATGATGGTCCACAGACCATTTCTGGGCAGCAAAACTTTGGGTATCACAATCAGAGCAAGGAGTTCATGGTAAATAGAGATTAATTTCCTGTCTGCAGTCTGTTTCTCACTTTTATTCTGTATTCACAGTTAATACCAAATTAGTTAAGAATGACATACCAAATTAATTTTTGTATTAATTTTAAACAATGGGCTTTAGCAATGAAAGATAAATATTCTCAGAATTAAAGTTAATTTAATATTATGGCCCAGATTCATTAATGTTCAATAATTTTCAGGATTCTTGGGTATCACTATATAATTTTTGACATTGTAAAACAAACCAGTGACTTAAAAAGATACATCAGACTTAAGCGTGAAAGAGGGAAATAAAACATGAACTGTACATAGGAAAAGAGAAATTGTTTCCAATGCATATTATTTACCCTCAGTGCCTCTGCTTGGAATTTCTCCAACAAGGATAACAATGCTCCATTTCATACTTCGTTGGTAAGATTTAAACTGTAAGATTTTTGGAGCAGGAACCATTTTCTGGTCTGTGTGTCTATTAAAGTACCAGATAATTGTAGCTCTCAAATCTGTAACATAAACATCAAATTCCTAGAAAGGAACCCTGGTGTTTAAAAGACCTTTTTGTCTCTGGGTAAAATTCCAATTAAGTAACTTGTGCCTGTTAAGGGCAGACAGAACAGGCTATTTATAACTAGAACAGTTTTGTTTAGCCTCAAGTATCTGAGCACTTCATGTCATCTTTCGGTATTTTCATTCAGAATGTGGAAGTGCTGGGGCTTTAGTGGTTTCTTTTTGTGTCAAAGGGGCATTTGGTGGACAGTTTGGACTGGGGCTTTTCCAGGTCATAATCTGACACACAGACATGACAACATCACTTAGCCTGAGCCTTGCAAACATTGCTTAAGAAATGCTAGATTGTCTAGTTTTCTTTGTGTTAATTTGGATTGGGCCTTAGTTGTACCAGTGATGTGATGGGAAGGAAAATACCTGTTGCAAATCAGGTATCTTTTCTAATTTTTCTGTTCCCATGCATGATCCCTGTTCCCAGAATCTTCCCTGCAGAGCACACAAGAAACATGCAACTGGAACTACAAGATGTTCTAAAATCTGCCTCTGTGCTTAGCTGTTTGCCTTGTTATGTTTTTAACCTTTAACAAGATACTGTCGAGTTCCTTTCCATATTGCAAATAAAATATGTTTCAAAATTGGCACCCAATTAGATCAGATACTTTAGTATCCCAGGTGATTTGGTTTTTACATGAATGGGCTCAGGAAGAAAGAGGATGTGTTTTAGTACTACAGTGTGAATTAGATTTGACAAATTTGGTAACAATAAAGCATTTTGGGTAGAAAAATACTTAATTTCATGTTTGTATCATGCTTATATCTGTGTTTGGACTTACATGTGTAAATATTTGGTTTGAGCTCAGCAAGCAGCTTTCAGTAAGTCTTAGAAGAATTTTACATATAAGGTTTCTTACACTTGTCTTCTACCTAATGAATATCCCAACTGATGTTTCATTTCTTTCTTGGAGGATGGCGTGGTACTGGTTCACTGCAATGCAGGAGTCTCCCGTGCAGCAGCCGTAGTCATTGGTTTTCTAATGAATTCAGAAAGACTGAGCTTTGCCAGAGCCTTTTCCTTGGTGAAAAACGCAAGGCCTGCAGCTTGTCCAAATCCTGGCTTCATGGAGCAGCTTCACAAGTACCAAGAACAGATTGTAAAGTCAAATGGAAGCATAAACAGTCATGACTGATCCAAAGGGAGAAGTGAAGCAACCTGTTTTGACTATACAGGAACTGTTGGATGCACTTTCATCTGTCATTTTGAAATCCCCTTTTACATGTGCGTTTTCAACTCTTTATGTATTTTTTCTTACCCTCCTTTGACCCTGTTTTTTTTCCAGCATGTCACCAAAAGGCCAAATGGTGTTGTACTGACTTCAGAGAAGTTTTGCCTAAAAGCAGAGCACTAATAAAAAGATAATTTTCTCAGAAAACAATAGAAGGATGGTTTGCTTACTGGACCATCAGAAAATGCAGGCAATTGAGAAAGGAAGTAAAATAATTGAGCTAAGTTGCTTTCCTTCCAAATCTGTGCATTCCTAGTTGGTTGTAAAATCTACATAATAAAATGTTTGTAAAATGAATTACCTTGATATTGGATTTTAAAATTATATTGCAACTACAGATGATACTGTTGAATTTTGTGGACTAGCCAGCCATTTTTTTAAAAATTAAAACAATGGTCTTTTGAGGATGCTCAAAATGTATAGGATGTTTTAATGCTTTGTGTATTTATATTGTTTTTCATCTAGTAGTGATTTGAATTGCACTAACATGATGAGTCCAGTCTTGCAACTGGTGGGTTTTTTTTCCCTGTAATTCATTTCAGTAGAGACACAAAAAAATGTTGATAATGATCTGTCTCTGCTCATGCTACTGTCTTTTCTTCACATCTGGTCCTCACTTGCTGTCCCCTCGCTCCATTCCACATCATGTGTAAAGAACAGACATTATAGGATCTGTAATTTTGATAATTTTGACCCTCCTGAGAGATCCCAGGCTGAAATTACTGCCTTAATATATCATACTTAAAAAAAACCAACTCTATAAGACTTTAACAGTATTTTGTGGCTTTCATGCCAGCTCTTAATGATTTGATATATTAATATGCAACAAAATAAAGAGAACACTGTGTTTGGATAAATTGTGTGCTGAAGTGATTTGGTTTCAAGATTGGCATTCTGTTCTGGTACCCGTAGTTTGAACTGTACCACATCACTGTGTTTGAACCACAGCTTCTCTTGTTGTCAGTATGAATGTAGTGACAGGATAAGGGGGAATGGGCTCAGAGGAGCGGAGCAGGATGAGATTAGATTATTTACACTGAAGGTGGGGAGGCCCTGGCTGCTCAGAGGAGCTGAGTGTCCATCCCTGCAAGTATCCAAGCCCAGGCTGGACAGGGCTTGGAGCAACCTGGGATAGTGGAAGGGGATTTAAGATCCCTTCCAAGCCAACCCATGCCGTGATTCTATGGTAAACATAAACCCCAGTGCATCCGACTGTTGGCGGTCACTGATCCCCATGTCCACGGGGAACAGCTCACGGCGCTGTCCGAGGGACGCATGGCTGCAGTGCTGGGCCAGAACTGGCATCCCTTTCCCTGGGGAGGCTGCTCTGGATTCTCAGCCCTTGTGAGGTAACCGCGGTTCCCTCAGCTCTGCTCACCACCAGGCCCTGATCGGAGGCACCGGTTACCAAGGGGCGCTGAGTCCCCAGCCCGGCACAAGCTGCTCCGCGCCACCCTCCCAGCCTGGCAGGGCTCGTCCCACCGCAATTCCTGACACCATGTCCGGGGGCGGGTCGGAAGTGACGGCCACAGGAAGCTCGGTCCCGTTTGAAAGCGCCCGGCGGAGCCGCCGCCGCCGCCGCCTCTTTCCCGCCATCCGGGCCGACATGGCCGCCTTCGCCATGGAGCTGCCGCCCGCAGGTGAGCCGGGATCCCTCTCACCGCAGCCACACCCGCCTCAGGGGGCTCCGCTGCCCGGCCGGTCCCTGTGAGGGCAGCGGGGCCGGGCCCTGCTCGCTCTGGGGGCAGTGTGGGTGTGCGGAGCAGCGCAGGCGGCGCCGGCAAGGGGCGGTTCGCGCGGCGGTGAAGCGGAGGGAGAGCTGGGTAAATCGGTCGAGTGCCGCTTGTAGTCGCGAAAAACGCGAGGTTAACTACGCTGAGGTGTAAAATGGATGGTTAAGCCGCCTTTGATCTCGTCAGTGCATGTAAATATCTCAAAGGCGGGTCCCAAGGGGATGGTGCCACGCTCCTCTCGAGCGGGCGAGGAGTAATGGCCATAAATCAAAACACAAGGAGTTCTGTCTCAGCATTCTTTACACTGAGGGTGGCCGAGCTGGAACAGGCTGCCCAGGGGGGTTGTGGAGTTTCCCTTTCTGAAGACATTCCTAACCCATCTGGAGACGTTTTTTTTTTTTTTTGCGTGTATGCTTTGGATGACCCTGTCTTGGCAGAGGCTTTGGACCAGATGATCTCCACAGGTCCCTTCCAACCCTGGCGATTCTGGGGTTCTGTGATCTTAATCCTTTCCTGTATCTTGTGCTATGTCTCTTTGATAGAGCCCACAATGGAAAAAGTTAGCTTACTTGTCACATTTTAAAATGTTCTTTTCAGGAGCTGAACCTATGACTCTTGGCTCCCCGACGTCTCCAAAACAAGGAACTAGTGCTCAATTCCTGCCTGGCTTTTTGATGGGTGACTTACCTGCCCCAGTGACTCCGCAACCACGTGCTTTATATGGCCCTTCAGTAGGTGTGATGGAAACAAGGTCTCCACTGCTTGCAGGTCAGAACTTGTTACATGTTGCAAAATTGTCCTGAAAGCAAAAAATTGGTCTGTGTCATTATTCTGCATGACTGTTGTAGATTTGAATCCTTATAGTTTTATATCTTACTATAAGCGGACTCCACTGATTAGATGAGTGGTGAACTCAGTGTATTCAATTATAATAAATGTTTTAAATGTGACAATCTTGGTATCAGGAGAAGTTTGTTTCAAAAGGAAGTTAACACGAACCTCTCCAAATACAGAATCAATTTATATGACTTTTACAAGTCTATTACACATACATCAATGTTGAAAACAGATATCTGCTGGCAAACTAAATGCAGCTTGTGCAAACTGATGCTTTCTTTCCAGAATTTTTTTCTGTCTCTTTGAATTCTAAAAGGTCACTTACAGATTGTCAAACTTGTAAAAAATGGGTGGTGAAAAACTGAAAATGTAGTTCTTAATTAGTATCTAATGGTTGTAGCTGAAGTCTGTCATTGGATTGGAGTGCTGACTTTACCAAGCTGTAGATGCTCATTTCTCTTCAAAAATCTAATTAATCAGACTAGGAGAAGTTCTTGTTAAACATGGGTTTCCATGTTAGTATTGTACATCTGTTTACTTCTCTGAGAAGAAAAAGTGAGTAGTTAACATGTTGTGGGTGATCTTGGCTTTTGTTAAGTTTTTTTGTAAAATTATGCCAACTAAATCAGTCCATGACTATGACTGTGCTAGTCATTTTGAAGGAGAATTTGAGGATTAAAGTACTGCAATAATTTCTCTTAATAAAATTTTCTTTTCTTTGAATGTCAGGCCAGACTGGATGATCTTTCTAGGTCCCTTCCAATTTAAAATGTTCTATAATTGGAGCTTTATTGGTCTTCTGCTTCCTGCTATTGTCTGCCTGCCCAGATGTACTGGGAACAAACCTCTTAAGAAAATATTTATGAAATTGAAAGTAATAGTGTGAATTTCACCAAATTGTTTTTTAATGGGTTTAAAAACCTCAGAGTATCAATTTTAGGAAAAGGGGAGCCAGTCAGATACTAACACAGACTTCCCAAAGGGAGTGATCAAGTACATCACTTAAACTAAAAGCCTTTTAAATTTTAAAAATCTTGCTATTGCATTTGTACTATAAGCAAGTTAGTCTGAAACAATTAAAAGAGATTTCTGGACTAGGCTTAAATTGAAAGATACAGCCATGCTCTGAACTTCAGAGAAAGAAGTGTGAATAGAATGGGTCAATAAGAGGTCTGAAAGTTCTAAATGGTACTTCTGTAGGATGCTGTTTGGGGATGCTTCTACCTAGAACATAAAAACCTGAACAGTTTGGTAGGACAGGTGCTTTTGCTAATCTCCAGTGAAACAATCAACAGTCTCAACAGCAACCTACATGACAGCATGGCTGTGTTTATTATTGAAGTTTCAAGAACAAGCAGCACTGAAGCAAAATTACGAGTTTTCTCATGCTCTTCTTTTGCTCCTTTGAATTGCAGGAGGGTCTCCTCCACAACCAGTTGTCCCTTCTCATAAAGATAAAGGTGGTGCTCCGCCAGTGAGAAGCATTTATGATGAGTTATCTAGTCCTGGGCTTGGATCAACACCTCTATCCTCAAGAAGACCAGTAAGTGTCTTTGGTACTGGCCTGTTCTTAGCAAAAGATGTGAGGCAGTGAATTCTCAAACTTAGTTGTATAAACTGCTGTACTAAAATGACTGGTGACCCTTCAAATCACGCTGGGTTGTTTGGTGTTTAGTTGTTTGGTTGTTTAGGCTAAACAAGACGTATGGTCATGAAGCAAATTCCTGTTATTGCCAATTTCCAGTACAGTAGGGCGAGCCTCAGTTATGCTTTGTACATATAAATTCGGGTTTGTGTGTCAGCTTTTCACTTTCTGGTAAATTTACTGGGCTGCTGATTGCTAGAAGGACCCTTTCACAACTTGAAAGGAGATTGTAGCAAGATGAAGGCTGGCCTCTTCTCCCAGGTAACAAGTAATAGGACAAGAGAAAAGTTTAGATTGGAGATCAGGAAAAATGTCTTCACTGGAAGGATGGTCATGCATTGGAACAGGCCACCCAGGGAAGTGTTAGAATCACTATCCTTGAAAGTGAAATGTGTGGAAGTGGCTTGGGGACATGGTTTAGTGGTCAGGATGGCAGTGTTAGGTTAATGGTTGGACACTGATCTTAGAGATCTTTTCCAACCTTAATAATTCCGTGTTTCTGTGATTAGCTTTTAGAAGGCAATAGAGGCACTTAGAGAAACAGAAGGATTTTTTTTCTGAGTAAAATATCCAATTGAAGTTTGGGTAGACAGTTGGGGTTAATTTTGAAACAGGAACACTCACATTTCTACAAGGTAAATTTTATTATAAGCTGTGCTGCTTAACTGACTAATCAAGCATTTCTAGGTCCTTTTTCACTGATGCAAGGAGAACACTTCACTGAATGAGCAGACTTTCTATTGAGTGTTACCTTCTGAAAAGTTTATTCTGAAAGTGGAGGTTCTCTGTGAAGGACAGAGTCCTACCGTGTCTTAAAAGGACTGGATATTAAATTTCAGAAAATGTTGAACTGCTCTCAGAACATACATTGCTAGGTCTATAGGTTCTCCAGGCTGTTCAATCTTGTATCTAAGAAATGCCATGATTCAGGCTAAAAATAGGCTAAAATTGTTCTGGGTGTTGAAATCCTATGTTAAAATATACTAAAATAGTTTTAGTTGTTGAATCCTTTGTTAAAAAGAAAACAACTACCATCTAAAACTCAAAATATACTTTCCTTCTATGCACTAAATAGTTGAACAGGAATGTAAGTCTAGTAGTAGTCTTCATACCAAGTGAAGGTTATGTTTCTGTGATTTCTGAACCCTTTAGGCAGTGAAAATGCTGATGAAATTAGGATATATTATCCTTCCCATCAGGATGTGCATGACTGTGTGAATTATTATAGTGCAGCAATAGTGACATGACTATTTTGAGAAGGTGAAATAAAGGGTTCTTTGTTTCACAAAGCATATGTCAAATGCTTTTCATTAATACCTCTTGGGAAACTTATTAAATATACATGCAAATATCTGTTCTTACTCTTAAAAGTTAGGAATAACTTAAGGCAAACAGTTAATACTATTACCTGGATGTTCAAATCACTTGAAAATTGTCTCTCTTGATCCAAGCATTATACCTGTAAGAATGATTTGTTACTTTCTGTATATTAATGCAGGCCAGCTTTACACAGAGCCCATCAGTTGGAATTCTGCCATCAACTCCAGGAGCAGGTAGATTTTCTTTTCTTACTGCTTTCTTTAATACAGAAAAATCATCACTGTTCAAGCTATGTCAGTTCCTTTGCTAGTTTATAAAGAGGTTGTGTATTTGTTAGCTTTTCAAAAGTTGCATAGGTATGAGTAGGAAATAATTATTCATTCTGAGACTGGCTGAGTTTCAAGCAACTTTTCTTGTTCCTTGTTCCAAATGTGATGTTGAACTGAGCACAGAATTGTAATTGAATGAAGAAGCGAGATGGATGGATTGTTTCATCTTCGCAAGGTTTGGTATCTTGTGTATGAACCGAGGGCTTCTTGCTAACTTTGTTCTGTTGGCCTGTTCTTATTTGGCAGCTGCATTAAGCTGTTGGTGTTTTGAAATCAGAGAACATTAGGTTGCTAGTCATAAAACCTTGTTAGTTTGCTTGCAGATGTGAAGTTATAATTGACTTACTTTTTCTGTCTGTGAGTAAATCCCCATCAAAGTCTTCCATATACAAGTGAAATGCTTGACACTGAATTTATTCTTTTATTATAAACCTCTGTCTTGCAAAAGAAACTTTTTCAGCAATACCATGTCAATTTAACAGCTTCCAGCGTGTTCAGTCCTGCAAGTATTGGGCAACCTAAGAAGACTACTCTATCTCCTGCTCAGCTAGATCCTTTTTATACTCAAGGTGATTCCCTTACTTCAGAAGATCAACTTGATGACACCTGGGTAACTGTATTTGGGTAAGTTGATTTCCAAAGTATCAGAAAATCCTGGGTCAAGTCTTTGCAGCAGGTGAGAAAAATACTTGGGCACTGATGTTGTCTGGCATTGGTATGTGCTGCAGGAAATAGTGCTATGGTTAAAGCATACATTTCACATATATTTCAGTGAGGCATCTTAACTTAAGCCGCACATTATTTTTTCTAGTTAGAAAGGCACCATTCTGCTGTTGGGGTGTGTGGTAAAGTGCTTAGAAGATGATATTTCTCAAGTCATTGCTTCTTGTGTCATTATAGTGTTCTCTTCTGGATTTCTGTAAATGCTTCATAGGGTTGTATCTTAATACCAGAATTCTTAAACTACTCATCATTTTTTGACTGTTTTTTTCTGTCTTTCAGATTTCCTCAAGCATCAGCTTCCTATATTCTACTGCAGTTTGCTCAGTATGGAAACATATTAAAGCATGTGGTATGCCTTAGTTTGACACTTATGTCAGAAAACACTGTGAATTAATAATTTGAAAAGCTACATTTCACAATTTTCACTTAATCTCATTCAGATGTCCAACACAGGGAACTGGATGCATATTCGGTATCAGTCAAAGCTTCAAGCCCGGAAAGCCTTAAGCAAAGATGGAAGAATTTTTGGTGAATCTATCATGATTGGTGTCAAGCCCTGTATAGATAAAGTAAGTTAATAGCTGCTTTTAGTTAAATATAAGGCACTTTGCTTTTGGTCTTTCTTTTTATTTTCCTCTCACCTCTTTAATTTTTTTTCTTTTGCAATTACAAATTGTAGGTAGCTCATCTACATAGATATAGTTTGTTGCTCAAGTAGTTTGTTTTTTAACTATTTGCCAACATTTCCTGCTGAGAAGGATCGTTTTATGGGCAATCTCTGTGCTCCTTGGAAGTTACAATGCATACAAGTATATTGCTGTACAAGACAAGGAAGTGAAACCATAATAAAAGAGAAAGTGAAACCATAATAAAAGAGAAATTGAGATAAGTTTCCTGACTGGAATTTGTGGCATTTAGGATCTGGAATGAATACCTAATGGCAGATTAAACTGTTGCTGCTCCTAATTGTACCTCTGTTTTTTATGTGACTATGTGTCTCTGGCTCTTGAATTTATCTTAGTATTTTGGACTGAAAATTAGCAAGAAAATCCTAATCTTGTTCTTACACCTGCACTTTCTCTGGTTTGTTGTGGAACTTGTGGTTCCCAAGTCACTTGCTACCTCTTCCACTCTACACGGATTCCTTCGTAAACATAAGCTTAGGAAATGGAGCCTTGAAGTTTATTGCAAGTCATACAATACATTTTCTCTACATTGGTTGACATTTTGTACAGACAGTGAACAGATTACAACCCTCCACTACTTTGCAATGGCAAAATTCAACATGTAAATGATTGCAGTGAGGAAAATGCTTGATGGTCATGTGTACCTCTATGTTCTGTACTGACATGCCTTTTATCTTTTGGGATCCAGATATGTTTTATCAAAAAAAATTAAATAGTAGATAATGTTAGCTGATAAAGGTTGGAATACTGCTTTTCAGTATTTTACATTTTATTAACCCTCTATTTAAGAGTGTGATGGAAAACTATGAAAGAAGCTCTACATCCTCAATGTCTTCGATTTTCACTCCACCTTCAAAATCTATTGGCACACCAGTACAACCTGCAAATAACACTGCAAGGATTTCTACAATGAGACCTCTGGCAACAGCATATAAGGCTTCCACTAGTGACTATCAGGTATTTTGAGGGAAGCAGAATCATGTGTTTTGTGTTATCTCCCCTGTGAGGGGTGTGCAGACATTAACTTCAATGTGACCTTAGCTTTTACCTTTTGCTGTCTGTTACATGGTTCAAGTAGTCTGTCCAGTCTGTAAAATAATGATAAAAAATACTATATTAATGACTTGCCACTTTTCCAGGGAATAAGGGCTTGTTTTGAAAATATTTCAAATACATTTTAAAGTATAGTAGCGCTTGGGAGAAGAAATAAATGGTTAGTGTAAAAACTGTTAACTACATGTTGACTGATCCTCTGTATTTTCTCTTTTTGTTTTTCTCCCTGCCTTCTAGGTGGTTTCTGACAGACAAACTCCTCGGAAAGATGAAAGTATTGTATCTAAAGCAATGGAATATGTTTTTGGCTGGTAATATACAAGAAGTAACACACTAAGCTGGTCATGGTTTGAACTATACTACTGGCATTTGTAGTTAGTTGTATAACTACTGGTGGCAGTATTTTATCTTACATAGCACCTGTTATGCCTTCAGTTGATTCAGAAGACATGTAGCTTGCACTTTAAATGATGGCAGTGTATACATGGTTTTACAAACTGAGTAAGTGTAAATAAAAGTGCTTTATCCCTGTTTGTGCTCTGATGACATGATTGTGATTCTCCTTTTTTTATGCTATGGAGAAGAGACTTGTTTCGCTGTAACACAGAGAGATTATGGGGTGAGTGAATGTTTTAACTGTAGATAAGAGCAGAGGCATTGGTGCTAGAGTAAGCAGATACTGAAATGGCTGTGATTTTATAAATTTAAATAAAGAAGAAATTAAAATCCTTGCTGCCCCGCAGGGAAGAAGAGAAACCTCTGTTTTCAAAGATAAGGAAACCTTTTGTTGGAACTCTTATAATCCTTAAAGTGTGCCCCATAAGTTGATATAGTCCTCAATAATGTTGTAGGGAAAGTGTTAGTTGAGGAAGGGATTTTTACACAGTGATCAGATTTCTATTTTCCTGGGCATCTGATCAATATAACATTGAGGCCACAAGAAAACTAAAGAAGTCTCCATACATTGAAGAGAGAAATCTCTCCCAAGTGAATTGGTGAAAATCTTTTGTGTTTTTTTTTTTTTTTTTTTTTTTTTTTTAAGATGGTAACCTAAGTGGTTTTCTGTACATTGTCAGTGTAAAATAAAAGAAGTTGTGGGGGGAGGAGGAGTATTCTAAAAGTTTTATTCTGAATTTTATTCTTTTTTTCTTACAGTTTTTAGTAATAAAGTTTTTCTTTATACCTTGTAAAGTTTGAGCCTATTTTGCCTTCCTCCTAATCCAATGTCACAGCAGGAAATGAGTGAATAATTCTAGTGGGTGCACTGGCGATTTGGCCAGTGCTAAGGCCACGACATAAATTGGTGTGTTGGCTGGGAAATTTGAAATTGGCAAACCAAAATCACTACAGTGGGTTTAGATGGGATATTGGGAAACTCCTGTTCCTGGTTCTGTGAGCTACAAAATTTAACTTTAACCAGCTGATATTTTCACATTAGATTAAAAGCCAGAGGGGGAAGGTAAAGATGGATTAGTGCAATTTTAATGGAAAGTGTCTTACCCACAGCCAGGCAACTGGAACTACAGGATCTTTAAAATACCTTCTACCACAGACTGCTGTGGGATTCTGTGATCCCCAGAGCTGACAGCGAAACTACAGTGGTACTCAAGCTCTCAGCTGCTGAGCAACCATCACAGCATCAAAGGAGTTTTAGGACTCCATGGAACACTTTCCATGCCTGCTCTGAAGAGTCTTAGGACAATAGAGCATGACCTTTCTCTGACTCCGGAGTCAGTACACCCCAAACTCAGGTGGAAGAAGAAGCATGGCTGTTTTGCAGCCATGCCCAAGACAGACTGGTCTCGCTTTGTTTGATTTCTGACTGTATAAGGCAGGAGCTGTGATTCCTCAGTTGTGGGGACCAGAACTGCACCCAGGATCCCAGCACTGCCTGACAGATCTCAGTACAGTGGGATGGTCATGTGTCCTCTGCTGCTGCTTCATTTGCTTCATTTTTAGTACACCCAAAGCTCACTGTAAATCAGGGTGGTCTCTGGTTCTGCCCTCTTCCTTTTCCTTTGTAGGGAAGCACCACTGTTGTGCTTTCAGGAAGATGTGCTTGAACAACTTCCCAGTATTCCAAGCACCTTTGCCCTCAGTGGATGCTTGCCATGGAATTCCTCTCAGCTGGATGCACAAAATACTGAGGTTGGCTCTTCTGAAATCCAGGGTCTTTGTCCTACTGCTGACCTTCAGTGTACTCAGCAAGACCTTTAACTCCACATTGTTGTGAAACCAGACCTTCAGGGCAGGGACCCTTCCAGCCTGATCTGCCCATGTTTCTCTCTGCACAAAAAGCAGTGCAGAAAAGAAGGGCAGATGGGGCCTGTGTACTCCAGGACTCAGATTTTGGTCTGCTTCAGCTCCACAAAAATACAAATAAGGTGAAGAAGCTGAAATGTTTATTGATGGAAAGCAAAGCAGAGGGAAGAGCTGGGAGCAGGAAAAGGGAAAAGGGGGGCTGAGGGGAGGAACAAGTAAAGGAAGGAAAGGCTGGGAACTATTCAAGCTTCCAGGAAAGCTCAATTTTGCTCAGCATCAGCAGTGTCTGGAGCTTCAGCTGGTCTCCTCCTACTTGGGATCGGGTACTGTCCTGGTTGTCCTGATCCAGAAGATGAATTTAGTGACGTAGCTCTTTCATCAAACATGACTTGAACTATCAGGTTTGTGTTGGAGGGGCTCTCATCTCTGTTAAGGGCTTGAAGAGCTGTAACAGAGAACAGATCCATGGTCAGGATGAGGAAACCCCCTGAAAGGACGAGCCCACGCAGCTCTTGCCATGGCTGGAGGAAGCAGGAGACATCAAGGAGCAGCTGGAAGGTGCCAACCATGGATCTCCCTCCCACCTGGAAAGGTCTCTGTGCTCTGCCCATGCTGCCCTTGGTGCACGCAAGGAGCAGAACCCTCCACAGCTGGGGCAGAGAACGCAGCTCCCCCTGCCATCTTCCACTGAAACCTCACTGCCTCACTCACCCTCACAGATGAGCTGCAGCTCTTGTGGCTGCCCCCTCATGAGCATTCCGGCAATCCCTGGGAACACAAAGCCAGTCATGGCCCCTGGCCCAGGTCCTGCTGCAATGGGGCAGGGAGGGACCAAGACCTCGGGCTCATGGCTCACCAATGGACCTGATGGCCGCCTCTCGCAGGGGCTCCTGTGAGTTCTCCAGGTATGGCAGAGCCCGCTGCAGGTGCTCACCCGCTCGGCTCCTGTCTTCTGCCAGCTGGAGAGAGCGATGGGAGGGAAGGGTCAGTGCCCCTGGGTGCAGCACTGGGCAGGGGCCAGAGCTGCCAGCCCCACAGACTGGGCACCGTGGGCAGGGGGTTCTCCAGGCTGGGGCTGGGGCTTGCAGGCTGTCCTTACCAAGCGCTCGCCAAAGCACCACGGGTCCTCCATCTTCAGCAGCTGCTTAAGATCCCTCCTCTTCAGGAATTTTACAGCAGAAAGCAGCGTTTCCCGGGAGGCCTGCGGAGCAGCAGAGAGGCAGAGATGGCCCCGCAGCACAGGGCACAGGACCTGCCTCCCTGTGCCAAGGCCAGGAGGAGGTTGGAGCCCATGAGTTGCCAGGGTGCAGGGAGACAGCTGTGCCCCCTCCCAGAGGGACACCTGTGCCCCGGAGTCCTCACCTCTGCCACACGTGCATTCTCATCGTGGCAGTGGAAAAAGAGTGGGAGCAGGCTCTCGCTCACAAGTGTCTTGAGACGTTTTTTACCCTTTGTCTCTACTGATTCCATCACCTCTTTGTAGAGGCGAATTGAGAGTATCTGCACTTGGCGGTTGTCCTGTTGGAAAGGTAAAAATTCAGCACTGCATTTTCCAGGCCCCGCTGTGCACAGGCCCAAAATCCACAAGGTACCACACTTGGTGGCAGCACCCAGTGGCTGTGGCTGGGGGCACAGAGCCTTACATGGTCAAAGAGACGATGGAGCACTGCAGCCAGTTTTGGGGCCGTGGGGGTGGATACCAGGATATCTTTGTTGCGGAGTATATTCATAAATACAGAGAGGGTCGTCCTGACCACATCTACATCTCCATTCTTCAGTAGCTCCACAAGCCTTCCAGACAGTCTGCACATTTTTTTGGCCTGTGCGGAACACAAGACTGTGTGGTGAATCCATGAACAGCTGCATTGCCAACACCGTTCCAGCGGTGCAACCCCACCCTGCTGCCATGGAGCCCAGGGGCCACAGGCCTGTCCTGAAGCACTCAGGCAGCTGAACAGCAAAGCAGGAGAGCTGGAGCAGCTGCCACAGCTCCCAAAGCCCAGCCAAGCCCAAGGGGCTGCTTTCCCCAGCCCCACGCTGCCAGCACAGCTTCAGCCACTGCCTCCTCACCATTGAGGGATCTTTGCTGAGCACCTCGAGGCCTCTGAGTGCCAGGTAATACCTATCCCTGTACTCGCTCTGCAGGTGCCTTGCCATGATCTCCAAGATCCTGTCACCCCATCGACTGAAGTCCAGGAGCTCCAGGAGCTGAAAGGCACAAAGCAGTGACCTGGGTGCCCAGCTGGCAGGAGCTCAGAAGTGCACAGGGCTGGGCCAAGGCAGCAGCACAGGGCACAGGCACCGTCCCAGGCAGCTGTGGCTATGAGAAGGCAGAGAGGTGGGAGTCAGTTCAGCAGGGCAGTGCTGCCCATGGGGCTCACCTCTACAAGGAATGCCATGGCAGCAATATCCCAGAGTGGCTCCTCCCTGCTGAGCCGCCTGACCAGGCGGAGTGCAATGCAGGAGCACATGGGTATGGAGACACGGCACATCTCTCTGGCAGGGGAAAGAGGCACCATCAACCTCGCGATGAGTGGGCAAAGCTCTCCCAGGACTGACTGACAGAGGTCTGGTCTTTTCCCAAGCACCCTGTGGCTGCTTTGGGAGGCAGCTGTTCCCGGGCACCCTCCTCTCCCAGCCTTTTCCAGTCTGCTCGTCCATCTCTTTGTGACAAGGCCCTCTCACCCATGACCACGGGAACTGTGTGGGGCGCCCTGGGCACATATGCCAGGGCCAGCCAGAGTAGAGAGGGGGTCTCACCTGCCCAGCAGACCCATGGCATAGTGGTGGGTGTCAGCGCGGAGCAGCGTGTCCCAGCCACCCTTGCATTCCATTTCCACCACTATATCCAGACACTTCAGATGGTGCAGCAGTGCCCTCACAGTCTGCATTATAAACCTGTGTGCAGAGCAAAGTCCCGGTCATGCTGGGAGCCCGAGCCTCATTCCTGGGGCTTGAGAGTGACAGGAGGACTGGCATGGAGCACCTGTTGGCACTGGTGGAAAGGTTGTGTTCCTCCTGACATTTCTTCCAGAAAGTATCAACCTCCTCTGGCAACTGCTCTGTACTGATAAAAATTTGGTAGAGCAAAGCCACGAGGAGATGGGGGGAATATTCCATAAATGGCTCTGGGCACCAGGGGAGGCGGAGAATCTCCCAAAGCACCCTGGTTACCTGCAAACGATAAACCATCCAGAAACAGCACTCAGTGCCAAGTGACTGAGCCTGAGCATATGAGGGAGAGGCCAGGGGAGACCCAGGGGGAGCACCTGGCCTGGTGCCCCTGAACCTTGCCCCTAACCCAGGTGTCCCCTCAAGCACGGAGATGTGTTGCAGTAGGGGAGAGCATGGAGAGACATGGAAGAGGCAAGCAAAGGTCAGTTCCAGAAACTCACAGCCAGGGAAAATACTTCCTTATTGTCCCCATCAGAGGTGAACATTCTGCGCACTGGCCATTCCTCCAGCACAGAGAGCAGTATTGGCAGCACCTTTTCCATTGTTGCTCCTGATGAGGCTATGGTCTTCCACATGGTTGCAGCAGCTCTGCAGGATGAAAGCTGTGTCAGGGGTGTCTTAGCCAAAGCTAAGCCTTGGCTGCCACAGGAGCCCAGATGACAGAGCCACAGTAGTAATAGGGAGAGAGCATGGCAGGAAGCTTAGCGGCTGACAAGCCAGGAAGCAGAGGGTCCAGTGGCTCCTGGAACTCTCTGCCTGTCTGGCTGACCCCATTGGACTGGCTGTACCGAGTGATGGGCCCTTCAGGGCTGGTTAGACCTGAGCCCTCAAGGCAGGTGGGCCCTGTACCTGTCACATGATGGGGCACAGCGCAGGAGGGTCACTGCGACATCAGTGGGGTGTGCATCAGTCAGCCTCAGGATGTCCATGAACAGCCTGTCGTCTGGAGCTCCATCGGATGCTATCTTCTGGTGCATGCTCCTAACAAAGCCTGGCACCTGCAGAAAGTATGGGAGACTTGCCAGAGGGAGCAACTTCCCAGCTTCCCTTGAGAAATACTTCCCTTCCCACCACATTGGGCTGAACTCAAAGGTTGAGGAGGCCCAGTAGAACTGGATGAGGCACCATGCAATTCCTGGGGGCACCCGGCCCTGACCACAGGCCACTTACTTGACTTGGACTGGAGACAATTCTCTCCCCAAAGAAATCCAGGCTGGGAGCAGAAGCTACGTTCTGAGGGAGTGCGGGGCCAGGCTCTGCCGCACCCTTGGTCAACATGGTGATCATATCTCGACACCAAGGGCCTGTGAGTTTCGTAAACTTCTGCAAAAAAAGTAAAAATAGGGAAGAGAGGGATGATCCATTGAGTGCTCCACTGGTGATACTTGGCTGAAAAGACGGGGATGGCTCTCCGTACCTGGCCTACAGAGAGCCAGCAGTTACAGGCAGTGTCCTGCTGTTGTGGCCGGGCCATGACTGCATCTAGCAAAGAGCAAAGAAATCCGGAGCTGAAGAGCTGAGAGAGACCAGAGAGCACAGCCCAGCCCTGTGCTCCCCAGGCAGGGACAGCCCCGGGATGCCCCAGGGACGGAGGATGGCTGCCAGGGGCTTCAGCCCCAGCCCCTCTTCTGAGCTATCCACGGGCATGTCCACAGGCACAGCATGGCACAGAG
>VRYO01002352.1:39030-82984 GCA_009812075.1 Sialia sialis
GCTAGCCAGGAATATTGGAAATAGAGAAAATAGCTGTGTTATTTGAGAACTGTACCTTTCCAGATACTGGAGAAGAAGGACTAGCACAGGGGCTGCTGTCTGCAGGCTTCACTGAGGACTGAGCTAATTTGTCATCTGAGGATCGTTTGGCGAGCAAAAGGTCTTTTTCTTTGTACTTCTTCGGCTGGTGGACTGCAGGAGATGTACATTTCACTGAAACCCTAAAAAGGACATACCTTGAATTTCATAAGCAGTCACAATTTACATCGACCTGTCAGCATGACCACATGAATTACAGCAAGTACAAATATATTAAACACTTACTAAAAAAACCCTACAGATCATGCACTGTTTTTTAACGCTACTGTTAAGCCTGTTCTGCTGCTTCTCAAAGATCACAATTCATGGACAATATTCCTGACTGTTCTCTCAAACAACAAACTCTGGTATGAAATACGTCTCTTACAATGCAGCATACAACAGTACAACATCTTTCAACTGTAATTCCACTGTTTCAACCTCCTTATTACTAGCAGAAATTTAGGTGATGCTTGTATACATAAATTGCAACCTACAGCGAGCAGAAATCCTTAACATCTTACTTTTCAACATTAGAAGAATCAGACAATTCAGTTTCTGTTGAGTTTTTTCTGCTGTTGGTTGACTTCCACGTAGATGCCAAAGGAAGCTCTTCACAAGTCACGGGTCTTGGTCTCTGGCCAATTCCTGAAGGCTGCTGCAGACCTGCAGACTGTTCTTCAGCTCTCAGAACAGCTGTAATTGCTCTTACAGTTGTTTCATCAACCTGAGACCATGGTTTAGAAGGAGCTCGCATACGACGCAGGAACAAACTGTGCCACTTCTGCCTGAGTTGTAACAGCATATCAGCAGCCTGTAATGAATTCCAATTCTGTTAAAGACTGACGAAAATTAGATCAGACAGATAACAGGACCTTATCTCTTTCTATCACACAACACCTGGCATTCTAATATAAACAGAGTCCAAAATGAAAGGCAAGACTAAGGTCTTGGGGAGGGGGAATAATTAGTATTTAAACTAAGATGTTGATTTATTTTCTTGGGTGCACGGTAATTTTTGAAACATTTTATTTAGCTCTCTACTAATCTTAACACTGTATTGCAAATCCTCAGACTTCTTTTTCCTTTTTATCTTTCTAGAAAACCCAATTCTTTCATGCTTTATGCCCTTTCTCTCAAATCAGTCTATACTCATGCACTCTTCAGTCACACCTGAAAGAAAAGAGCTCTAAGTGACATTTTTTTTTTACACAGACTTCTGTTCAAGTGTGATGACTAAATTCAGAAGACTGTAGTCTAATTCCCACATTATCAGAAATGCTTCCATTAATTTTTTTTTTTTTTTAAATCACTCTTTTGGACTCTAGAAGAGACAGTATTATTATTATCATTAAAGCTGGTAAGGTCAAGTGTCTCATGACCCATTAAATAATTCCTGCCACAGCTCCTCAATGACCTAAAGACTTCTTTTTCAAAGAGGTTTTTATTTATCCTTCCAAAATCTGGCAGCAACTTTTTTTCAGCAACTCCATCTTCAAGTGCTCCTTTTTTGATCCAATTTTGGTTATCCCCTCAGAGAAAGAAAAACACAATATACCAATGTGATTGTTCTCTCAGCTGCTGTTCAGATTTTGGCTGTCCCAGATCATGCTATGGCCTGATGGAGCACCAAGCAGGCAGGACAGGAGGCCACAAGGAGCAGAAGGGCCATTATGCAGCTAATGTCACCTGCAGCTTGCTGTCCCATGCAGCCACTATTTTCTGTCTGGCAGTCTCTTCAGAATCTGCTGACTTGCGGAAACGGACAAAACTGCCAAGCTCAGACATATAAAACATCATACTGCCCAGAAAGTTTTTCAACCAGATCCAACTGGACTGCTGAGGCTTTCCTGCTCCCCTATGTGACAAACAGAACACCCATACCAAGATGGAGGAAGAGGGATGACCACTCACACTGTTGACTTAGGTGACTAATCATTTTTTTTCTTTTTGCTCATAGGTAAAAGAATTGAAAGATATGGGTGATAGGTTATGAAACCTTGCAACTTGGATACTGAATACATGAATTCATGCAACAGAAAATTCTGGGCCAAAGGGAATTGAAGCCCCTTAATTCTTGATGAGCTCATCAAGTAAAGGTTAAATCACAGACCATCTAGTTTGAGAGACCCAAATGGACCATGACATTCCTAGCGAAAATTCTTGGCTACTCAAATGTGATAAAAACCTTTTCACATCTTTTTGCAATTCTTCTACATGAAGCAAACCCAGGAATGATTTCCTACTCACTTCAGGGTCCAGTTTGAGATGAAGCCATTCATCCAGCTTCAGTAGTGCCAGATTAGCAATTGTTTTGTCCTCCATCTCACTGTCACTGCTATCATTAGATGTCCCTCCCCCTGAATAAATGACAAAAGGTGTATTAACATTTTTACATTTTTTCTACTTACATACCAAAAACTTAACACTACTCCATTACCAGCAATAAGTATTTTTCCTTCTAAAACTGACTTGAAAATGTAAACATTTGCAATACCACCTCTTCTTTTCTGCAAATACACTGAAAAGTCTTTGCTCCAGATAGCAGCAATCAAGTAGCCAGACCTGCTGAAAGTCCTACCATATAAAAACCTGAACTGATGTGATCTGACTCAACTCATGTACCTTCACCAGTGTTCACAAGCCACTATTAAACTAAAGCTATTGCAAAAATAAAGCTATTGCCTAAAGCTATTTGCAAAACCACGTGTGGCTCTATTTCCTAATAAAACAGCAGATTTAAATACCTAGTAAGAAAAATATGGCTATTAATTAGGAATCCTTATTTTCCTAAGCTGCAGTTCAATCAGCATGAACACTATTCTAAGATTAATTGCTTAAGATCAAGACAGGAAAGCTTCAGAAATAAGCTGGACACTTAATTTGATTCAAACTATGAGAATAGCAGCAGTTATTTTTGTTTCCATTCCAACAGGAATTCCAACTCAATTTAAACAACAAAAAAGGAGGAAATTTTTATATATTCTCAATTACATACAGTCAATAGTACAAAATTATACTGATTTTTCTGATAAAAATTATCAGTAGAACAAATCTTGAAAATGTGCGTGTCAGCTAGAAGCAACATGACTTGTTTGCTATGTTGCTAAATTATTCAGTTTGAATAATCTGGTTCAAAGTATCAAATACAGTAGTCTGTAGAAAAAGAACATACACACTACAATTCTCAGTACCAGTATTATCATTAGACATTGTGGCTGTATTCTTTCCTTACAAACTATACTGTAACTTCTGAGACACCAGAACCGTGTAATTTATGGACATGAATGTGTATAGAATTGCAAAACTGAGAGATTTATTACAGAATGTACAGACTATTCCTGAATAGCTACCTGAATTGTAACACTGTTGTTTTCAGAATCAGCCAAAGTATGTATTAAATATTACTGAAAAATAAGCTTTCCATGTCACACACTAGTATACCAATGGAAACATTCCAAATCCACTGCACCTCGAAAGGATGAAGATGCTTGGAAGGCATTACTTGGCAGTCTGGCTGGTCCACAGAAGAGGGCCACGGTGACAGGCGTCACAACAGAGCAGCACCTGATGTTTGCTGTCTTGTGAGCTCTCGTCATTTCATCATATATAAGCCAGTCTGTAGGGAGGGCCTGGATGGCTGCAGCTTGTCCATTTGCTGGGGCAATCTGTGCAAGAGCAGGTAAGAGTAGGCTATTATACCCTCTACCAATAATTAACATAAATCTTATTTCTCATTTTATCCACCAGGTTGTGGATGCCTCAGCCTGGTAGTGTTCAACGCCAGGCTGGGTGAAACTCTGAGAAATCTGGACTAGTGGAAGGTGTTGGCATGAGATAAGCTTTAAGGTCCCTTCCAACCCAAATCATTCTGTGATTCTGTATTTTGAGAAATAAATACATGTATAATTATATATATATAAAAATATACATGCAAATAAAAAAGTGTAAGAGGATTCAACCAGATTCACAAGTTATCCTAGCACGATAAAACAAAATATTTTGCTTTAAAAAGAAATGTTAAGAAAAGTTTCAGAGCAAAACTTCTTGCTTTTAAGAATAGGTATCATACTATCTTTTAAACAATTTTATAACTAGGTGCGGGTTTTTTGCCATTTTGCCTTGTTTCATCTAGAGAAAGGACTAATGCAAACAATGGAAAAATGAATCAACTCCAATTCTACCAGCTGGTTAGAACAGTATTTCCTAAAGCTGAAGTATTAAATGCCCATGCTGCTTTTAAAGTACTGACAGCTAGGAAAAGATATTTCTAAAACATGGTGTAGATTTTATGGCTCTTTTTTTTGAACTATAAATTAAAAGTGATTTTACCTTTTTATACTGAGATTGACCAAGAACAGAGGTAGGATGAAATCGCACTTTCTTCTCTTTTGGTTCAGTCAACACCAGGCTTTCCCTGTCTACATGCACAAGATTGGGATACATCCCAGCCACTAAGGCAGCTTTAATTACAGCCCAGTTCTCAGAGTTAGTATTGACATCTCTAATATCAGCTCCTCCTCTGGCTCTCACAAAACCTGACAAAAGAACAGAACAAAACAGTGCCATGTTAGCTTGTAATTGGCTCTTAAAAGGAGTTTGAAAATAAAGGTGAAATAAACAATGCATTTTTCACCAATGCTGACCTTAACAGCTCCAAGAAGAAACCATTACACTGAAAGCCTTCCTGATAAGGGGCTCATACTAACACAGAATACAATAATTTTCAGCAATACAAAGATGTTTCCTATGGGAATAATTTATTAAAACATAAAGATCCAAAGAAATTAATCTCAACAGTGAAATGCGGTGCATGTGGAGATGAGGGTGTTTTCAGTTAGATCAGCCACACTTCCACATCTACACCACACCCTGCACGAATGCGTACATGAAGGTGTGTTTCAAATCCAGTAAAATTACAACAGTGAATATGATTTTTCTTACAATTCCTATATGCTTGACTTTAAAACAAGGTCAACATTTTTTTACGTTCTTCACCTGAGGCTCTAAGCTGGCCAAGCAACTGTGTTCTCATTCCTACGATGATTTCCATTGTGGCTTGGGATAGGAAGTTCTTTTCACAGAAGGCTCTCTCCCAGCCATCACTGCGTGCCTTCTGCCAAGCCTGAAAATGTTTTTACATTTGCACATTAATTTTTGAACTAAAACTAAAAACCACGGGTTTTTTTACAAAATGGTATCCAAGAAAATAAATGCAAAACCTACTCTAAAAGTAAATCTATCAAACTAGACTCTTCTTTCTGTTCAAGAATTAGATTCTATTTACCCCTTCACTACAATGATCATTATGTCAAGATAGAACGATTAATTTAATAAGGATCATTACATTAAGATCATGATTTGAAGGTCTCAGTGTAGTTGGATGAAAAGAGGCACATTGCTGAAACATTCAGGATTTTGCAAGGCTTGAAAATATCAATGAAACATACCACAAAAAATGTTCCCTCACAAATTTATGAGACCAATACACAAGAAAGCCACTAGGCAAAAATAAAGTCTTCTCCAAGGACTTAATCACAGTCCACCACTCTACATTCAAGTAGACTGGTACATCATTTGCCTTGATTGGGTGGTCTACTGTGATTAGTACTATCTGAAATGAAATACTACCTGGAAAGCCCTGAGCAGGGCCATGTGGTCACTGAACGTCCCTGCAGCAAAACGCTTCCTGCAGAGCATGGCTGCACGTTTTTGGGAGGCCAGTGTGGGCAGCACAAAAGGGTCTTGGCAGGCAAGAGCACAGGCAATGGTCAGAACAGGATCCAGGCACTTCAGAACAACAGCATACAACACCATTTTACCGAGGTGTGGCTCTACAGGTAATTCAGTGAGATGATAACCAAGCTCAGTGAGATCTTCCCAAAGGTCCATGGCATCTATGGTCTGTTTATAAATAAATAAACAAATGAGAGGGGGGTAGGGACAGTGGACAAAATCAATTTACAGTGAAAGCATAAAGAATGTAAATACTGGACATTAAACTAGACTTGCTCCCAAACACTTAAAAAGCAAGTCAAATTAACAGAGATAAGGCTTTGAAACACTCTCTTCCCTTAACGCAGAAGAACACATCCTCACACACAAATTTAAAACAGATAATAAACAAAAGTTTAAAACATCCTTAAGTAATTACAAACAGTTTCAGTATGAACTGAAGCCAATAAAATAGACTGCTACATCAGAAATTTGGAATCAAATGCAAGTCCCATAAACCTATTCCTTTTCTGACCTTAAGCATATGCACAGCATTTCTCACAGTCGCAGCAGGTGGAGGATCAGGAGCTCTCATAAGGAAGTCAACGATTGGACAATTAGTGGGAGCCAGAAGTTTTGTGTACAAACAAATCTCCTGCAAGTTAAAAGGCAGAACAAAGATTACCAAGAGCTGGAAATAACCTCCAAATACACAACTTGTTGCACTTAATAGTATGGTTTGATGACATTACATTTTTTAAAGTTATAATTTCTCTGAATATTCACCTGAAGTGGCATTCTTAGAAGTTCTGGAGATTGAAATTCCAACATATTCTGAAATCGAAGCCTGCTGAAGAGATGAAAACAGACTCCAGGCTGACAGCGCCCAGCCCTTGAAAATAAAATACAGGAAGTTATGAAAATTAGGACTTCTTTCTAAAAACAAAACCAAAAGCCAACAGATACAGAAACTCAAAATGGAAAAGCAGAAGCAGTTCTGAAGAAAGTGTGGTTAAGTGTAAGTTACACACAAAGTGAGAGATTTCCAATCATGGATATTTTTGAGAGTGTGGCAATTTTTTGTTGTAATTCTAACCCAAGACTGAGAAATTTGGAGAAGGAAAAACAAGGCTTATCTAAATAAAGTGCTGTGGGATTTTGCTAACCTAAGACCAGTCCAAATCTCAACCATTCTTTGTGACAAGCAATCTAAGTTGGAGACTTGATTTCTTCCCCTCACATCCCCCAAAGAGAAGTGACCCTTGGAGTAAAACATAGAAATAAGATTACATAACTTACGCATGAATGGACAGAGACAGCAAATTTTCACATTCATGCACAAATACCTATAGCTTAATGCCAATTTGATTGATTAAACAGGCATTTGTGGCTAGATAAACTTCTGAGCCCTCACCCACAGTGCTCGAAAGAATAAGATCATGGCCTGTTAAGTCATTGATAGTTTGGACAAAGTGAAATATGCAGTCCTCTGAATACAGACTGCTGGTGCTACATGGGAGAAAGAGGAAGGAGAACAAATTAATGGGGGAAAATAACCTAGAGCTTTGGGAAATGCCCGAGCATCACTTTCCTACAACTTGGGAAATTATTCCAAAGAAATACATAATGACCACTGCTCGTTTACAGGGAGTGAGTGTTGGCCATTGTCCAACACAACACCAGACTAGGCTATAAAGAGTAATTACATTGTGTGCCTTATTCTCAATATACAGGATGGTGGATATCTGCAAAATGAAAACCAGTATATGAGGCATTTATTACCTTCCTTTTCTCTGGATAGCACTGGCTTTTGAAATCCACCCCATTTTTAGCATTGTAACACGACTCAGTGCATCAAAAGATTTCTATAAAAACAAAGAAAGTAACATAAACTGAAGACTGAATAGGGTACATGAAATAAAAGCTACTATCAGTTATTTGGATTACCAACAAAAGTTTTCTAAAAAGTTTGAAACAGTAATATATGCACAAAGGCATCTTCTCAGTTTCAAGTGAATTATGATCTCCTTTGCAGTGCCTTTGTGCCATACACTTTTCAAAATGAAACTTTTTCTAGTCAATAGGTAACTGCACGTCAGTAAATGACACGTCAGATCAATGTTCTGAGATATTACAAAGCAAAAATATATTATTATATTGAATAAAGTTTTCCTTTTTATCTCACTTGGAAATTACCTACTTATTTTCCTAAACTGATGTAAAATTACAAAAAAGAGTTTGTTTTATGGAACTTCAGAAATTTGGTGTGCATATTGCCTATAAAATCCAATCTTATTTTCAAAGCCATTCACTAGGTCTTAAATTGCCTTAAAATCACTATAGATCTCACTTTTCTTGAACAAATAATTTGGGAATGGGCACTCAACGCACAAAAAAAGTGCTTAAAAATTAAATGCATTATTTTCGGATTTGATACAATAGTAGGACAAAAGGAACTCTCAGTGGTCTCAGGAAGGTGGTGGTCTAAACTGAAGACTTGTTCTAAAATACTAAATTAAAAAAGAAAAAGATACATCAATACAGCAACCTATATTAGCTTCCACAGAATTTTTAGATCTGTTTGTAGCTGGCTACTTACAGTATTTGTCTTAGAACAAACAGATGTTAAACTTTTCAGTGAGGTCTGTTGCCTGACAGGCACTAGCTCTCAGCCTACTGTAAAGTTAAAAAAACCCAAAAAGTTCTCCAAAATTTATGCAACGTGTGTTTTAGAATCTCCCTAAGAAAATTTAATGCAGTCATACCTCTTTCACCTTGCCTGAGTCAATGACAAACACAACATCATTGACTGTTATGCTTGTTTCTGCAATATTGGTAGAAAGAATCTGCAAGGAAAAAGAATCAAAATCAAAACTGTAGTAACTGTAGAAGCAAAGGCAAAATAGATCATTGTAGCATCTGACAAAGTCCTCTGCTACTTGCAATTTTGCGGATGCCAGAAGGTGGAGTTTCAAGCACTTTCTTCTGATCCAAAGTCTGCACACTTGAATGAAGCAAGAAAACTTGGTATCTAATGCAAGAGAAAAAGCACATTTTAAGGATCCTTAAAAGAAGCAATGAAAAGTCACAGAAAACTAGAGATTTTACCTGTGAGCATTATCAGCAAATCTCTTGTCATCAAAAAGAATGCGGTCCCTCAGGCTCACTATCTCATCATATCCAGGAAGAAATATTAAAATTGCTCCTAAAAAAGGAAGGGTGGGTTTGCAAAGTTAAAAACAAAATTCAGATATATGTCAGTGCCATGTAGACTAGCACTCAGAGAAGGTCTTAACTTTTGGGGATTTCTAAAAAGAAGCATGAATCATCAGAAGCCTACCCCAAAACAATTCACTGGGAGTGTGGGTATTTACCTACCTGCATCACAGCTATGACAGATGCTGTAGAGTAAGTGCATTATCAGATCCAGATCCACTTTTTCATCATCAAAACTGTGATGATAAGCTGTCAGTACTTCTCTGTCCTCTGCACTAAGGTCACTACCACTTTTTTGGACCAGGGAACTTTCATCCAGATTTCCAAATCCAAATGAAGCACTGTAATAGACAGACCAGACTCAAGGCTGCCCCCTTCAGGTTTGTATTCAGCCATCAACTCAAACTTAGATCAAGACCAACATGACTATTGGTCTCAAATTCTAATTTTTAAGTGTAAATAGAAGAGAATCACCACACTATTGTTCACTGATTTAAACGTTAACACCACAAAGCATTCCACTTCATTTTTTAGTTAACTTTAGTTTTCTTAACTTCACTGAAATACAACCATAAGCAAATGAAAGTATAAAGACACTTCCCATTTACCTGTTCAAGAAAAAAATTTTAAGAGAACATATTCCCCAAAAATTTCCCACTAGCAGAAACTACATTAAGAGAAATTATAATAAATATTGTCTTTACAAAACACTTATCTCATCTGTGATAACTAAGTTAATAAAAAAAAATCCTGAAAGACCTAATGTACACGTTACTTCAAAAAGTTTAATATTTCTATTATGTATAAACAATATACAGATAAAAAAATGACAGATTTGTTTCCAAAGAAAACATGTGAAAATAAATGGCACATAGTATAGAATCAGCAAGTTGTGCAAACAGAAACGATATGATTCTGAGTACAAACTTGTTTGTTGCTTTTGAAATGTTCCTGTTCTCAAAATAAAGGTATTGCTATTTAGTCCAGATTTTACAGCATGAAAAACTAAAACCTGTTCTGATCAGAAGAATACAAACCTCAAGATTCCCTTCACCATGCTATACAATTCTTTCTGCAAAGTAGTTGCAGCTTACCTGTAGGATTCCAACAGATCAATAACCTCTGTCTGTCCAAAACGCCTAGCCCAGTCCACAGCCATCCTGAAAAGAGTTCCACAAGTATTTTTATTACATTTTTTCACTTCAAAAGATGAATATGAATAGCACATCAGCCGAGGAGACAACTAACACCAGACTTTTGTATCCATTTCTGTATTGTCATCAGTACTGGTATTGCTGGATATGTAACTTCCCATTTAAAAGTGCTCAAATAGGTGTTAACAGCTATCTGATTTTTAGATAACTGTAATTTTTTACCACCAAAGAATGTCAGTTTTATACAGGAGTACCTGTAAGTACGCACAAGGAAATGAGGAGGAAGAATATGCTATTCCTTTAAAAAGCCCACAACCAGTGGAGAGCTCAGACCTCCCTTTCTGCAGTACCCCTTAAGTCATCCCAAAAAGGCACACCCCAGGTGTTTTTCACCAAAATGTGGGAAAACACTGGGTCGTTTCATGTCTTTCAGAAGCTGTCCTGCTTACAGTGCAGTTCTGTTCTATCTTTACTCGGCATTCTTTCCCAAGTTTTTCAAGTGTTAGTACCAAATATCAAACCCCTGGAATCCTAATTCTTATCCTTCCATACTATGATTACTTACTGTATTTCCTTGTTTATAGGAAGACATACTTCATGATCACAAAACTTGAGTTTTTACAGATTCACAAATATTTTTACATGCTTCAACATATTTAGAAATATAAAGATATCCTGATATAGGTAACTCCATTAAAGTAAGAATTGCCAGACATTTTGGTTCAATTCAGTAGATTAACTGTGTCTTAAATAAAACCTATTGAAAAGCAGTTTATAGCCCATAATCAGGACCATGTAATTAAGAATTCAATTTAGAATTTACAGAAAACAATGTGATTAACAGGAGTTAGAAACTGTTTAGGCTGTCAAATCTATAGTTCTCACAGCAGTGTGGTAAGTTTGCAAATTAATTTAGATGTTACAGAAGTTTCGGTCTCTCTCCTATATTGACAAATAAACCTATCTTTTGGGTTTTCTGTTTGTTTTTACCAGCCATTGGATGATTTGCAGTGAATACTTGCTCCCATGCTGATCAGCTGTTCTACTTGACTCAAAAAGCCTCTCCCTGAAGAAATCATCAGAGCAGTTGCACCAGTTTCACTGTGCCTATAATCAACTAAGAAATAAAAAAATAAAATTAATCAGCAAATGCAATAGAAATGTTATTTCTTCACCTAAGTATAGTACAAACATTGCTTTCAAATTCCAGCCCACAGAGAATGTTTCCTCACTTTATCTCTGCAGTCAGTTCATGTGAATTCCATTAATGAACTGTCAATACTTCAAATTCCATCAATACTCCAAAACAACTAACTAAACAACTCATTAATTTTGCTAGCCCCATTCATTTTTTCAATAGGTATCAGAATGCAAAGGTAACCAGATTCAAAACTGGAGATAAAAGTGGCCATAAATTTGAGGCTGCTTTTTTTCTTATGTAGTAACACAAGAAACTTACCACTGACATTTTCAGTTAAAATAAGATGGAACACCTGGGCAAAAGAATCAGTATCTTTATGCAACCAGATGTCAGAAAGACAGGAATCCATTTCTTTCACTATCCACGGTTCAAGGCTATTCACATCTTTCTCGGTCTGAAGATAAAAACAACATTGGAAGATTAATCTCTTCCAAGAGTTTATTCTCATTTATTTCAAGTCTTTATTCTCATACATTACCCACAAAGAATTTGAATGGTTAGTTTTCCCAGCAGCAATCAGAAATCCAGCACTCAGGTATCAGTTAATGCATTGATTGAGTCACATGCAAGTACTCACACAATGGCAGTCAAGCCATTTGAGCTAAGAAAATGTTGTGTACAACCATCATTACTGAAGAGCACACTTCAGCTGGAGCAGTTCATCCTAATAAAGTAATCTTTAAAATGTATTAGTATCCTGAGAAACTCTACGGCACTATCTTTGGAAAACAGAATTTAAATGGCTAGTAATACAGCCCAAGTATAAACGTCTCTTCCAACAAAAAGAAAAACTTACGAGTTGATTAAATACTGTGTCACCACCACCATCCAACCATTTGTACTCTTCATTTGCCCTTGGAACCGATTTTTGTCTCCGAGATGCCAGTTTATGAGTGTTTTCTTGAGCTGAACACCACTCAGCAAGCGTGTTCTTCTGCTTCTCTTCTAGAATGCAAAGTATTCCCCAAGAAAGTTTTAGAGTCATCTTCATTACCCATTGTTTTCTACTGAAAAAATAGTTGTAGCACGCCAAAGTTTTACCTATTCAATCTCTTTTATTTAATCTAGAATGCTACTACAATCCAGCCTAAATTATATATAAGGGTATGTGTGTATGTATTGTGCATGTACTGTGCATGTATTGTGCATAAGGGCACTCAAAATGCACCACCACAAACAAGAGCTATAAGAACGAGGCAAAACCCACCATTTGGTAGGTTCATCCAAGCCTCCATTATTCCAAACTATAGCCTTCAAAGGAGACTCCTATGTAATTACCTTCTACACAATCTCAGCTCAGATCTTTCTCTAGAAGTGGAATGCTGAAGAAAAGTGATACAATCCCTCCATGTAACACCTTTTTTTTTGCACACAAGTGGAAGAAACAGTAGAAACCACCAGCGTCTTAACTGAACTTTTCTGTCCCCAGAGCTGAGCACTGTGATAAATATTCAGTTAGGATTGTATGTTACAGTTTTGGGGTTTGCATTTTTTAAAAAATCCTTAAATAATCACTGGGATCATTACTTTCAGTTGCCAGGATAATTTCTGAAGTAAAATCTACTTAATCAACTGAAAACCAATTATGTTTAGCTCAAGAGTGTTAACGCTTACGAAAATACATCCATGCCTGAAGAATGCAGTGAAAGATATTACTACAGGGAAAAACCTTTACATTTTGTACAAGATGTATAAAATCCTGCCTCCTTTAATAGCTGCACTTTAATTTTCACCCAAAGGCACATAGCATCCTATGCTTCTTCAGTGTTCATGTGGGCAGATCCCCCAATTATATGTAACTCCACACCACAATAATTAATAAAAAATATGACATTTATCAACTGAAAGCAAAAAGAATGCAACCACTGAATCAAAGTGATTTTTCTTCTTTAATTGCATCAACTATTTCAATAATGTAAATACTGAGGGCTTAAAGATACTTGCTGTCATCTAACTACATTTCACTTCAGAATTTTAACAGAAAATAATCTTGTTAATTGTTACTTCAATCAACCAATGATTCCCATTGCAAACCCTTACAATTAAGAAGTCCACCAACCTTGCTGCTTCTCTTTCTTGTACTTGACCATCTCTTTGTTTGTATACCCAGTGCTTCGTAAAATGTCCTCCAGAAACATCTCTTTAACTTCAAAAGCTCTTCCTTGGACTAAAAGTATAAAAAATCCATCAAAGATTATATATGCACTAGCTTCACCTACAGCATTAATTTTTTTTAAAAATTATCTTCGCTGGAGTTTATTTTTCTCAAAATTATACAAAACAAAACATTTCCAAAGTAAAATGCCACCTTGTCTCTCATCAACCTCTTCAATTTTATCAAGTATTATAGCAAGAGATGTTCATAAGATTGACAATTATTAACTACAATTTATTTTTTTTATTAGAAAAAGGAAACAGCCATTTTTGTTTAGGGTTACAAATAAGAACTTGCCACATAAGCCTGCCACCTGGATTTAAAATGTAATTAATTAATAAACAATTAATACAGCTTTGTGCAAGGTTCCACAAGAAGATGCTACATCTTTGTATTGAACTATTTTCTTTTCATGAGAAGTATGAGAGGAGATTGACTTATCTCAATTACCTCAACTAATTCAGCAAAGGTGAGCTTTCTTTTACCTTCTAATAATTTATCCTGATTTTCAACATGACTCTTTTCTAGACCTAATCTGTGGATATTAAAGTATGTCTTTTGCATGAAGAATTGCAATCTGTACATCTTGATTTCTAGTCCCTTAAGCTGACTTAGATCACTCAGGATATTCCTTCAGAAAGAACAGTACACAATTCACATACTTTTAGAAGCTGTCACAGAGCAAGTCTTCCAACACTGACCACAAACTCTGTGTACTACAGCAATCCACAACCATAAAACGTTGGTTTCTATGGTCAGGATTTTGTCAGCCATATTGCTGAAGGAGAATCAAACCTTTTTCATTACATTAACAGACAAAGCCACTTATTTTAATACTGAAAACCTCAAAAGAAAATTTAAAAAAGAAAAAAAAAAAACATCTTTTCAGCTGCTATTGGCCTGTTACATAACCAGCATAACCACTGTGGTGAACTGGAAAGACTGCCATCAGAATTGCCAACACAAATACACTGATCTAAAAGAACAGAAAGATACAAAAAGACTGAACTGGAAAGCCACACAACAATGACAACTGAAGCTGTCCCTTGCAAAAAGAATTCAGAGAACATAGAATCATGTGTAATTTCCAGAATCCAGTCTCCAATAAGTTGCAAGCCTTAATTCTACTAGGCAGAAATTCAAAACTGGGAACTAGAAATAAACACTTCTATCTGCAAAATAAAAGGAAAAACATGTTTCCTTCTCACAAACATTTGCTAAAATAAACCAGTAAGCAATCCCACCCATTTCCTAAAACTTATTTTTTTTTAAAAAGGCTGACATGCAGAGAGTCTACCTGGTTGTCAAATAAAGCATTTATCTTAAAAGTTAACTTTCCAAACACATTAAACTGGGACATCATTGTTGAAAAAGTAAGGTGATGGCAAGGCACCAGAGGAGTTCACCCATGCAGAAAACCTGCAAGCCAGGATGGTAGGGAGAAAAAAAACAAACCCACAAAATGCACCCCCCACCCCATCTCCCACACATCTGTATTTTGCCTCTACTAAGGCTTGGTCAAATTAAATTACAAGAGCAACAATGGTAATTTTTCTTTCCATCTCAATGTAATCTGCAGGTAACTGAGTCTGAACATAAACTAAGAGAAACTGGATGACTTTTTCAAATACTTAACCCAGCTGAACACCTACTAATTTCCTTTAAATCTAAGAATCATGAAATCTGCCTAGGCCTGTACGTCTGAACAGGTACAGTTATCTGTATTTTACCCAGTAACAATCTTCACAAGGCCTGGAGAATTAGAATCTACTGGAATGCACTAATATGTATCACACTCATGTAGCTCCTAAGTCCTGTATCAGCATGAAGACAACACTTCAATAACCTTTCCCTACTTCTTGATTTAATAGTGGAGGGGGGCAGGACATACCTGCATTTACAGAACTCCTAGTGATGGAAACACTTCACTCTGAAGTAGGTGCAAACTTAGGTACAAAAAGTAGTTATTAAACAAGAAACCTGAATACACAAAGAACAAGGATTCCTGTAACTCTCAGTGTATTCATCATGTGCCTTTACTCAGAATAGCTTGCTACAGTTTAATAAGATCTGTGAGTCTCAGGGCAGGTATAAGCAGATTTAGGAGTTAAGATAAATACTTACTATGTATTACTGGGCAGCTTCCAAAATACCTAATAAAGAGATTTGCATCTAGAGCAGCACTAGAAATAATTAGTTTTAAATTACTCTGGTTTTGCAGCACATCTCTCAGTTTTATTAGCAAGAAGTCGCTGAACCTATCCCTCTCGTGTACTTCATCCTATAACAAAAGGAGAAAAAAAAGAGAGAAACGTCACAGATTCAAAATTCAAAACTTCTAAAAAGTACAAACTTTTTTTAAAAAATGAAATATATGATTTGGTGGTACATTACAGAAGCCATAAAATGTGTAAGAATAGTTTAAATAATAGATTTTTTTAAACAACTGTCCATAAGAAAAAAAAACCTTCAAAAAGCTTTTATCAGAGCTGAGTGCACTGCAATGCTGAAGCTGTACACACCTTAACATCAGAGGCCAAAGTGAATATCTGAAACCACTCTATTTTTTTATTTATAGCCCCATTTCAAGGAAAGGCTACAAACCATAAATCCTACAAATCTTATTTTAATGAATTCTCACTTCACCATTTATAAGCATTTAAATAAATGTATGACACCACATAATCAGAAAAAAAAACAGGTTTCTTAGACAAGTCATACACAAAGCCTATAAATTAAGGTACATAACTGATTAATCATCTGTCATTCTTCTGTTTTCTATTATGAATGAGTGAAGCAAGGACTCAAATACAAGGTTTGTAAGCTGACATCAAAAATATATAGATTATTCTCATGCTTTTTTAACTTTGATAAATGGGTAGGCACCTAAACTTACCATGATTTATTTTAATCTTCAGTACTTAAATCTTGCCATAAACATTCTAGTTCCCCTTACTTATCAAAATCCACATTAGGAATATTAACATAATCATAAATGAATATACCTGAATCATTAGCAATATAGCAATAGCAATTAGACTACACTTTATCTAGAAAACACTGGACAAACAAATGGACTGAAAACCTGGTATTGCTAAACATGGTAACAGAAATTCTGACATGATCACATTGAACCACATCAATGTAAGCTTCCCTAAGGCTTTTCTGCTGACAAGGGAAGTTCAGAAAAATTTACACTTCTGTCCTTCTCAACTCCTCCTGATTCCACAACTAATTATTGGCATGAAAATTAAATAAGATCCTTTTACAGCAAGAAACACAAACACACAGCAAACTCCACAAAACATGCACGCTAGTGTAAGGACTCAGAAATTCTTTAAAGTTGATTCATATTCTACCAAACAAAAACATCTGAAATACTCAGCAAATTTAAATAAAACAAACAAGGACCTCATTTTCCAAAGCAATACATATTGCTCCACCCCACACGAAAGACCACAGGCTGCTCACCACAATAACATGGGTCACGGTGGAGAGGGTGCTGTCTCCTGCCATCAGCGTGCGAAGGAGCATGTCATTAGTGCAGAACGTTACCAGTGTCTTTGGAGAAACCCTATGGAACAGATCACAGCGACAACTCAGGACTTTTGCACCATTTAAAGCCTGTTAGCTTCCCATACCTCAAAAAATTAAAACAGCTGCTCACCAGAAGAGGAATTACAGTTCTCTCTCCAAAAGATTCATGCACACTCATGCACACTTGTTTGTAAACTACACCTTTTCCCAGCCATTTCCTAACAATTCTTAGTGCTTGTACCCCAATTAATTGAAAAAATTATTTCAATTTCAATTGATTAATTGAAAAAATAAGATTAATATTTTAATAAATAAGAAGTTAAACAGAACTGTGAGAAACTCTGCATGGCATTCAATTTACTAGAAAATTCCATGTGGAAAAAAAACAGGTTCAAATTCCTCAGCATATACTTGGATATAGTCTTGTAGTTGCCTACATGTGGTAGGATGAGCCTGGTTGGATGCAAGGCCACTCTATCTGCCCTCTCTGTGAGTAGTGGAGAGGAAGAAACACAACGGAAGACTCACAGGGTCAAGAGAAGGACAAGGAGCAATATGGGTCTCTCCCATGGGCAACAGTCCTTCATGAGCTTCTCCACTATGAGTCCTTCCCATGGCTTGGAATCTTCATGAAGTGCTGCAGCACAGGTCCCTTTCCACAGGGTGCAGTGCTTCAGGAACAGCCTGCTCCAGCATGGGACCCTCACAGGGTTACAATCCTGACAGCAAACCTGGTTCTGTGTGGGCTCCCTCCAGAGGGCCACAGGTTCTGCCAGAAGCCAGTTTCAGCACAGACTTCCCAGATCACAGCCACCTTCAAGTGTCCACCTACTCCAACATGGAGTCCCATGGACCTCCACAGGCTGCAGGAGCACATCTGCCTCACCACAGGCTGCACCATGAGCTGCACCATGGGCTGCTCTGGCACCTGGAGCATCTCCTCCCCTTCGGCACAGACCTTCCTGTCTGCTTCTCTCACATGCCCTCACTGCTCTCCTTGATCAGCTGCCTCTATTGTGCAGGCTTTTCTCCCCCTTTTCCCACTGTCCCAGAGGCACTACCACCATGACAGATGGGCTCAGCCTCAGCCAGAGGCAGGTCTGTCTTGGCTGGCACCAGCTCTATCAGACATGGGAGAGGCTTCTGCCACCTTCTCACAGAAGCCTCCCCACAGCTCCCAAAGCATTGCCTTGCAAACCCAACACACTACAGCTGACTAAATCACAAAGTTATCAGCTGATCCTCTGGTTTTCCAGGACATGAAAATGTACTGAAATGTTACTATTCTATACCTGGGGCAGAGTTAGCTGTCCCAGTACAAGCAGCGATTCTACTTCTACTAGAAGTCACTACTTCCTCCAGTACTGCCATCCTAAAGGAGCTGAAAAGTTCCTTTAGACTCTACTCTACAGCTCTTCTCTGGAAGACAGTTAGGAAAACTTTAAAAATTAGACTTCTGTGTTACTAGAAACACCTCTAAACATCTCCACTCCAGATCGTTTTTGTCCACAGCTCAAAATGTTATCACCTCTCCCTTTCAGTGTTTTTCTGGAGTAAATTTATTGATTCTTCTCAAGATAGATTTTCTGCACTACTTCCAGTAATTCTTCCATTTTTATTCGATTTCGTTCTTCTGCCAGCATACTACTCCCACACATTAATCATCCAGCTTATTTGTGATACATCTTCACTAGCTCTTCTAATCCCTTAATAGCCTTGTGAGCTTTCTTACACACATTTGAATTCTTATTGCAGCTTTGTTGTTCAAGCGCATTCCTTTCCATCAGCTATATTTTACCTTTGTTCATTCAAGCAACACAACCTTCTGCCATCTTCTGGTCACTTGTATCCCAACCACTGTCCCTTCCCTGAAGGGTCACTGGCTACACAGGGCAAAGATGTTAAAACCCCCCACAATCCATTCATGCTCTGCTTTACAGACAAATTCACCAAGTGATATCAAAATCTCTACTTTTACATCATTTCATGTTTTAAACACAAAAGCTGAAGCAGAGTAAATTTAGTCCAAAGTAGACTGGCAAATAATGCTCAGTTTCATCAGTCACTTTACAATTTCATTGTTCTCCCTTTTATGATCACATCAACACAACATTTGTTACAGCATGTTAGTCTTCCCACCTACCTTCAAAGCTTGGAGAACTTTTGGATCCACACAAGTTACGAGTACAGAGGAGAAAAAAAAAGAGAGGAAAAGTGTAGATTTGATCTGAAAATCAGACAAGGATCTACATGCACACACTCCACAGAAGAAATCAACAGAAAGCACCTGAAATTCAGTTCTGTAAGACAACCTACTACATGAAACTGCGAAACACAGTCAGAAAGCCATCCTTGTTCGCTCTCAGGTATTCCTTACCTGCAATAGCATATCCTGCCTACAATTAAAGGGGCTGTATCCCAAAGATACTGCAGTTCAAATTTACACAAGATGCCTGCACGCAATCGACCGACATTTAGAAATATCATCAGTACCTGCTTTCTAAGCGGATCTGGTAACCAATCGTTTGGCCAATCTTCTCTTTTCTTTCTGCTGCCACTCTTTCAGCAACAGCAACAGCTGCTAAACGTCTTGGCTGAGTACAAAACACACGGCAAGGTGTTGCATTCTTATAGCAGTCATCAAGGATAAACTGAGGGATCTGTAAAGAAGTGGGTTCAAATTTACTTTTTGAGCAAGTCAAAGCTTTCTTCGCACAGGGAAACAATTTAACTGCATCTCAATATTACACATTGCAAAAGACTTTTCATTAGAACTATCACTGCAAACACACCTGAATTGGCAGAAAATAAATTTCTAAGTATATCCTGTTTAGGTTTTTCTTAAAGAAAAAACTTGCAGTGTCTCTCTCCTGCTTCTACTTTAAAAATCTACTTTAAAAAAGTCCTACAGATAATCTCTCATTTCAACACCAAAAAAAAAAAATATTACTCTGGTTAACTAAGAACAGAACTAGTGTTAGAAGAAAAAGGGCTATACAAACATCACAGCTACTTTCCCTTCAATAATTTGCATTATTTTAATGAAAATATTATATAGATCAGAACCATGTGAGGAACCATTTATGCTTTTAGTATCTATCTGCTGGCTTAGTGGTTCAAAAGAAAGACAGTTTTTGGAACACAAGATTTTCAATAATACAGGAAAAGAAAAGCCTTAAAATAGCATAAAAATATCCCCTATCACAAATGTTACACAATTGGCATCAGTTTAGTATAAATACAGTTAACTTTTTTATTTCATTGAAGAAACATACTTGAGTAGTTTTTCCTGATCCAGTCTCTCCTATAATCAAAACAATTTTATTGTCCTTTATTATTTGTACAATTTCTTCCTGTTTTTCAAGAACTGGTAGTGATTGCCTGAAGGAATCAAACTCTGATTCCCCTCTCTTCACTGGGACCTGGGGAATACCATCATTAAGTCGACCACTTGTCTTGTTCACTTCTTTATTTTCTGTGAAGAGAAGTTAAAAGTTTATTTATACAGATACAGAGGAAGGTTACTAAAACACTGCTCCAAAACTGTACTTCAAAATTAATGTTGCTGACTTTTTATGCATTCCTGTGGGTAAAGCAACAAACCCGTAACGTATTTGGAAGTCATACTTATAGCAACACATCCTCTTGAGGTACTTGAAATAGATATTTTTCAAAACAATTATTACCTTCGTAGGTATTTTGAAAAGAAAAAACAGAGTCTTCCAGAGCATCACTCAAAGTCAAAAAAGCCTACCAAGAGCAGAAAGAGAAACTAAACCAGAGAAAAACAGCCTGGTGTATTTTGATGGCCTTTTCATCTGCATCCACACTTTATATCTGCAGTTTCCCCCAAAAACACACACTTACAGAGTTAAACCTTCAAGCTATTCCAAGCGTTTGCTTGAAATCATACTCATTCAAGCATGCTGTATCAAGAGTCCTGGACCCCACACAGCAGTGTGTGTCAGAAAGCAGTGCATTAAGTAGCCAAAAAATGTGCACATCTTCTGAGGGAGCTACTTCAAATCCAACATTGCAAGTGCAACTCTGTAATTCCTTGATAATTATTTCCCAGAAGAATGAAAACTTTGCTGTAAACTCAATTACACATATTTAATGTGATTAACAGTTTCATATACTAAATTACAAGCGTTGTTGTACCAAGACAAACACAGACTAAGAGATGAGAACTAAAAACACATTCTTGAGAAGCAGAGAAAGACAAATATCAGACTGTTCATTAACTTACCCCTTTCATTCCTAAGACATTGTGTTTCACTATTTTTATTATAGCTTCCCTGTGTTCACTAAACAATCCCATTAAACAACTGAAACAATTGAAAAAATAGCAAAGGAAGCACTTTAAGAACAGACACCATGCATCAGAAATATGTAATTAAAGAAGACATATCGGTACAAGTGTTTTCTTTCTGTTCACTATACCCACACCTGCACACAGAAACACGGTGTAACTCTTCCACTTGCAGCTGCCAAAGCAATAATCTAGATGAAAGCACTGCTTTTTAAAAAAGCCAACATTTTATTAGAAGTTTGTCTTTCAGTGAACTCTTTCATATTCTAGAAATCAAGAAGTCCAGACAGTAGTCTCTTAAGGACCAAATCTATTTTGCAGAGATGAAGAAACAAAAACTAAACTTCTTCATTTATCAAGGACATGAATTTCTATAAGCAGCCAAACTCATTTTCTCATAAGGGTATTCTTATGGCATCATGGTAACACCCTGACTCTTCAGTCCCACCTCATAATACTTGTATGAAGACACATTTCACAAATGTGCTTCCAGAAAGATTTGACTGGAACTGGCTCAGAAATTGTAAATTAATTCAGCACAAGTTAAGACATTGCAATGTGCATGATATGACTGCTCAAGTTCCTCACAACACCAGTTACAGAAGACCTTAAGAGTAAGGAAAATTCCTATGTTTGTTTAGAGGTGTCTGTTAGAACACGAGAGGGGACAGAACAGAAGGGGGTTTGTTTTGTCCCTGGGTTGCAGATGTTTTTTGGTGTTGATGGACAGGTCCAAATCAGAAGACACACCGAACATACCAGATTCAACAGCACAGGCATTTCCTCGCTCTGTTCTTGGCAGGAGTTCTGTCCGTTCCTTATTTGTGACAGGAAAGCTCTGAATTATACTCCGAACAGCATGTTTCGTACGGAGAGCCAAGTCACAAGTCATGACTGGGTGTGTCAGTTCGGATACATCCTTCTTCCTTACAGTCAGGTATCGATTGGCTCCTTTTCTGTGAGAGAGGAAAACATATCCTAGGAATAAGTTGCCTACTCTAGGGTAATTTTTATGTCAAAGTATGGAATTCTATGCAAAACCTTTGAAAAAAAACAGAGATCACTTTGAAAGCTTTGTGAGAAGCTTCTTCAATGGACCCATTAAACCCACGACATATAAAAGCAAGCTGTCCCAAAATGCATGTTTCAAGGTTTTCTGAGCATACATGCAGCAATGAACAAAGACACTTATTTCTATGTCTACTTTCACACCTTTTTCTTTAATTCCTTGCTACACAGAAGGGTATGTTGAAAACTTCAATCAGGTTACCATTAGTCATGAAATTCCATTTGTCTGCACCAAAAAATTGAAAGCTGTAGCCCAACTCACCCTTTGCTTTTGGATACCAGCCCAAGAGACTGACAGAGACGATGAACAAATGCTCTTTCAGTACTAGTGAAGCTAGAAGGAAATTCCATCTCTGGAATGATAAATAACAATTAAAAACCAGTATCAATGCACCAGGCAGTAATCTTGACATATTATCTCATTGTCACAGAATCATGGAATTGTTAGGATTGGAAGGGAGATCACCCAGTGCAAAGCCCATGCCAAGGCAGAGTCACCTGGAGCAGGAGACAGAGGAACACATCCAAGTGGGTTTGGGATGTCTCCAAAGGAAGAAACTCCATGCTCTCCCTGGGCAGCAGTTCCAGTGCTCTGCCACCCTCAATAGAAAGAAGCTCTCCCTCGTGTTGAGACGGAACTTCTTGTGTTTTAATTTATGGCCACTGCCTCTTGTCCTGTCACCAATTAAGTCCACACTGCCCTCTTGGGACTCATCTTGGATATTTATACCCATCAATGAGATCTCCTCTCAGTCTTCTCTAGGCTAAACAGGCTCAGCTCCCACACCTCTACTGGTAAGAAACGCTCCAGATCCCTCATTTCATCCCAGCGGTCCCTGCTGGACCCCCTCCCGTGGCTCCCTGTCGCTGTGCTGAGGAGCCCAGAGCTGGGCACAGCACCCCAGCTGCGCCTCACCCGGGCCGGGCAGAGGAGCAGGATCCCCACCCTTCAATACCGAGCCCTCCCCACACCCGCCCGTTTCCCGCGGGCCGGGCTGTGCCACGCACCCGCCTCCTCCCCGCTTCTGAACCGCTCCAGGGCGAGCTGCACCGCCATCTCCACCGCCTCGTCCACGCCACCGTCCCTGAGGGCCTCTGCCCGGGAGCGCACCGCGACGGAGGCAGCAGAGCCCCCCGCGGCCCCGCTGGGCTGCCGCCGCGTGACCCGCCTATGTCGCGACATGGCCCCGACACGGCCTCGACAGCAGCACGGACCGCGGCCTCCCGCTCAGCCCGAGGAGCGCCACTGGCGGCGGGGCGGGGCGGGGCGGGCCTGGGGTCACCCACAGCCGGAATCGCCCCCGAACGGAAGGAACTTGGCTCTTTTCCCCGGTTCGGGTGTTGAAGCCTGCCCACGTGCCGAGGTGTAAGTGGGATCGTGGACCAAAAAGTGGCAATGGTACTCTGTATGGTCATAAATTATATTATTTAATTGAATGGCATTAAACGTAGGTGTGGCGAGGGTCGTCTTGGCCCTCAGCCTCCCCACTCTGTAAAGTACTACTTGCCCTTGATTTTGGATCGTTGGATCTGTTCCTGCTGCCCTTTGACTCCACGCTGAGGACATGAGATAGAAATTAAACCCGAATCTCTTGGGCATGGCACAAGGCTCGCTATTGAAGGCTGCTGCTTTGGAAACATAATTAAGTCAGAAGGAGAGTACTTCGAAGAAGAACAAACTACTCACTCAGTTGTGAACTGGAGAACTGAATAAACAAACAGTTTATGTGTGACACAGCTGGCTGAAAAACAGCTCTGGAGAGACTTCTACAAAAGCTGTGTACAAGGCTCATTTCAGCATAATTCTGCACTGGGAAGTCACACTGGAGCTAAACAATTGATCTAATCTAATGTTATATTTTTTTTTCCATTTTCTAGGTATCTGCCTATGTTTCTTCAACCAAAGTACATAACGCTAATTCCTCAGAGCTGCTCCTATGACATTCAGTACTGCCTCCTCAGAGTACATCACAGTTATTATGGAAAATTAAACTCCTCAGCTGAATAAAATGAGGATTACTCTTATCGTCCTTGGTATCAACTGCAACAACTGAGAGCTCTCAACTCATTTGAAAGAGTCATATCAGAAATCTTTAATTAAGAACCCAGATCTCTCATGTGGTTGTGTCTTTGCTGAAACTGGAACTGCGTGGAACTGATGTGCTCCCTATGGAGATTTATTTATCCAGAATGTAATCTTCTGTAAGAATATTGTCTCACTGAAATAATTTGACTAAAATGATACCTATGTTGCAGAAATTTTCTGGAGCACAGAACACATTTTAAGTACTGCAGTCATCAGCAGCCTGCAGAAAAAAGTTACTCAGGTTACCTTACAGTCACAGTCTACAAAAAGTTTATGTATCTTTACATGTGCCCCCACTTTTTTGACCAAAGTAGTATTTTGTTAACAGAGATACAGCCTCAAATAAAATACTTTGATAAAATATAGTGGAAATATTCAATATATGTACTAAAATATATATAAGAAATGAGGAAATTAATTTCTAACTTTCTGTACCCAATTTGTGGATCCTTATGTAAGATCCAGGAGTAGGAATCTGTTTGAGTAGGAGAGAAGTTTAGGATATTTTTGGAAAAAGGGGCAAGCCTGTTCTCATTTCTATTCATCATCATCATAAAAAAGTACACTTTTTAGTACAGTACTACAAGGTGGTTAAGCATTTATAAAGGTGAAGAATGAGTAGGAAGCTTCTCAAAAGAGGCATTAATATTCTATCTAAAAATTAATATTCTATTTAAAATACTTTCAATCCTACATGAAATATCTCAGTTTTGCAAATCACTCTTAGGAGCAGAAGGAGAAAAATCAGAAAAATCAGCCTCACCAAAAACAAAGATAATTTCTTTTGAATATACTGCTTTGAGAATTTTCAAACAGCTCTGCTTGCAAAGAATTCCACAGTAAAGGCTGCACAAGACTTTTATTTTTAGATGGAGCTTGGAGTCTGTGATGAGAACAAAGTAAATCTAAACAAAGTAATGTGAAGAAAGTGACTTCAAACACAGGATTTTGATGAGAATTTAGCTAGCAATTTCCTAGTTAAACCATGGCTGTGTTAGTAGCAGATGCTACACAGTGATGTTTTAAATAATATTAATTTGAACTCACATTATATGTCTGTTACTTTAAATTTTGTTGCGATGAAGATCAATAAGCAAAGATGGTCTCTATGTGAAGCTGGCAGAAACACAGAATAATCTCTCTTTTGACACCACCAGGCATTGCTTTTGATCCTAGTGCACACCAAAATCTTCAGTCTGAATACCTAAGCAGTGGCAGCAATTAGAATACCTAATTCCCCCATCTATCTTACAGCAACATCAAAAATATGCTTTCTCTAAGTTACATCATAGAAAATAAAGCAGGTTTTTCATTTTGCTTCCCTAATGAGGGAAAAAAAAAAAAGTTTACATAGGAAATAACTTCTACTTAGCCCTTACAAAGTTTTACTTATCCCTTCTATTACCTGGGCATGGTTTATATAAACTAGGCACAGATTTAGATCTGAGCATATTCACATCTTAGTAGCTTGGTGTACATGTGCAAAGTCATGTTATGTGAGTGCGGGTGGCCAAGCTAGCTCCGCCCTGGTCCCATGTCCCAGCCTGGCCTTTGCTGTCCCCAGGGAGGGTGGGCTGACCTGGCTGGAATGGCTGGGCTGGTCCTGGCTGCCAGGCCCTGCCATGCCTTCCCAGGCAGCCCCCATAACCTCTGGCTTCCCAGCCCCTCAAGATCTTGATTGCAATACTGATACCACAAACCATGGATTGGGATCTGACCCAAGTGCAGAGAATCCAGGTGATTACAAATTATAAGTTAAATTGTATTATGAATTCCCTACTATCCTAGTTACAGACTGTACTATGTTGCCTCTGCTTGTAGAAATCTATGCCATTCTAATAAATAATAAATTCTCTTCTATATCAATCATAGCATCCTGTTAAGAAAACGAAGTTTTAATTGTACCTATGTCATGCTAACTCTGCAAATATCACCAACAGAACCCACCTACATTGGGTGACAGTGTCACTCAGATAACACTGACACGTCTATTAACCAAGAACTCATGGAGCAACAAGGAAATTTTTAGCAAGTGTGTGAAAAGGGCTGGATGTGGTATTTAGAAAACTGAAAAGGATGGTATTCTGGGCAGTTGGAGCAGTTGGACTCTGGATGCTGAGAAAGTTCTGCATGCACACCCTAACTACCTGGCTCAATGGAATATTACTAAATTAAAACTTCCTGCTTGCACATTGAGTTACTTTTTGTTTTGTTGGTGGCTTTTGAAAGAGGTTAATTGAAAAATGCTATGGCTGAATGTTATCTAAAAGGAAATTTTTCTTTCTCTTTGGTCAATTGATTTTGGTCATTTGGCAGCTTTTTATGCAGCGACTTAAGCCGTTTTCTACTGCAAAACGATCTAGAGTTAAATTCAGAGAGGTTTACAGTGCATTTCTTTTTCTGTTGTTTAACACCTAAGCTGAGGTAGACTTGACTTTCAGAGATCGCATGAACCTGAGTGTCCTGTTGATTTGGTGGAGAGTCTGAGATGCCCAGCATCTCTGGAAATCAGGCTTCTTCTACCCTTCTTTCAAAGATCATAGATTTTGGGTATATAAATGATGGAGATTAAGAGCCGCTAACAATGCTACAGCATTGTTATTAACGTTTGCATTGACTGTCTGGCATATGCTTATTTGCATTTAGCATTCAGGACATTATGGAAAATTAATATTGTAGAATATAGATTAATATTGAAAAACTACAGATTAATTCAACTTACATAGAAGACAAGTGAACAAATACCCAATGGATTGACAGTTAAAACCCACAGTCTTAAACAGAAAACATACAGACTTTTTAAAGATTTCTTTTTAAAAATATCAAGCCCATTCTCCTACTCACAACAGTAAGGAACTTGCACTCCTTGCCCTCCTTCCTTGCTCTCTCCACAACTTTCTAGGCACCACACACCCCTCACACCTGGGACACTTCAGGCAGGATTGTACCTTCTGCTGCATAGCATACTTTGGTTTTAAATGTAGGGGGTTTGCCACCTGAAATTCACATTCTTAGCTGTAGGAGTGATCTGCCACATAATTCACAGCAGGCACAGGAATGTGGCGAAGTGCAGCTTATGGTATCACTTTCCAACTGATGTGATGCATCTTTTTAAAATTTAAATGGGCATCACGATACAAGCCAGCAAGCCCAGCCGGTTTTATAGTCTTGCATGCCATACCACAGCTAGGATATCAACTATTCCTATCAGCAAGGAGGAACTGGTACCACTGCACCAGGTTTTCTGGGACTGGTGCAAAGGCAAAAAAGTTAACTATAGCTGATCCCCAGAAATGGAGAAGACAGGAGGAGAAATTCAATTCAACCAACTCAAAAATTGTTCTCAATGAACAGGGAGAGGATAAGGAATGGGTGAAATACTGATCCACAAAGAAAGCTATGCTACTGTGTAAATCATGCACCTAGGATGAGAACAAAAGATAAAGTGTTATCTAGATTAGAGAAGTGGGGCACGAGTTAAAAAAAGGTGAGAACTGTCAACGGTGAGGCTTAGCAGATAGCATCAGGATGGAGAGAGATTGATCTTGGGGATTCTCATTTTGGATGATCTTGCTTCATTGATACTGGTGGTCAGGAAACAGTTTTAGGACTCTGTAAAGAATCATAGAATCAAAGAATATCGTAAGATAAAAGGGACTCATGCAAATACCTCGAGTTCAACTCTCTGTGGTTAGAATTTGCATTCTTAGTAAGAAGAAGTGCATGCTACATTTGCAGAATATGTGCAAGGATTCTTGTGTGGTATTGATCAGCTTGTCTATGGGATCTGGCTGAAGAAAATGTTGTTTGACTTCACATCTCCTCCAGTCCTCAGTGTAAACAAACAGCTGCAGTAATCAGCTGATACCACACATGAGCAACAGCCTGTCTAGGGCTGAAAAAGTGTGGGGTAAGACTAAGAGTCACACAGTTGTAGGTGAGGATGTGGAACACCTGAAAGGATAGCTGCAATATTCTCTGGTTTCAGTGCATTGAAAGAGTATGGAACTGTATTGACTCCACATTACAGTGCCCTGGTCATCCAGCAACAACTAATGTGAATAACGTAATTTGGAAACCTGCAGAGACCGAGACAACATGAGAATGAGTGTATGTATGCTTACACTTGCAGGTAGGTTTAGTTAATGAAATGCCAGAGGGACTCTTTGCCTTGCAACGACTTACATAATCAAGGTAGAATAAATATTAACAATTAGAACTGTTGCTATCAGTTAATGTATTCAAAAGGCACTGTGCAACAAGTGTGATAACTTTGCTGAATTTATATATTCATTAATCCCTGTCAGCAACAAGGAAGATCAAGATGCTTTGTGGCAGAACTGGATATCTTCAAAGACTTAATTAATAGGAGAAGGATTATATACTATATACTTACTAGATACCTTACTAACAAGTTTTGGTTTTTTCAAATACAGAAACAGGTTAGGAAAAAAATTAGCTGACCCAAATTAATCACAGGGTGATGGAGTAAGAAACATGATGTGTATGTAAACTGAAATGCTGTTCTAGACTGTTTCAGACTACTGTTTCCAGTAGAGATAAAACAGATTGGTGCTGGTTGTGAATCACTTCTTCTCACAGGAATAAGAATAAAAAGCACTGAATAAAACTTAATTAGGTACTGAGAAGGGTGGCAAAGAACTAAAGGAAATTAAGAAGCTGTATGATACAGCTTCTTTTTTTCCTCTGGCCACATGATAACTGCAAATACTACTTTTCTTTACATGAAAAGGAGACCAACAGGCAGGGAAGGGTATAGGCCACAAACATGTTAAGAGACAGAAAAACGAATTCTCGACTTCACAGGTAAAATTTGATCAGTGGAAAGGAAGTGGATGAGTCAAGAGGGGCTGGTGCTCTGCACCTCGGAATGCTTTTACCTGACCAGTACCCCATTAAACAGACTGGAGTGCAAACGCGGGAGTAAAGAAACACGCTGAGGTTTGTTGGCTTCCACAGACCGGCCGCAGCCAAAGCAGCGCCCCCGGAGCAGAGAGCCGGCCCTGGCCCGGCTCAAGGAGAACAAGAGACACTCGGGGCGACTTTGGGTCGCACTCGGCGGCTCCCGGTAGAGAGGGCAGCCGGCCCCGAGGGCAGCACCGCCCGCTCGCGCCCGGTGGGTCCCGCCGTGGTCCCGGCGCCGGGAGATGCCGTACGCAGGCGGGAGCTCCGAGCCCCAGCCGCCCGATCCGAGCCCCGGCGGGGTCACGGCCCGGCTGTCACTCCGCGGGCCGTGGGCGCCAGGCCGGCAGGGCCCCCCGCCCCGGCTTTGTGCTGCCGCTCGCACTTTGCAGAAGCTGGGAGTCCCGGGCTCCCGGGGCAGCCTTGCCTCCTCCTCTTTTCCCCCTCCTCCTCCACCTCCTCCGGAGCGGCGCGCATGATGGCGGCAGCCGCTGTAGCGGAGGTGAGCAGCGTCGGCGGCAGCAGCAGCGATACCTCCAGCACGGGCGAGGAGGAGAGGATGAGGCGCCTCTTCCAGACCTGCGACGGCGATGGGGATGGCTTCATCAGCAGGTAGCGGCAGCGGGAGGCGGCTCTTGGCTGGTTCGGAGCCGTCCCGTCCTTCCCCTCGCCCCGCGCTCCCCGGCGCTCAACTCGTGGGCGAGTTGGAGCAGTGGTGGGAGCTCCGCAGCTCCCAGCCTGCTGCCGCCGGCACTGGCATCCAGCGGGGCCTCGGCACCGAGAGCTCCCCGGGACAGCGGGCACACCCTGCCCGCAGCACTTCCACCTCCGCCGGGGCTGAAAGGTGACGTCTCCCGTCCTGGGCTTCATCACGCCGTGCCCCGGGCAGGTGGCTTTTGCAAGTAAACACACAAAAAGCCGGTCGGGAGTAATCTAGGAGAAAACTCATACTGTTGTCATGGAACACATGATTTTGTTTTGTCAGTACGTTTTAATCAATGTTCTTGTCACACAGTTTCGTTTAAAGTCCTCTGCTGGTCTTCTTACAGTTTGAGGAGTGTCACCCAGGCTGATGGGATTTTGATGGGGAAGGGTGAGCTTGTATATTTGTAGCAGATAGCTCGAAATAAACCATAGTGGAATGTTTATGTGTCTGGAAGCAGTGGCAGTGTGTTTTTGTCAGGAGCTGGTTTTGTGGCAATGGTGTTTCTGTGCTCTCATGCTACAGTTTAAAAAAATAATCAACTTGAAAAGGCGAGATTTGCCAGAGGCCTTGGAAACTTGCATTTTCAAAGTGAAACTTATGCTATTGCTTGCAATTAGTAAGTGCCTCTAGAGAACTGGGACAATGAGGGAATTTCTTAAGTCTGCCATTTAACCTGTAACCTAAGACTATGACCCCACAGAAAGGCTAAGTAAGTTGAATCCCCACTGTCATCTCTTTGGAACCAGAAAGTTGTTGAGAATCTGTAACAATTGGCAGTCACTTTAGAAATGAAGTTCAAGGGTTGTGATATTTGTTATCTAAACAGCTCCCTTAACAATCTTCTTTCCCCTTCAGTCTAAGGATTATTTTGACAGTTGTGGTTTTGAAATATAAACTTTGAAAATGTGCACTTTCCAACCAGTGTGCTAAGACTGATTCTTTTTCCATTTGTTTATGGTCTTCATGGAATTTACTCTGATGTCTGAAAGCTTATAATGTTCTCATAAAGTGTACTCTGTCTCCTCAGAGCACACTCGCTCTTCTGTACTGTCACGTTTTTCTGCAATGTAAACTCTTAATTTAAAGCCCTTACTCAGGGAATGTAGTGTTTTAGTGTTTCATAGATTGAGAGATGTTATCATGACACAAGCTATTCATTTCTCATCGACTAATCCACATTCCCTAAGTATTGTCCTAGATTTGAATTCTGTGTTGTTCAAAGTAGGTTTTTCAGAATGTTGCTTGAATGACAGTGTTGAAAACGCCAGGATGTGTTTGAGTAGGGACACTGGATTTCGTGAGGAAATGGCAGTAAAGCTCAGGGCCTGGGCGGTGCTTGGAGGTCCCTCAGGAGATGGTGGGTTCGTTTTTGAAGGTTGCTAATACTTCGCTTCAGAGGGGAGTTGTGCCTTCAAGGCAGAGCTGGTGTGGCCTTTATCAGGGAATACAGTGTTACAAATTACTGTCTTCCTTTACATCTCTGTATGTGTGACAAAGTAGTGAAGGAATATTTAAGAAATAATCTTTGACATGACTTTACTTCATCAGCTAGCCTGGGTGATGAGTTGTATGGATGGAATGCCTTTCTTGCTTTCTGCAGTTACTCCATTTTGCTTATAATCTGTTTTATGGCAGTGGCTTATGCAAGAGGAGACTTGTCCACTTGAATTTGGATGTCTTTGTAGTATGTACCACCACAATATTATAGACAGCTCTATCAGGTTTATGGACTCACAGTATCCCTGTTAAAACTATAGCACCTGGGGGTTTGTTGTTGTTTAGAACCCTAGTGTTTAGGTAATTGCATCCTTTTTAATGTAACAAATCAAAATAAAGGCAAAAAAGGTACAGCTGCTTTTACACTGAATTTCATCTTGCCATTTTCTGGATGCTATTTGTTTGTTTGTGGTTTTTGTTTTGTTTTGTTTTGTATGGGCCAGTTGCTTGGCTTTCCTATTCATTCTTGCCCTGCTTCTTTGCACTTCTCTTTGTTCATCCAGTGGCCAGCAATTTTTTGCCTTTCTTGCAGCCGCAGTAGAGATTGAGGGCTGACTTCTGCATGTCATGATGTCTTTCACAGCATGTTAAAAATGGGAATAAATGCCCAGTCATAGCTGTAAAGAGCTGAAAACACAGAAGCTAGCACTATAAAATCATCTCCTTTCTTTTGTACTAGAACTAGACTTGTCTGTGATCTTTAACCCGTTAATATTACTAAAAAGAAGCTATTACATGAGCTTCTTTTTTAAAACTAGCTTATTTTCAGTACAACAGGGCTGAAATTTGCAGCTATGTGGCTGCTACTGAGTAAAAATTTTATCTTTGAGGATTAGTGTCTCTTTTATTTGCAGGCCTGAAGCTTGGTCAGTCATTTCTTTGCCTAGCATATGCAGCAATTTGTTTATAAGGTTTCTTTTTTCCAGCTGTTAAGGAAAAGAAGTTCTTTACACTTGCAGCAAGGGCAGGCATTTTGTGTGTGTGTGTGTTTATTTAGTTCATATTGCATGAGTAAAAGAGATGTTTGCATTCCTAATGAAATAACATGGTGTCTTAGCTGTGGAGATGCTTTGTTGTGCATCAAACTGTAATAAACCTCTTCAAATAGTAGCCGGGAAGTACAGGCACAGATGGTGAGAAGGAGCATGTCTTGAGATACTGATTGATTTTCAGGCTCTCACCTGAGATATTGATTAATTTTCAGGCTCTAAATAGGATGATATCAAAACAATAAAGCATAATTAAAGCTGTACCATTGGTGGGTATAATCCTGAAGACAATGAGCTATGTATGGGCCATGAAATGCTAAACCCCTGTTTCTAAGCCTTGCACTGACATATGCATATTGAAATTTTGCAGCATCTAGCTAGAGAAAAGTACTAAAAAAGCACCAGAGTTTTAACTTGGTGGCGTGCAGTGAAAACGGCTTTTGATTCTTTCGGGGTTAATGTTTGTTGCTTAATTATTTTAATATCTTGCAAATGTTTGGCTTTTTTCTGATACTTCTGCAATAAAAGGTGATTTCACAAAAAACAGCTAACCAGCGAACCAACCAAAAAGTTGCAAAGCAGTCCAAAATTAAGGCTGGCTTCTGAATGCTTGAGATCAGCTGGATGAGCATTTCTGAGGGCAGAAGGCAGCTTTAAACACTGTTCACAGCAGAACTTTTGCAGCTGTAGCTGGAGTAACAAAAGGCTGTTAACTGAAAAAACAATAATTGCTTTCCTTTGTTTTATTCTGTTTGCTTTGAAAAGCTTCAGAATCTGATATTAACATTTTCAGTTTCGGAGGGCTGGTGAATTGTGGAGGATGTGTGTGCTTTTTTGGTTTTTTGTTTTTTGATGCTGCATACATCTGCATACGTAGTCTTGAATGCTGGGTTTTTATGGGTGACAGGCTAGATTAATATCTTCTTCAAAAACTTAATTGCCTTGTAGCTTCATTATATGTGGATTGTACTTGGATTGAATTGGATTGAAATTCCATTTACCATATAATGAATTTTATCTTCACTGCAGAAGTCACTAAGTTATGGATTACTCTATTGTAACATTGTAAAGTGTAACTTTAAATCTGCAAGAAATACTTTTGCTTAAAAAGATGAAGGTATGAGCTGTGGAAATAATCAATGAAGAAAAAAATAATTTCGTTATTAAGCTACAAATATGCTAGGTTTCCAATTTTAACTTTTAAGCGTGGATGAATAGTTTTAGGATTGTGAAGAAAAAAAGTAAAGCTAGCCTTTAGTTCAGCTAGAACTTTGTCATTATATTAACATATTAACAATAACGGAATTAAGTTTTGTTTGTAGAGTTTGTTTGACAACTGTATTGTCTGTGTACACTTTTTTTTTTACAATAGTTCAATGTCTTACAGAAAGTCTTGGTTAAAGTAGAGTAAGATGTTAAAAACCCAGTAAACCTACTAACTTTGTAGCTTATACAGCCTGTTAAAAGGACATTCTGCATGACTGTGCCTTCTGTACCCTGCACAGAAGCAGTTAAAAGGAACTATTTGGATTTGATTTGTTACTTGAGTGATTTTAGTGGGATATGGCTTTGGGAGCTCAAAACCTTTGCAAATACAGGCTGATCCTTCCCTTTTTAGTTGTCACAGTAGTAGAACATTCACAGATTTCTTCCTGAGTGTATTTTGGCACCCCTCCCCCCTCTTCAGTGTGTGCTATTAGAGGAGAAAACCCAGTATTTTCAAGAAGAGGAAGTGTTAATCTATTAATTGTCCTCTTAAGAAAGGGGATTTATTCTTCTATGGTCTGTTACTCTCCACAGCAGTCATTACCATTTCATTTAACTTTTTTTTCAAGTGTTTGATTCTGCTAATGTGCTTCAACTTCTGTGTTTAACGTTTAAGAAGACGCCTGTTGAAGCACATAAGGACTGATAAAATGAAGCAGCAAAATCAGTGTGGATTGTCTGTGACCAGTTACCACTGTTGGTAAAACACGTGTTTAATCCATAAAGTGACCATTTATGGAGTCACGTGAACATGTTCAGTCAGGATCTCTGAAAACTTACTTTGGACATGAGTTAATACTCTGCATGTAGAGGCTTTCTAGTCTCTGCAGGGTATTCTGTACTGGTAGAAAGCAGTATCAGAAACAAGCTGTTGTGTGTGCTCAAATGTCAGCAGACTAGGGAGTGATAAAGCCATTTATCCTAAAGCAAGAGGTTTATAAAAGGTCAACTCTAACAGAACAGGTGGAAATAGAAAACTGCCTTTGAAGTCTTGTGAGAGAAATACTATTTATTCTGCTAGTTTTCCAGCTAATGGGATTTCAAATTTCAAAAGAAGTTTGATCCCAGGACTGTACAGTCCTAAGTCGGGCCTCAATCCAGCTCCAGTGTAACAAGGAAGCAGTCTGCAAAATGTCAGCAAGACTGGGACTAAGCTTTGGTTAGACTTTGTCTTCAGTCCGGCTCTTCACATAGCTGGGCTCTTCTTACCATGAAGCCAAAAAATCTAAGCCCTTAGAACAGGATTTATTCTCACTTGAGGTCTGGACTATTTGCTCTGTGTTATCTTTAAACCAGCTCAGTTTTAGAAATTCCAGAGGGAAAAAATTTCCAAATCTCCAAAACCCCCAAACCACCTCCCCAAACCTTGGTAAAATGTAATTTGTCCATGCACTGCTGCTTTAGTTTGTTTTGACAACAGTTTCAGCTTCCAGATTCTGTTCCTAGGCTTAATTGTAGTCTTCATCCATCTCCGTTTGGACGCTCTCACAGGATTTGTGATCCATGCAACACAAGGATTGCTTTTATATAGATACTGGGCAATACTTACTGTATGCCAAGTAAAACGGTGACTGGAAACACTGTGATGTTTCTCACGTAATTGTAGTTTGTTTTTTCTGTTTCTCCTGGGACTTGCCTTAGTCAGTGATTTCACAGTTGTATAGAATTTTGTGGGGTTTTAGTCCAACTTTGTCTTCCACAGGTCCTCTCGGAGAATTATAAGCAAAAAAGGAATAAGTTACAAGGAAAGCCAGGAGAGTGGATGTGTATGAAAAGCCAGAGACATGCTTAGTTTAGGATGAAGAAAGAGGTATCCCCTTTGTTAAATATTGTGTCTAGAAAATACACCAAGAATCAACTTTCGTTAAGGGATTTTGTATTTCAAAGTCTGTATTTCTTTCAACTGGTACACAGTCAAAGGAATATATTCAAACTCGAATTTTCTGAACATATTATATTTTTAATTGGTTAGCACTCCAGTTCCTATGTAAACATCAGATGTTTGAAGGGTGTTTTAGCTGGAGCTTTTAACACTTTAAATTTAGTGAAGTTAGTTGGTTTGTTTTATATATTGCCTTTTTCTTTTCTCATTGGCACTATTATTCTGGTAAAAGGGACTAAAGTATATATCTCAAGCTTGTTGTTACATGATACTGCTGTTTTCTTTCTTAGGACCTTGTTGTTCAGGTAGATTGTACTGTGGAAAAACAGTCCAAACAGTAATTAACTTGAAAATACATATGTCAATTTTTTTGATCCCTTTGACAGTTACCTTGCAGCTGGCTTTTAAGCAGTGAAGTTATTTTATTTTTTTAATTACAGTTATTAATTATAATAATTAATAGACTAATTTTATTATTAGTTATATTTATTTTGTTATTGGTTTTTATTTTATTGAGCTTGTTTCAAATAGTTGGGTTCTTACTGTAAGTTAACCACTCTTTAAAGTCAGTAATTTCAAAGTCTGTAATTTCCCTATTGTGATGAAAAAAAAAAAGTTAAACTGGGAATTTTTTTGTCTTGTGTTTTCTTGGGTTTGATGCTTGGTCTTTCTAGCAACTCCATAGCCCTGGGTTTATAACATAGGAACCACTAGTGGCTGTTCTAGCAGTATGACTGGGACCGTGGTAAATACAGTAATTTCACACTCATAAGCTGCACCTGGTTATAAGCCGCACTTCCGAGTAGTTGAGAAGACCACGGAATTTGTCCATAGATAAACCGCACCAGGTGATAAACCAGATTTTTTATTTTTTTTTTAAAATGAGGATCCATGTGCAACAAAGTAACAAGTTAGTTACAGAATCCTGCGATTGCAGGGTTTGCTGTCAGGTGCTCAATTCGCAAACAGTTTTCTCAGACTGGTGAAGCCTTTAAACGCAGCCCCCGGTGCCCTCCCCATGCCGTGGGCCCCGGCACTCCTGCCCCCGACGCTGGCTGCCGCAGCTCCCCGCCTGCTTGGCAGCAGCGGAGGCTCCCCATGCCATGCAAAGCCGGCAGCTCAAAGTCGGCCACCTGCCGCCAGTGGCTCCGGCTCGCCGCCCACCCAGCAGTGGCTCTGCAGCAGCTCCCCACCCGCCCTCCGCCCAGCTGGCTGCAGCTCCCTCCCCGGCCAGCTCGCACTTCCAGATTGGCCTTTCACTGGAATTTGTCCATATATAAGCCGCACCTGGTGATTAGCCACACTTCCGGGATTAGCTTAATTCTTCAGTGAAATAGGTGCAGCTTAGAGGTGTGAAATTACTGTACTTGGTTTTGTTTAGCTCATGTGTGATTGCATTTTCCATTTACAGCAGACAAGGCAGTTGGCATCTTCTTAATCACTCTTGGTTGGCTCATGTTTCTAGGGAGCAACTTCATGTATCGTTTCAGAGTTAATTTGCCAAAACCTATAGTTTAAAGTTCTTGGATAGTTTGACTGTGTTGGGAGGCACTGGAATGAGAGAAGAGTTCTTCCAGTTAACTCCTTGTGTTTATTTGTATTTCTTGTTTGAGGGTGCCACGTGCAAGTGCTTTGCTGGTAGCTGTGGATGGATTCTACAATTACTTTTAAATCCTCTTTGTCTCTGAATGCTAGGGTAGGCTAGAGATTACCTGACATTGATTGAAGCAGCAGGTCATACATGTTTTGATTGGGAGTAAGGAACCTCAAAAAATACTTGGGCATCTGGCCTTTCTTGCAAATACACACTCCTAAGCTGTGCACCTGCACTGCTTACACAATGAACTGTGGATAGCTAGAGAGGTTTTCATGGCTTTTTTAGGTCAGCCTGTTTGGCTGGATGATGTTTGGCTGTGCATGGTTCTGACGTATCACTCTGTCTGTACTAGAATTTCTTCAAAGAATTACCTTAGCTGTGTACATTAGTTCAGTAGGAAATATTTCTTTGCAGCACAACCAGTTTATAGTTGTGACTTTTTATCTGTCTTTGTGACTTTTAATGTTGGCACAAGATGGTGAAGGGGGGTAAAAAGTGAGCTTGGGGGTTAGTTGTGATCTCTCTGGTAATGTCCACTTGATTTTTCGACGTGCTTCACTCCACGTGGTCTGAACTAAGAAATCCCATTAAAAGTTAATTAATTTTCAGAAGTGTAAAAGAACAGCAAAGATTTTATTGAGATTCTGGTATCTCAGCTGGTAGATGAAAGGCATTAACAAGGCTCATGTTGTGCCTAATTGAGTGTTGTCCAAAGGATGGGGTTCTAATGGCATCTGAAAGAAGAGTTATGCTGTGAATACATGGCTTTTCAAATCCACCGTATTTTTACTGTGAATGTTCTCATGCATCTTCTAGAATAAATAGTACAAATGTGGAATATGTGATATTTATCCTAGGGCAGTAACTTTTGCTTTCATTCACCTGTGTTAATTAACATCGCCATAATGCTTAATTGAAATCAGCACATTCAATTTCTCCTTTCTTCTGAGATTTTTTCTGCAGCAGTACTTTTTTATATTTAATGGATAAGAACAGTATTTATTTAGTATTAGTGGTTATTCCATGACATCTGTGCTCCTAACCACCTGGAAGAGTCTGTGTGTTGGATTGTTACTGTATTAGCCATGTATTTGAAACCAATGAACAGCACAAAAGAGAGCACAGAATGGCAAAGATTCTATCCAAAAACTCTGCTTCTCTGTTGACAGATGGACCTTTGTTTGCCTGCAACAGTTCAGTCTCCAGAAATGAGATCCTTAGCCAAAAAGGGGACACCCTGTCCTCTCAGACTGAGATATGTAGTTTGTGCTAGCAGTACAGAACAGGTGATCAGAGCAAAAAGTTTAAGCTATTTCTAATTACTAGAAAATGCATTTGTTGTGTCATCTGTAAAATACATTTCTGTTCTGAGAAGTACCTGCTGCAGGTTGGCTGTCTTGTACGTATCTAGTGTGAAATGGGGGAGAGACACACACGAGACCTGGAGGTGGGGAAGGAACCAGCCCCTGCTTCCCCAGAGGGAGGAGTGGTGGTGTTGCATGCTTGAAATAGTAGTGTGAGAGGCAGCCAAGGCAGGACAGGGCTGGGAAGCAGAAGCTCAGATGGCTGAATTATGAATAAAGTATGCAGGGCTGGCTAATTGTTAACCAAGTCTTTTTGCTGATGATGCTCAGTGTTGTGGGTCTGGATCAAGTTGCAGATTAGTTGTGAACTTGAACATGCAGAACATGCAGAAATTGAAACTAGCATGAAATTTCAATGGTAAAATTCTAACACAATATGGGAACAGTTTTGAAAAAGTGACAGAAAAAACAGAAAGTACCCAAGAGAGGGAGTCAGTGAGCTACTGATGACACCAAGAAGTGTGAGATTTTTGTTTTGTTTTAAAAATAATACATGCAGTGAGATTGTTCATGCAAATAGCACTGGTAACAAATACTTTAGCTGGGAGAAGGAATAAAGAAGTTGAAGAATGCTTGAATTTGTTTTAATTAGTTGTACTTGAAGATTTTGATGTAATAATCCTAAAGACCTAACCTGAGAATTATTTTCCTTTTTTTTTTCCTGAGCTCTCTTAAAAGACAGAAGTAACAGAAAATGGGGAAAGATAAAATATGGTGCTTTTCTTTAAAGTATGTTGAGATGGGGGTCAGTCAACAGACAGCTTGCTGAATACGGATTTGTTAAGAAAAAGTTAGGTCGAAGCCATCTAATTCAGATCTAGTGTCAGCAGTTTGTGGTGGGAGTGAAACAAGAGATGCCCTTTGTGTTGACTATTTTAAAGGCTTTTGATGTTGTTTTATGACACTTGTAGGCAAGCCAAGGAGCTAGGCTAAGAGAGATTTTGTTGGTTTTTTTTCCAAGCTCTGCTTGGAGCTCACTAGACACCTGTGCTTTGTTTGACACATACTGCATGGAATTGAAATCAAAAGGATGGCCTGGTCCATATCAGCATTATTAAGGATTAATGATCTGGATGACATGATAATAGGTAAACTTTCTTAAATCTGAGATGACATCAAGCTAAGGAAAATTGGAGACTTGCTGTGGGATGAGAGTCTCAATTGGTACTGACCGAAGCTATTGCTTGAAAAAAATCAAGAGACATAAAGTTGGGATAAGCAGCATATTTAGTGCTATACATTCAGGATGTGTGCTTGATGAAAAACTTTGAGATTTGTAGTGGTTCTCAAGTTAAACTTTAATTAACAGAATTGCGCTGTTGCAGAACAAGACTTCTGCTTTCAACTTTCAGTCTCTTTTCAGTGTGTGCTTTAAGCTGGTGTCTAGTTTTGTGTGCTGCCATCCATTCAGGTGGAGGATCATTTAGAGAAATACATGAGCAGTTTATGGAAGGTGATGGAAGATACAGAAGTTGAGATTCTTTATTTAAAAGGAGGTGGAATATCTGGTTGTGGGCTTTAAATATGTACAGAATATGTTTCTTATCCACTGTGATGGCAGAAAATAGAGTGTTAACTTCCTTTTTGAAGTAGCAACCTGAATTGTATATGGGAAAATTGAAATTAGGAAACTTGCAGAAGAGAACAGTGAGGTGCTAGGACAGAGCACACAGCTTAAACCCCCATTCATGAGTGATGGCACTTTTTTGAGTCTGATACGTTTTCTACACTGGTAAGACTTAATTGCCTGTCTTCCTCTGTTCAAGAGTTTGTCTGCTGAGTTACACAATTTGTCTCTTGTGTTTACAATCAGGCAAATGTGCAAGATCTCATATAGTGCCATACATACTTCCACTATACAGAACTCAGTAGTTACAGAATAAATATCCCTTTGTGGGACCGCAGTCTGATCTAGTGACCTTTCCCCCCCCCACCATTTCTTTCAACTTTATGTTTACACTTTGCTTTAATTCCTTCATTTTTGGGGACAAATAAGAAAAAAAGTAGTATCAAACTAACAAGTATCAATGCTCTTATATCCTCCTAAATTTTCATGTAGCAGGAAAAAAACCTGTCTGCATCAACCTTCCTGATCACAATGAGATGTTAAAACTGGAGCTTCAGTGTGAGTTTTCAGATTCCAGTATCAACAGTATTGCTGTTCAGCATTTTAACAAGCGTGTCCAGCTGATGTGCCTGTTCTCCATCCCATCCTGCCTCTGATTATTTGTTGCCTTGCCAAACACAAATCAGCTTCACTGAAAAAGGCTCGCTTACAGCTATTGCCTGGTGCTGACAATTTGATACACAGATTATAGGGAGCATTGGAACAGCCATAAGGAAATGGAACTTTACATTAAAAGTTAAAAAATGGGTGTTGCTGCATATCTTATACTTTCATTTAAAAAGGGTTGATGAATACTGCTACACACTTTGGCACTAGGAAGTAAACCCAAAGAAAATACTCTTGACGCATAATGCATTTTGTTTAGCAATGCAGAGAATATTCCAAATATACGTGTAAAAATTGTTTACACATCAATTTATCAGTTGTTTCATGTATGAATAATAGTGATGGTTGTAAATTCAGTTTATTAAACTGAGATGAGAACTTCAGGCTTTTTTTTTCCTGACAGTAACTTTCAAGCAGATATATTGTTGCAGGAATCTTGTGGTGCTTTATTCTTTTCCCTTTTGTAAGGACATCTAGATTGCAGCAGTTGGAAAATTCCAGCAGTTTTGAAGCTGTCCATTATTCCTTCAGAAGCTGTAACTCCAGTCTTGCCTTAGCACTTCCTTGAAAAATGTGGAAATGCTGACTTAGCCTTATCAGGATGATCCATACCTGATAAAGTAATAGCTTCTATATTGTTAAACCATCAAAATTGGTAATAATTGAGGAAATTGAAGAGTAAAAAAATATCCTCTTAAAGTATTTCTGTGTGAAAAGGTCTGTGGGGATGTAATTGGCTAGATTATGACAGAGATAATTAAAACTGTTTCTGAGTCTAAATTGATTAGATGGAGAGAAATTTCTTTTTTTGTGGTTGTTGCTAGTTCTAGAAATTATTTCATCAAGAAAAAATACTATGTAAGTACTGCTGTGGGTGTTTGTCCTCTTTCCTAGTCTACCTGTCCTATCTGCTAGTGAACTTGAACAGTTTGCTTCTGTAAAGTCAAGAGGTCTATGAGGCCTTGAGTGGACCATAAAACTACATAAATTCTCCATCCAGCACCCAGTGTAGGTGAAGACATTGTTTTCATTCATGTTTTTCAGATAGCAGTGGACATTGTCTTTTAGTCTGGTAATCTTCCAACGTGCTCTCTGTAGTTGGGTGCTAACCTTGAGATTTTTTTTTTTTTGCTAAAGATCATGGTGTCATGGAGGGCTTCTGTGATACATACTCACTATGATTTCTGCTTTCTTGGTGTTTTAGTTTGGAGGACAGGTGTCTGTTAAGAAAGGCAGGAGCTTTGAAATGGAGAATATAATCCTCCCTCCTTCTAAATTATTATAATTTTGAAATCAAGAGGCTCTCAGGCAAAGACATGGGAGTTAGGAATAACAGTTCTTTACCAAGAAAATTAAGTAGAAATACAATACTACAAAGAAACAAACCCCAAACACTAAATCAGAATACAACCTGACACCTTGTCAGGCAGGTGCTGGTAGCAGTCCCAATAAATGGTGGCTGCAGTCCTCCTGCAGTGACAGATGTGGTTTAGTTCAATAAATGCTGACTACAGTCTTTCTGCAGTAACAGGTGTGGTTTAATTGAAGCGATGGTCCTGGAGAAGGGTGCAGTTTCTCTCTGAAGATCTAGTGATGATGTAGAAAAGTGATTTTCCTTGGAGTCTTTTGTTTTTATTTTGGTAAGAAATGTTGGGCTCTTCCCTTGGCTGCAACAGCTTTTAATGGGATGAAGTAATTTTATCAGTCACACAGTGGGATTCAGTGGGCCATTAGCAAAAGATAACTCACTGGAGAAAGGATGGGTTGTGAAAAGTTAAATAACAACGCCCCACCTGGTTTCAATGGATGGCCTATTAGCAGAATATCTCCCACGGAGATAAGGATCGCTGCTCCTACCCTCAACATATGGTAATAGAATAGATACCTTTTATCACATCTTGTATTGTAATCCAAAACATTATTGGTATTTCAGATGACTTTGGAATTATTGTGTGTTACTTCTGTTCATCCAGATTAAGAAAGAAGTATTTTGATAAAGATTGCCTCATGATGCTTGGAGCCTCTTTCTTGCCTTACTTCCCCATCTAAAACTCTGTTAGAGGTTTATTCAGAACAAAAGGTGTCACTCTTTGAACTTTTTGGAAGACTTCTGACTGCAGATGAGCACAGTTCTGGGATTACTGCCAGGATTGTTTGCTTCTGGCTGCTCATAGAAAAGTCAAAGCTGGAGAACTAATGTGATTCTGTGGTTTCAGCAGCTGGGGGCTTGACTTGCTGTGTGTGTCAGAGCAAATGGAGTAGTGAGTCCAGGATGTTCTGGGGATTGGTGGCTGTACCAGGGACCTAAACTAAACACCCTCATACCAAGAAGAAAAGTGACCTGGAATGATTTTAGTACACCTTTTAGATCAGCAACTTCTTATTGTCTCTGAGTCCTCTGCTAGTCACTCCTTTATAGATTAGACCTTTTAAAATTAATGTTTCAAATACATTACGGTTTATCTACAATATTGGTCTACAAGTAACTTATGACGCAGATGCATGGAACAGGTTTTCCTACACTGTTTGTTTATTTACTCTATTTGCCTTTAGGGAACTTGGCTGCATTTATAATTTTTTCTTCCCTCTTCAAAGGTGTTTGTGCGCCTAGACTGCAGGTTGCATAAGCAAAGATTAAATGTGTCCTGGCAAAATGATGATACGTTTTTACTAGCTGAAATTGTAAGTAGTTTTAAGAAAATATATGGTTTCTTCTTGGTGTTATATAGTAGAACAGTCTTTGCCTGATTTCTTTTATAAGTCAATTTGCATTTGTATAACCCGTGTAGTGTGTAGGGAACCAGAACTGGGTTTGGACATGTCCCTGTGACCTGTAGTGAAATAGAAGGTTTACAGTTGTCATGAGCAGGACTATGTAAGGTATGCCACCAGTGCCACAGCCTCCTCCCACCCCAGTATAGCAGCTTACAGTAATTTCATGATTATAAGCCGCACCTGAATATAAGCTGCACTTC
>VRYO01002352.1:83984-113645 GCA_009812075.1 Sialia sialis
GTACTCATTTTAATAATTAGCACACCTCTACAGAGTCTCTCAATCTGATGCTATGTCTGATAGGTTCCAAAAGAACAGATACAGACGTAGCTGAATTGTATCTGTCACTCCCCATGTAAAAATTTAAATGTGCTGTTATCCTTATTTTGATTTGCAACACCCTTGTGAGATTGTATTTGTATTGTTTTAATTTTTGAAAACAAGGAACTGAGCCATGGAAATTATTTATTAATTGATCAGATTCAAATCTCTGAGTAAAAATTTAACTGCAATTAGTAATAGCTTATATTTGGCCTATGTGATCAATTCTTCTGTAATAAAGATTTTTCTTGTCATAAGTAGAGATTTGGTTGCTTTCTGTTATTTTAAGTGGGGCTTGTTTGTTTGTTTTTAAACTACATGGTCATGTTATCATCATCATCATTAATATTGCAATTCTTATCATAGTTCTCATCATCATTACTATTATTTTTGTTACTATGATCATTATTTTCCAATTTTATTGTAAACAACTCTGAAAAGAGTTGTGTTTCTGTGGCTCTGGAATTCCTGCATAGAAGAGACTTACAGAGCTCCACCCAATGTACAACTTTTTTCTGTAGAATAAGGCCTTGATTCTGATAATAAATGACTTCAGTGAAACTGTTCATGCAAGAACTTTGACTTTTCAATGTGTCATGTTTTCACAGAAACCTTATGACTAATGCCCTGAACTGTACTGAAAAAAAAATCGGCTAATAGGTTACATAATAGTAATATTGCACTTTCCTTTGCCCTCCTTCTACAGAAAGATTTTGTACAACACAGAAATAAGCAATATGCTTTTAAGCTTCTTAAAAGAAGCCGTAGCATAGAAACACACTCATTCTATTTGTAGTATAAATTGACACGGTGGTGCTATGCAATCCAGTTCAAGAGATGTTTAAGAAAAAGATGGCAGGAGAGAAGCAATTAAGTGCGAGAGTAGCAAAGTAGTGGTAATTTTAAAAAATCTGATCAGGAAGAATGGGCACCCAGAAGATTTTGATCAGTAGCTGTTGCTTCAGATCTGACTGAATTGGTTTGCCCACATTTTATTTAGAATGTGATTATTTGTCATTTTATAATTATGCATCTGTCATCCTTCACATGCTGGAGAAATTGTTTCAAGATTTTTTTTCCTTCAGTAGTTGGCTTGTTGGTTTTAAACGTCATGTGCGTTAATGCATATCCGTATTAGACAGGGCTACTATTCCATTTCTTCTAAACTAAGTTGTTTTTTTTGTTTTCTCTATTCCCACTTTTCCAATCTTCCCCGGCCCCCATTTTCCCTCTAAAAATATCTTTAGGAATGACTTGCTGATGGTGTGCCGCCAGCTGAATATGGAAGCGTCTGTTGCAGAAATCATGTGCCAGCTGGGAGCAGATGAAAATGGAAAAATTTCCTTCCAGGATTTTAGTCAGTGCCACATGGAACTGGTACAGGAAATCAAGAAGGAGGAAGTGGAGCTTTCTGTGAAATCGGATGACTCTTGTAAAAAGAAAAAGTTAAGAGATAGAGTAGCTTCCTGGCCAACTAGCAGCAATAACAGTTTAGGTAGGTATGGCTTTTAAACGTAATATAACAAAAGGTAAACTGTGGGGTGTTTGTTACTGATTTTACTGGCATTTGGGTTGCCCCTAAAGGTGAATCTGCTTTGGCGTAATTTCATCACGTGGTAGAATGCAGTTGTAACACATCAGAATGCAAACTAGAATGTGTGCAGAGCATCCTCTTCTAAAAATGACAATTTCAGAAGAGAACAGACTTCTTAGAAGGGACAGAGGCCAGTAACTGAAAATCCAGGGATTTTTCTGTTCTCTATAAAGCCCAGGCAGGTATGTAGGTAAGTAAAACTGAAAAAGGAGAGGAGACTTAATCTTGGTTCCGATCATAATACACTTAGAAACTAGTGCTTCTTAGATGCTTTAAAAATTGTTCCACTTAGTGGGATATCTGAATGCTGGAAGAGCCTTATGGTTTGGAGAATACAAAAATACTCCTCCATCTGGTTAAAAATCAAGCCAAAATACCAAAATCAAAACCAGAATCAACCAAACCAAAAGAAACCAACAAGAAAAACAAACCACAAGTGTCCCAAAAACTGCAGACCAACAAACACCAAAAAAAGTGCTATTCCATCCACAGAAAAAGGAGATATGGGAAGGGATTGTCTGTGTCATCGAGCCCAGTCCTTGATAGCAGTGTGACCAGTCTGCATTAGGTCAGAAACATTAACACCTGCAGAATGCTTCCTTTCACCCTGTAAAAAATGGAAGAGACTAAAGGACCCAGATTCTGGGGTCAAAAATGGGGAAGTTGTGGTGTCTTGTGGAAAAAGCTGAGGATGCTGTCCATTCCCCAGCTCCCTACAACAGGTGCATGCTGGGTAAGCATGACTGCTGGCTGGTGACATGGAACTGACCTGCGTCCATGTTTCACATAAACGCCATCACCCTCTGATGGTGTTTATTTGGTGCTTTGTCTCCTCAAACTTTAGGCTATACGAGCCTACATGTTTTACAACTTCTTAAACTAGAAATCTTCCATTAGTCTTCCCAATAGTTTTTCTTTGAAGTGTCTTAAATTATGTAAGTTGGGAATATTTTTGACTGTTGGATCTACTTCCTACATCTTCTGGAGACAGCTTCTGATGTTAGTGACCTGTTGTCAAGTGTAATGTTTAACATGAAATTTATTTATTTATTTGAAGGTAGTTAATAGCACATAAGATTTCTGTTTTAGCGGCATGATGCAAAGCGTACTGAAAACACAATACAGATACAAGTCACATACAGCAGAAGTGAGCAATTGCAGGGCATAGCTCAACCAGTGTGGCTGAGATCTGTATACAAGTACCCCACACTGGCCTGGCTAATTCACACTCTTACTGAACTCAGGAAGAAATACAGCACCAGTTGATTGTCTCAGCTAATCATACTTTATTTAAAGCAAAACCTTTAGGTGCTGAGATCAAACCAGCTTTTTTGCAACGGCTATGATCACTTCCAGCCCATGGCCCTCAGCTCTTCTGAGCTCCCTCCCCCGCCCGTCTCTTACCCTGCACCCCTGGTAGGGCTTTGCTGATCAGTCACACCTATGTTTATCTCGTCAGTAGTCAGCCTCACAGAAAGTAAAACTGAGCTTGTGTTGATTTTGGTGGTTTGGTCTATCTGTTACAGTAATTTCACAACTATAAGGCACACCAGACTATAAGACATGCTTTTTTTTTTTTTTCAGCGAGAATCTGCGTGCAAAAAAGGAACGAATTAGTAACAGAATCCTGTGATCACAGGGTTTACTGGCAGGGCTCAATTTACAAACATTTTTCACGGATCAGCATGGCCTTTAAACGCAGCTCCAGGCGCCCTCCCCATGCTGCGGGCCCCGGCACTCCCGCCCACCCCCGGTGCTGGCTGCTGCGGCTCTCTCAGCTGGCCTTGCAGGTCTCGCAGCTCCAGGTTGGCAAATTTCCGAACTTTGTCCATATATAAGGCACGCCAGATTATGAGGCGCGCTTCCGGGTTTCGATCAAAATTTTAGTCAAAAAGGTGCACCTTATACATGTGAACTTACTGTAATTTGCTTACTTATTTGCTTTGGAGGTATGGGGTTAGCATGTTCTGTCTTTTAGTCACTTTGCACAAGTTTTTGGCTAGTCATATCACAAATTCAAATTTTCCTTGTTTACTTTGTATCCTTGATGAACTCCATATCTTTTTGCTTTTTAGATGGACTGTACTACTCCCTTATCATCCCATCATCTCATGCTACTCGGCTTTTCATTTTGGCTTCTCAGCATAACAAATCTGTTTCACAGCTCTGTTAATCTTCCATCTCATATTTTATGGTTTCATAGTCATATTTTGTTACAGAGGTAGTTCGTTCATTCATTGTTAGCATTTCTTCTGTTTATACTTCTTTCATATATATTCTTGAATTGCAAAACTCTGTCGTTTCTGTGCCAATTTGTCCCATCACTTTCTGAATTGAAATCTTCGTAAGCCTTATGCTCAGCCTGTTAATCTTTTTCTGGAGCTGTCAGGCAGTATTTCAAAGCCAAGATTGTGCTTTTTTTTTTTTTGCTTTTTTTTTTCCTCTAAGGATGTTGTGCGTTCCCTTGCTCGTACATTTATTTTCCGTGGCTTGTTTTTTTGGTGCTGACACAGTTGTGTTTTTCTGCAAAATAGAGTTGTTGTTCTGCCCTTAGATGGTTACACAAAGTTTCCCTGTTTTGCTGACCAGATTTCTGGGGTTTAAAATCTTATTTCTTAGACAAACTAGCCAAGTAATTATGATTTGTAATAATGAGAGGTGAAAGACATCTCCTAAAGTTCGTAAGAGAAAGGCCAACGTAATAGACTCAAAATTTATCACACAAAGAAAACTAACTAATTGCTTCCAAAAAGTATTCATAGATGAACTCCCAAATTTGTTAGTGTATAGAATTCAATCCCAACTACTTTTTTCCCCTATTCTCCAATTGCTGTTAGTTTTACAAGAATAATTTAATGCGTTTTTAAAGTTGGTGAGTGAGCCCATTTTTCTTTTCCTATATTTTTTTCTGAAAAGTTAACTTCAGAAGACATCTGAATTTCCTGCCTTGATATATTTTGCTCTGCTGATCGAGCGTGCCTGTCTTATTGCACTGTACTTTTAGAGTTATGGGGAATTATGGGATTTGTCCTTGTCTGCCTTAACTCTTGCAAGAATTCTTAGAGAACATACGGAGATGCTCCCCATTAGTTTTTAGGATACAACTGTTTTCTGAGGAATTACACTTGCAGTCAAGCTTGAATTATGATCTGCACTTTTCTGTGCCTTTCTGATGTTTCATGTCTTTGAGGGCTCGCTTATATACTCATTAATGATCAAAACATTAGTTATGTTATTATTGAGTCTTTGCTGTTACTTTGTGAGCATTGCTTAAGAGACATCATGTACAAATTCATATATGAGTTTGGTGGATGTTCTTATTTTGTGTTACTTTTTTTGTGTGTTAGCTTTTTTATTTCTGGTCAAAAACACTTTTTATTAAAACTTTTTTCCTAACTAATTTCTACATAATATGTGATCTATTGATAACATTGAAAGCTGGTATCATGTATTGATGTGGGACACAAAAATGAAAGAATTTCAAGACTCATTTGACTGGTATTGAGTAGCAGGCAGGGATCCTGATGATCTGAAACAAAGGAATCCAGCCTCTGATATGAATGTTTTTACAATGCAAGTTTGTGTGTAATTGTGCAGAGATTACCAGTCAGGCAGTATTTTGTGCTGTCTTTTCTTGGAACTGTTCCAAATTCTTAAAAAGAAAAAACAACCCTTTTATTGAAATATAATATTAGCTTTACTGCCTATAAATTTTGCTTTTCATTATGAAGAAAATAAGTTGAAAAGAAGTTGAAAGAAGTAATTGCAACTAAATTATTACTGATCTTCATCTCATCCATCTTTGTTATCATTGTTAAGGTTATTTGCATAATTTTGCCCAGCTTTGCCCAACAAATGTTTGTGTCCAGGTGGAATGCAGAAGTGAGGACATTGGTTGACTATTTTAGTCAAGGTATAGGATTCAGGTTTATTAATACAAGTCATGTACGTCCTCAGTAAGTCAAGCCTGCATCCATATTTACCATCCTGATGAGCAAACAAATATATAGATTTAGAAGTTTAACGTTTTGTTCAAGTGCACAGAAAAGGGGATTTTCTAAGTGACTAGAATTAGGTTTTTTGATGCTTAGTAATCAGCAATTCAAAGCTGTTATAATGCGTTGTAGTTCTTACCCTGTATTAATGATGTCAGCAGGAGATTTAATAATAATTTGCAGGTAATAGCCAGTTGTTCTTCTGTAAGTGAAATGGAATGTAAACTCTGTTAATCTTCTTGCATTTTAAAATACAATTTAAAAAAAATTTTAAAAACCCCAGAAAAACAAAACAAACAAATAAAATGACAAAACGAAACAAAACAAAAAAACAGAAACCACAAAAAAAACCCACCCACACACAAAAAAACCCAACAAAAATCCACAACAAACTTTTGGAAGAGTTGCTGGAGTCATGCAGTCACCATGTGACCTGACTTTATTATATCATTTCAGTAGGAAATGCAGAAAGAATGTCAATTACTGATTGAATTCATGGGTTCTGTGTCCAGCTGTGGAGAGTGAGGGCCACGATGGGTACAGTAAAACTGTGTGAATAATGTAATGAGTGATGGAAGTGGATTGCTTGGCACATGAAAACTTTAACACAGCAAAACTACATCTGTAATATTTAAAGCAGGGGGTAGCCTGAACAGGTGAGGCTTCTGTTAGCTTTTTCAGCTTTCTATATCATCTATAAAAACAATCATTATACTTACTGATATTATGCATTGTATAGATTTGTCTAGCTCTTTACAAGGAGCGAATTGCCTTTTTTTCCCCTTAATAAAAAATAGCCTGTTTCTAGCACCCATTGACTTGAAAGATGAACAAGAAATGGCACACTATTTATTAGTAAGTTCTTGGTTTCCTTTAACTACATGTATTTATTGATCTGATTTCATATTCTAGATAAACCCTTACAAGAGTCCTTTACCAATATTTGGCTATAGGTTAGTAATTAATAATTAATTCATAGCCAACTCCCCTTCCTTTGCTGAAAATAAGTCCCCTGAAAGCTTGCTATGGTAATTTATTTGTGTAGTGGATCAAGCATGAAAAATAATCAAAGGAATGGTAGAATTCAGCCTTAAATTAAGCTTATGGGTAAACAGGAGAAACAGACCAGTGGGGCTGAAAATTCATTATTTTTGCTTTACATTAATTCCATATTTGATCTTACTGCAAATAAATTGCCCTCAAGAAACTGATGCAGTGATTACATTTATTTATGCTATATTTATTAAAAGCTACAGAGCTCATATGTACTCAAAAGCATGCTGCAAATTTTCTGAGATTTATGAGTAAGGTTTCACCCTTAGGTATGTTTAACTAAGAAAAGCTTTGAGTTTCTGTTAGGGCAAATTTAATTGCATACAAACCCTTTTTAACTGTAAGTGGTTTACTTTGTTATGTTTAAATAATCTTTTGAAACTACTGTCTTTGTGCAAGGAAGCAGAATATAGATATTTTTTCTATTTTTTGAAGGAACAGAGAGTTTGTGTTCTATGAGCACCCTTACAAATGAGCCTGAATTTCTGGAAGTTTATAACTGACAACTGATGAGTCTTCCTAAAATCATATATATAGTATGCATTAAACACCAGTGAATCTGTAAAGGTTAGAAGTGATCCCTGCAGGGAACTCTGCTGTCTAATAGAAAAGCAAACTTGGTTGAATCTTTCTTCTGGTTTGGATATTTGTAAAATTAAAGAACATCTAATCTGTAATAGACCAGACTTTATTCTCAAATGGTAATTCTGTCCCTTAATATCCGAGAGATGCTAGAAAATGAGAAGAAAATTATTAGAGAAGATAATGGGGACCGAGTGATAATGTAACAATGCTTGCATATTAAATATCAGCTCAGGGACTTTGAATTAGATAGTTGCACTTGCTCAAGCACACGTGGCTTCTTTCCCTCAACCCTGTTGTAGGACTGAGTCACTGAGCACGTGCAAGTCTTCAGTGTTCATCACTGCCTGCCACCAGGAGTAGCACATCTTGCCCCTCCATTGTATGAGGTACAAACTCTTTTTGCTTTCCTGAAGTTTCCTTCATTCCATGTGTTTGCAGGGGTTTTTCTTTTTTCCCCCCCCTAATTTATCTAGTCAAGGTTGAGCATTGCATTGCCCTGTGTTACCTTCCTCAGTAGATGCACTGACAGAGTCAGTCACCGCTGTGCCATCCATAAAAGTTACAGGAATTCTGTGTATTTGACACTTTGACACCCCTACCAAATGCCCTTAAAATTACCAAATACCTTAAAATTTTGAGAGGAAAGGGGAAGGACAGACAGCTGAGTGGGTAGAATTGGGGGCAATAGAAAGCTGCTGTTCCTGAGAGCTGCTGCTACCCAGGGTGGACTGAAGGGCTGGCCCAGACCAGGTCTGCAGAGCACCACAGGTCAGGCTTGTTTCAGGGCACTGCTGTCTGTGCCTCCTGGTCAGCTCCAGTGGTAACACATGGAGGTATGGTGTGGGTTTGCCATATGGTTTGGAACTGGATTACAACATCCCTTTCTCAGTTTTGTCCGACTTTATACTTTCCATGCAAACTGTCATCAGTTTAAGAAGCTGAAAGGTTGCTGCTGCTATTTTCATAGAAGGCATGCTTCATTTGGCTCAAAATGAGAGCTGTTACACATCCTACACTTCAGCTTTTGTAAGTCAAGAGGCTGCCTCTCAGCACATTTCTGCTTTATCTCTCCTGACTTATGTGATGTGCTCTTCACCTGCCTGCTTCTGATGTGGCTCTGACATACTGTGGTTCATGAAGCAGGGACAAAATGAAACTGACGGGCAACAAACTCTGGATGTTTCATTTGTATGCTTGGGTACGTGTATATTCAAGTCAGATCTAAAATGAGGTTGTCTTCAGTGGAAGATAATCAAGAAGGAAGCTGATTATTCACACATAAATTTCCAAATAAGGAAAGCCAACTTTTTTTAGAAATGCAGTGCATACAGTACAAATACTGTACTTGAAAGGTATATTGACACTTCCTCTTGCTTCTGTATGACTTCAGGTTTTATGTACTCTTTTTCCTATGTGCTCACCTCTTTATTAGAGTTTATAATTTTCAAGGGAAAAAAGGATTGTTTTCTGCCTTAATAGAAACTTCAAATTAAATTCTAGATTGATTTCCAGAGTACAACGCAGTCGTTAGCCAGCAGCGTTCTGGCAAAACTTAGTCTAGGTGCTTAAACAATGCTGGGTACTAGGAGACCTTGATTTCTAGACTGTTGAAAAGTCATCCTTTGTTTCTTAAGTCTGAATAGAGCAAATGATTGTCTGGTCTCAAGGATAATATTAAATAAGGACAGGTGTATGAAGGTGTTATGGGTAGTGTGCTTTTAGTTTGTTTTCTGTGTTACTGTTTCTTATAGGGCCAATGCCAGTCTGCTGTACTGAAGCCATGATAGTTTACGTAGATGCATTTCTCCAGTAATTGAAATAAATTTGAAGAAGGTAAATCGATGGAAATTCCACAAACATTTGTCAATATATATATGGTTTGGACTACTGGTTTAACAAACCCAGCTGCTTCGTCCAAAAGCTGTCTTGAATTACTGGGAAATTGCAATGAGATAAACTTCTTCAACTAGATATGTCTCTCTGTTTTACTTTCTCAAGGCTTTATGAATTACCCTTGTCTACTTTATGGTTTTGCTCTTGGCAAGCTTACTCACTTATCTATCCTAATTTTCATGTTGCTATTTGACTTTTTTCCTTAAGATTTAATGTAGTTTTTACAAGTGATAAAAATCTGCTTAGAAAAATATGTCCTGGAATGTTAAAAATTAAAATCCAAAAGCCTAAAAGCCTTTAAAAAAATAGTATTACTCTTGTAAGTAAGAGTGCTGGTTATGTTGCTGATTGTTCCAATTTCTTTAACATGCGTTCAGGTGTTTCTGAATTTTATGGTATCATGATACCCTGTGGTGAATCGGGCAGCACAAAATTGGGAGAATTCCTGAATTTCGAATGTAGTGATACTGGGGACACGTCACTGAACCTAAAATACATTTGAGATTTTGTGATGATTTTGAGAAATATACCAGTAGAAAGTGCAAATGTATGAACTGGTAGTTCAGCAACAAAAGGAAGATGACATGTTATCTGGCAGCAGACTTCTAGAGCAGAAATCAACGATGTGGTTCAATTTTACTCTTAGGCCTGATTTCATAACAGAGATTTCTCGTTATTGTTGTTCTCAAAGTTGTGTTTGTTAGTCAAGATGGGGCATAGCTTTCTTTTCCTTCCCTTGGGGCTTGTTATCCCCAGTCCCAAGACCAAGGAGAAAAGGACTGAAATAACACAGCCTTACATTGTTTGTTGTGTGCAGTGTTTATCAAACCAGACAAAAGGTATGCTGGAAGGAAAAAAAATTAGGCAGTGATCCCACAGACCCTTGCCTTAGATTCTCCGTTCCCCGTAACTGCTTTGCCCACACCAATTATTTCTTTCTCGGTCACTATACAAGTGTTGCAAAAGATTCTGATGTTAAGTATCTCCACTGAGATAGTGAATGGTGAGTTGAGACTACATTCCTTCACCCCTGAGTTCTCCTAGAACTTGTAATGTACAGACAGCTTTCTGTATTTCGTAAACATTCTCACCCAGCTGTGCATGTGAGGATCAGTTATTATCATCGTTACTCTGCTGCTGTGCTATTCTTTGGTGTCATTCATATTGTTTTGTGATCTGATGCAAAAACCAATAAATTAGTTTTAAAGAGTGATTCCTGTTAAATAGGAAGAAGTTGCATTAGCTGACAGGCTACCAGCTGAAGCCAGAACCTTTTGTCTTTGATTCCTGTATGGGAGTGTTTTGTAGAAATCAATGGAAATATTTGTGATAAGCTCCAAATATGACTATTATTTTCACTTTCCTAAACAGGGTGGATTAGTATAAAGTTGATCTCTCCACATAGAACATAGTTTCTTTTCAATTATTTTGTTTTACTGTAAGAAAGTACAGTAAAACAATACTTGGTTGCTTGAGCAGTGTGAGCTCTCTTCAGTTCCTAAATTTTCTCTAAAGTGAATTTGGGTTTTGTAATATTTACACCAGTTTGGGGGACTTGAATTGTCTGAATGTGCAAAGATTTGCCCTTGTTCTTCTTGGCTTCCCGCATAGCCTCCATTTTTTATAGTTAGACCTACTCTTCGAGGTCCTGACTTGACTAGCAAGTGTAAAATGACCATTATTTGTTAATTTTGTACCTTTCCCCCTTCATTCAGTGCATTTACCTCCAAAACTATTATTAGTGAAGTTGAGCTTTGAAATGGCTAGTGCTTTTCACGAATCTTCCTGTTGCCTTCACTGAATAATAATAATTCAAATTTCCAACTCTTTGTGATAGGTTATCACAATTCAGCTATTGAAAGATGAGGGTAAAAAAAAGCTGAAAAATAACCATCCTTCTGGTAATAAAATGCATATAAGTCTAAGTAGTCAAATGTCATGGCTGCCTCATGGAAAACAATGGTGAGACTCCTTACTGATTGAGGTGAAGCTGTGTGATCCAAGGAGTAATTTGTGCACCTACGTTGTCAGCTGTCTTCATTTTTGCCATTCATAGGCCAGACTCGTTTCAGAACTTGCTGCAGGGCTAATTTTACAGTGCCTTGCTTTTCCTGATACCCTGGGTCCTTTCAGAAACAAATGCATCTTCAGTGTTCTGCCATCCTGGTGGTTTATCTTTTCTACTCTGTGAGCAATGAAGAAATCACATAATGCTTGGTTCACCAGCATAACTTGGTAAAATTAGCCTTTACCAAACCAAAAATTCTGGCTGAATGGGCAGACTTGTATTTTTGGTAGGCATAGTGTTTGTTTGTTGCAGAATACAAGCCTTCTGGGCAGAAGGTTAACTGCTGGAATACAGGATGAAATACCATTTTCTTTCAGATCAGAGTGGCAGGGTAGCGCCAGTACCAGAACACAGACCAGAAAGCTTTGCAGGTCATAAATGAAGATAGCAAGAATTCTCAGTGCAGGTGGGCAGGGTACACTATTCAGTGTGTCAAGTGAATTGATCATAGTTGTTTTAAACAGCTTTGGTGCAATGTACAAACCGAAATTTTATGTGATTATGGAATCTTTCACGTGCCATCAAACTAAACTGTCCTTTGTTGTTTTTAATTATGCTATGTATTCATTCACTCCAGAAAGTGTTGTTTTAACTTTCTTTGAGATTTAAGTGTTGCTTACATAATTTGAAAACAATTATGTGGTCTTATATTACTTGTCTAATACAAATATTGTGTAATGAATTTATTTATTTATGTTTTCTTACGGTCTAATCATTGTAGTAACACCAACTTCCCAGCAGACTTATTACCTGGGAATTTTCGTGATAATTTTGTTTCACTTAATACAGAAATTTCATGCTGCTTGTTATTCTAACTGTAGCTGAACAGGGGAAAGCTATCCTGGGATGTAGGTTGTTCTGCAAAAACTAATCTTAAACACAGATTTAGTAACTATAGGTTCCTATAGTTCCTATAGGTTCAGCTGTCATCCACCCTACCTAATGTTTCCGAATTTCTGATTAGTATTGGAAGAGAAGGAATTGCACGGTGATTACAGCAAGATACAATCTGCACAGTACAATGTAATTTCTGATTGAATTTTCAGTTACAAGTGAAATCTCAGGTTTTTGACTCCAGATTTTCCCTGCAAAGCTGAGATTTGAGAAGTGTGTGATCCAGGACAGCATCTTAACAGCCAGAGTTCTGGGATCTGTTGGGAAACTCTGAAGGCAAATTTAGGGATTAGGGTTAAGCCCAAAATAAAATACTGAAAATATCTTTCACTCATCTCCTGTTCCGTTTTTAGTATGTATGTTTTAAATTAGGAGTATTGACATGAACTTTTAAGAAAACGTGGGTTAAAGATACAGTCATAAAACCCCAGTGTTTCCTGATCCATCTATGACTGACAGGTGACTTCTGTGCCAGCTGAGTGTCCAGTCTGATAGCAGATGGTACAATGTATGAAGGCCACTTGGGTCCTTCAACAGAGCTGCTGTTGTTAATTGCATGAATATGGAAGCTCTTTTGCAGAACAATGATTTTTGAGTTATAGAAATATAGTGCATGTTCTCTGTAGAAACGTATGCCATTATTAGCTCTGTGGAAGGAGGTGTACCTTTAGAAACAACCAGCTCTTTTAAATCTGTGGCTCTGCTTGCCCAGACAGGGTTGTTTCCCTTGCTCCTGGCAGACCTGGGAAGTGGCAGAACCGATCTTCTGCCTCCCTCGGACGCCTGAGACATTGGCTTCAGGTCTGTGAGTTGCTGATTTTTTTGCTCTGTGGTGTTCTGTACCGCATGAGGGCAGAGACACCCAGCGTTGTGCACAGCTACAGTGCCCTGCCTGCTCTATAAAATATTGCTGGTACCAGTATCTCAGTGCAAGTCTGTTGGAAAGTTTGCAGTACGTAGCTGGATGAAATACAGTGGTGCATATTCTTGGTGTGAAAGTTATTGAATTGATCTTTAATCTCCCTCTACTGGTGGTAAGGAATCGTGGTAATTATATTAGTATAAAATGTAATTATTATGCATTATTTTCTACTTAGATTTTCAAGACTAGAATATTTGCATTACAGGAAACCAGCTCCCAGTTTCCTAAGTGTGCTTTTCATGCATAACAGCTTTTCAGGGTGTTGAGATGCTGATCTGAAACAACAGATCAGTTGCTGCCTTGCAGTCCTTTTGTCTAGTTTTCCACTTGTACTTTTGCATCTCAAAATTTTCTTGGTGAGGGGGAGACATTCTCCCAATAGTCCATTATGTCGTTTATTGATTTTGGCTGGTAATGTACTAAATAAGTAATAACCACTGATTAGTAAACTCTCCCTTAGAATGCTGATTATTATTTGAGAGAGAAAACTCAAAGGAAAAGTTTTCAAAATAATAGGATGGCATTACAGGTAACTACTTATGATTTGATGATTGTATATTTGATTTAGAGTTTTGAGCTAGTCTGCAGCTCTGGATTCTATTCAGACTTCTCTATTAACCAGAGTGTAAGCTTGGACAATTTATTTGGTTTTAATCTTCATTATACTATAGATGAAATTTTATAGTACTACCCAGGGTTATTAAATATTCTAGTGCCTGCTCTGGATTGTTTTGCCATAGGAAATGGTTGAATGTGAAACTTAACAAGATTTTAATAGGAGTGGGAAATTTGTAAGGGAGTCAGAAGCAACCAGGGATGAAATAGTTACTGACAAAATTAGAAATTTTTCTTCTACTTTTTTTATGATTTAAGCCTGTCTCTGTGCATAGGGAATTGGAAGGATTGTTCATGGAGAAACAGGAATCCTACAGCTTCAAGATATAGAAACCTTCTCAAAGTAGTCATTGCTTGTCACTTGCCACAACATCATACCAAACTCCCAAAAACCAGAGGGGTTCCCCCTTCCCAACATCACAAGCACTCAGCCATCAGTGCCTCTTAGCAACTCAGTGGGAAAAATTCCACAGGTAATAAGGAAAGAAAAGGAAAGAAAACCCAACCCCCAATATCCTCTTTTGCACTTTGATCTCTGTTGCTTTTTGATCTGACCTAAGTTACTGGTACTCCTTTCGTGGTCCTTAGCTGTTACAAACTGCACTGGTTTTGCAGTGTACTAAATAATATATCAAAATGCTTCTAGTTTTCCTTCTGAATCTTGTAATTTAGTAATTCACTTATGCACTGGAAATTTGACTGCATTTTTTCCCTGATACTGTAAGCATATGCAAGATGGGCAGTAGTGGTGATGGAGGTTTTGCTATTTTTCTTTCTGGAATGATGGTCAGGGTTATTCCTATGTCAGCAGCATGCTCTGGCACCCAAAAGGGCTGTGTTGTGGGGTGTTTCAACATCATCAGCCAGTCAAAATAGGTGGTGGTCCTAACCTGCACAGTGTAGTTACTGCCCCACCTTGAGTACTGTGTGCATTTTTGGGTATTTTCTCAGTATGTGAAATGCATTGAACTATGGGAGTGCATCCAGAGGAGGTAGATGAGGATGGTGAAAGATCTCAAGGGGCAGCTGAGGTCGCTGGGTTTGTTGGTTGCTGGTTTGTTTGTGGAGAAGGTTGAGGGGTGGCCCCAGAAGTGCTGATTTCCTCTCTGTGGTGAGATGTGACAGAGACAGGAAATGAAGCTGCATCAGAGAAAATTCAGAACTGGATGTTAAGGAAAGGTTCTTCTCTGGAATGATGGCTGGTCTCTGGAACAGGTGTGCCAGGGAAGTGATTGCAGCACCAAGAATTCAAGGAGTACAGTAATTTCACAGCAGTAAGGCGCACCAGATTATAAAGCGCACTTCCGGGTTGTTGGCAATTTTCCAAACTTTGTCCATATATAAGGCGCACAGGACTATAAGGCACACCTTTTTTTTGCATCCAGGATCCACTGCCAGCTCTCCCCACGACTCTCGCGGCTCGCACTTCCGGGTTGGCAAATTTCTGAACTTTGTTCAGAAATTTGTTCTGGCGCACCAGATTATAAGGCGCCCTTCCGGGTTTCGATCAAAATTTTAGTCAAAAGAGTGCGTCTCATAGTCGTGAAATTACTGTACCTGAATGATGCTCTGAGTCACGTGGTTTAGGTTTAGACATTCCTGTGAGGAGCAGTGTTGAACTCAGTGATCCTCATGGGTGCCTTCCAACTTGAGAGGTTCTGCGTTTTCTTTATACACGCTCCATACTAGTAAGCTTTTCCTTTTCTGCATTTTAGGTGCCTTATCAGGAGCGAGAGATCTTCAGAGTCCAGACCTCCACAGTCATCATTTTCCTCTACAAAAGGTGTTGGAGTATGGTGGAAGCAATGTGACTCAACAGGCTGCTCTGCAAAGACTTCTAGCCCAGACCTCAAATTATAGCAACTCTGTTGGAACAAGCTATGTAGAACTTGCCAACACTGTGAGTTGCATTTTGCATATATATTTAAGTCTGCTTTTAAGTATTAAGTAGGAGGATTAGGATTTTTTAGTTGGTTTTTGTTGGGTTTTTTGTTTGGTTTGAGGGTTTTTCTGTTGTTTTGTTTTTGAGGAAGCATATTTGTTCCAGTCTTAGAGCTGTTACGGAAACAATTTTCACTTTATTTATCAGAAAATCAATGTGATTTTAGCAATAATGCAGTCTGTAGTGCTTCCAAGCTTCATAACCAAGTTGTGTCAAAAAAGGTAGGAATCTGTGAGTGATCAAACCGAAATTCCTAACTGATGCAATTTAACTGAAGAAGATTTGTTTATAAAAATGTTCTCCAAATTAATTTGTGTCAGAGTGCTCAGAAGTGATGTGCAGCAGAATTCTTCACATGTCATTTCTACCACCCACTAAATTATTTGGTACTTTCTTTAAGCCCTTGGTGTGCTTTTTTATTTCTACAGGTAAATACTATTCTCAAATTTAAAAAGCCCACATAACTGTGTGTGCTGGTTTTGGCTGCAGAAAGGCGAGTTTTCTTCACAGTGACTAATGTGGAACTGTGATTTGGGTGACACTTTTGAAGGAGTAAGATGTTATTTTTTGCTTCTTCCCCATTTGTATTGGGATCATGTTTGTATTTTAATTTTAACCCAGGCATCTCATAGAAGACCACCTATTTTGCAGCATGGTTCTGATTTATGTTGCACTGCAGCTTAGATGGAGAAGTAAAAGATGCTAAAATGAAAGTGAAAAATTTCTAATTAAAAAAATTATTCTCCATTGGCATGCTTGACGTTGATGAAATAGACTCTTATTTCATGATACCATAAGCTAATTCAAGCTGTAAGAGAAATCTCAGGAGGTTGGCTGGTCCAACATCCTACTCAAATGGAAGTGATTGTTGACAGCAGAGAAAAATCAGTGTCTTCAAGCTACATTATTTAAAAAGAAAATGATGAAAAGTATCTTGATAATTCTTGCAAAAGCTTTCTTGTATTATCCAAGTTTCTAAACATGAGCTGATACAGGACCTGTTGACATATGCAGTGTAAAAAAATGTAGATATTAAAACTTCCCTAAGAGGGAAAAGAATTTAAGAAAGTTGATAGTTTCTCAAAGGAATTGTGTCCTCATTTTTTCTAGGGAGAATAAGAAAAGATCAGCTGTGGTTCAATCATGAGCTCACCTGGAAGTATATGGGAACTGTAAAAAGCAGAAAACAAGCAGGCATACATGTATTATAAAGACAATAATGTGGGGGAATTGAGAGGTTATAGACCATTTAGCACCCTTGTTTGTATGTTCCATTACTTGTGGAGAAATAAGAGAAATTTTAAGTGAGAACAGAGAACATGTAGATTTGTAAAAGAATAATCAGGTCCATCCAATATAATACCTCTTTTTAAGAGGAGACAGAAGACAAATCAAACATTCTGTTTCTCTGGTAAAGCATGTGACCCTGCTTTGAGTGGTGTTATCATCAAGGCAAGAAAGACAATTTAAGTGTAACTACCAATGGTTGTACAATGATGGATCAGAAGTTTTGTGCTGTTAGACATTTACAGAGATATGATAGGAAGCCGAAGCCACAGTGTGCAGTGTTACTTGAGAATGCACAGTGTGATGGGTACTGCATTGTTATGACATGTAGAAATCTAAAAAATAAAAATGCAAGAGCTTATAAAAAATACAGGTTTCATGGCTTTCTAAGTCAGGGGAGGACATCAGGAAAAGGTTTTTCACTCCCAGGGTGGTTGAGCTCAGGAAGGTGATTACAGCCCCAGCCTGACAGAGTTCAAGAAGTGTTTGGACAATGCTCTTGGGCATGTGGTGTGATTCTTGGGATGTTTTGTGCAGGGCCAGGAATTGGACACAATGATCCTGACTGGGCCCTGCCAACTCAGGATATTCTATGATTTGGTGATCTCTAAATTCCTTCTGTGCTTGCAGTCATGAAAGATGCCTGATCTTTGTTTAATCTGTTATACTTCTGCTTTAGAGTATTTCTTCTATGCTTTTCAAAGCCACAGTAGAGTCATCAGTCTCTCATTTATATGTAGATGAATACAATAACATCTTCATTTGACTCCTGCTGAGCACTGGTGTCATGGGTCGTATGTAAATTTTTGCTTTGGCTTTATTAAAATGGAGAGAGAAAGGAATGGGAGAAAATTGAGAGAATTATTTACTTTGTGTATTTATTCATCTTTCCACAGTTTTTAATACTATGAGGCATGTTTACTGCAGTCTGATTTTAGGCTCTTCAAAGAGATAAATGTAGCCTTCACAGTGCTGAGATTTAATATAAGTTCTTCCTTCTCTGTCTCTTTCTCAGATCTTTTACTGAGCAACATTTGCCACAATGACAAGCAAGCTGGTCTCTAGCATTCATTCTCAGAAATGACAGATATCAGCTTTCCCATTCTTATAAGTTGAACTCAGTTAATTAATCAAGTGTCAATTCTTGTTATTAATGTCCTGGCTTAGTTTTTGGCAGCCTTATTTTAGCCTCCTTTTGATTTCAAAATGTGCAGTCAGGCTAAAGACATCCTTCTGGTGATTATTGCTCCTACAGCATAGATTATACCCCTCAATCAAGACAGAGGGTCTCCATGATGTCCTTAACTTTTAGGTTTTCAGCTTGCAAAAGCTAAATGAACATCAGTCCACTTTGCCTAGCTTTTATAAGAGGGATTTTTAAAATGCATTTTTATCATCTTGAGAACATGCAGCTTTACAGCATTTTCTCAAAATATAATGCTTGCTCTGAAGCATTATTCTTCATAAGAGAAGTGATACAGTTTTAAAACAGTGCTGTTTGAAATTCAGCTGTTTATACTCATTGCATATGTTTCTATCATTGTTCATGTTGCATCATTTTGCTATAATTTGGTTTATTAAGCCGTGTTCAGATTCAGCTTGTGTTTTACCTGAATAATTTATTCTGTAATCTTTAGAGGGTGTTAGTATCTTTCAGTGTTTTCCAGATTTGTATTTTTATTCTTAAATATTAAGAACATGTTCCTCTTTGTAGTTCCTCCCCTTGGTACCAGCATTTATGACTAAAATACTAACCGTTCACATGACTTGTCACCACTTACTGATGAGGTACCTGTTTGTGCCAATAGGAGTCCCTGTGTGTGTGTGTTTGGGAGTTGTAAATAATTTAAAACTTTTTTGTGGACAGAAAAGAATGCAAGTATTTTGAAGGATTTGTTGGTGCATGTGGATGTTTGGGAGCAGCCATGGGATCTCACTGTATACCCCACAGAGCCACAAGGAGGGACAGAATTTTGTTGCAGGAGATGAAGTATTGCTGTTCTCTGAAAACATCATACAGGCAATATCTCAATATGATAGGTATACTTTGCATTAAAATTCCACTGAAGTTTAATAAGCAGAAGCAATGAGATTTGCTGTAATTCCCTTTTCAAATTCTCCTTGCATGTGATTAGAATACATTTGATTTTTTTAGTAGCCTGTGTGCATATAAATGGTAATGCATGTATATGTGCTTAATGTTGGTTTCTGTTGCCTAAATTCCATGTGAAGATGAATATATTTATTGTCATAAGTAACTATGTTTACATAAATAAAACCCACTGGTTCTGTTTTATTTGGCATGATAAGATCTCTGTTATCACCAGATGTAAATACATCTGGGCTGCTGAGAAAAGTCTTTGCACCAAGATCTTACATCTTTAAAATGTGATCCCCAAGTATGTTGATACGTGATGGCTTTTTAACTATCCGTTCCCTGGTCTGGTAAGATCCAGAACAGTTTGATCTCTGTTTTTTCCATCCGAAGATACTCCAGCTGTACTAGAACCTCATTGAGTGCACCTTCCTTGCCAGGGCTTTTTTACTTGAAAAAGATTTGAGGAGAGTGTAGTTGACTTGCAGAGGGGAAGGGTACAGCTTTTTTTTTTAGAACAGACTGTGTTGCAATTTTGTTATGGCCACCATTTAGGAAACTGTGTTGCTGGTTCCTCTTCAAAGCAGCCATGCCACAGATATGGTTATTCTTAGTCAGAGAGAAGGGCTTATCTACAGGGTTGCCAGAATTACTTTCTGCAGCATCTCACTCTTCTGGCCAACCACAAAGTGTGCATAATCCTGCTTTTTATCTTCTATAGGGCTGTCAGTGCAAGATGGATGTGTCTAGGTGGGAGGGTGTTGGGGCAGACTGCTCCACCTGCCAAATCTGCACTTCTCATCTCAAGAGCAGCTGGTTTTTGGAATGTCTCCATCAAGAACAAACAGCAGACTAGTACAAAAACGTTCTTAATACATCTTCTTGTAACTGCTCTGGTATATGCTCTTTCTTATCTCCCCCGTCTGATTTGCATATGTCTATAACTCATCTGGAAGTACTAAAGATATAATTGGGCTTGAGAATGGACTGTTTATTTGCCTCTGTGTGACAAAGTATGCTTTATGTATAGAAGAATCAAAGCAGTTAAACTGGATTAGTTCTGGCTGCGTCTCTGTATGACTCTGACTCTATCAAATGCAGATACCATTTCTGTTGGGCTCTGTACACAGCCCAAAAGTTTATATTGAAAGTTCTAAAAAGTTATATTGAAAATACCTGTAACAAATCAACATATAGTCAGCATTAGTTTCTAGGCATGATCATTAGCAGATGAGAACTGAGTGTCTTTGTTTTAGGAAGCATCATGGTAGCTGACAGTAGATACTCTTTCTGCAATACCTCTTCATTAGTCAGACTCAGTGAATGTTTGCCTTGCTAATTTTTCTTCCTGTGGAGCATTGAGCTGAAAGTTATGACAAACAGAACCACTGTTTCGAGAAGGCTATTCTTTTTAGTTGACGTAGTTTATACTGAGCAGTAGTATTCTGAAAGTCACTACTGCATTTTTCAGGAACATGGGACTTTTCATTTCGTTCCTGAATCTGCTCCTTAATCAGGCAAACCTTACTTGCTGTGGTCTACTTATATTAATAGCTTTTGTGTATAAAAGAGCACACTTAGTATTATCATTGTGTTTGCATTTATGTCAGGTTGTAGTGAAGCTCGTTCTGGATAACTGCTTCACACACTGCTAATGCCCTGCTTCATCCTGAGTCACAATAAGCATTTATGTGCTCTGAGGTACATGTAAATGTAAATTAAGTGATTTACATGTTAATTCCATAGTGCCGTCATGTTATTGAGCATGCAATAATTCCTTGTAATTCCTTGATGTTATAAAATGTACTTAATACTTTAGCAGGAGAATATCTCAGAGGTACTTGGTGTGTAGCATATGTTCACATGTGATAATCTGTGATGAAATTTAAAGTGCTGAATTTAACTTTTTTGTCTGATCCTTTCTCCAGAACTTCAGGAAATTTGACAATACATCAGTTGTTCTGTTATTTCTTACCTTACCTCCTACCTTGATTGTTTGCTAGCCAGCTGGTATTTCTACTGTCCTTTGCTGTGTGACTAGCAGGACATGTGCCTACATAACCAACAATTTTTCATTACAAAGATTGAAATTCAGATTATCTGATGATAAAGGATGTCTGCGTGTTTATCTTATGTGTGTAAGTTTTTGTGTGGCACAAGTCAGTGTAATGTTAGTGTGCTTAGAAATTAAAAATTATATTGCTCAAAAACATGGTATCATTAACCATCCCAGAGGGATATGTATGTGTTCTGTGATTTTTGTGATTTTTGGGCTCATTTTAACTGAGCAAGTAAATGTCGATTTTGAAATTTATATTCCTTAAAAACAGGAAAGATTGTCTGGTTGCCAAAGAAAGCATAGTTGCTTTTGCAGGGGATGAGGGTAAAAGGGCTTCCTAGAGATTTTTGGCAGTGCAGGGGTATTCTTGTATCCATCCTAAATGTGAATAATTTTTCTCTGTTGCTGATTTACAGGCATTAGCTGTAAATTAAGTGGGAATCCTGTGGAAATTCTTTCAGGAAATGATCTTTATAGGGAAAGTAGCAAGGAAGTCTGAAAATAGAACTGGACTGTGAAAAAGGGAATTCTCTGGTTGGTCTGTAGGCTACTTTTGTTTGATGATGCTGTCAGTGAGAATCTACTTCAAAATTTCTCATTTATTTTCTGATGCTTTTATGGTTTTAGAACTCATTAGTATTGATATGTCCTGTTCTGGCTAAGTCTGCCCCTTTTTATTCTAACCCTCTCTCCAAATCTACTCTGTTTTAAAATAATTTTATTTTTGCCTTAGTGTGGGAAACTCTGCTCCTTCAGCTTTCCCACCTCTTCCGTTATAGTCAGGGAAATGGGCCCCAAAGCATCAGGTATCCCATGCTCTTAAAGCACTTCTTTTTGAATAGGAGAAGGTAATGCCTTTCTAGCCCCTCCACATGAGGCTAGTGTGGATAGGAAATACTTAGATTTTGTCTATTTTGGGGAATTTATCCAGTACATAGGCACTTTGTGGGATGTGTTGAAATTGGATTGCTTGTGTAGAGATTGATTTTTCACAAGTTACTGGCTGGGAACGCTGTTCCATATTTGGGATCCAGTACATACAATACAACACAGGAGCTGGATCTCCTCCTCTTCTCCCTTTGCAGCCATATTTTTCCCATATTCTTTATGCAATTTCTACTGCAATTTCTTTTTCATGCCAATAAAAATGATTACTATAAAAATACAGTCTAATCATGCCTTTAGTTGGAACTGAAATAGATAAAAAGGCCTGAAATTGGAGATTCTAGTGGTGTGGACAGTTGAGCCTAATACAAAAGCTTTGTGCCCAGGATAAGCTTGCTTTCTGTGCATGTGCTTCCAAACCAAGTGTCATTTCCTTTTTGCTGGGCTAAAAATAGAATCCAAGAATTCCATTAAAGGAGGAACTGATTATTGGAATGTAGATTCAGGAGGTTTGGCTTGTCCAGAAGCAGGCACAAAGGCAGTTTTGTCTTACAGACGTTTTTTATATTTAGGGGTGTGGGAAGCTGTTAGCTCTTTGATCTCAAGCCAGCATTGTAATAGTTCTTGTTTGTCTCAAGCAGGCATCAGCTGTAATAGGATTATGCATTTTGTTTATACAAACCTGGATTCTGTAGCCCTCTAAAATTGTTGTCAACTATTAGTTTTTTCTTAAAATCAACATTCTGGATTAGGTCTGCCAGGACTCATCTATTTTATGTGAAATGTAGTTTTGCTGTTTTTTGAATTTCCAGCAATATAACAAATATAGAGGTGAGAAAATGGCAAATTATTTTTCTTTTCTTTTTAATTCTGTTACTATTTCTATGTGCAGACAATCATAGCACAGTGTGATGGGTGTCAGCACAGGTCACATTTGTTCAGGCAGACTATTAATAGATCTTTTTGACTGAGGCTTTTAATTGGATCTTTTACATGACAGTCGAACAATCTCTCTTACAAGCATATGACAAAGCTGAAGTGCAGAGAGTGATGGGTTTTGACCTAGTTCTGCAGTTGTAATTGGATGATGTGAACTGGCATATGGCAATCAGGTTTTGTAGGAAAGAGGGTCTTTACAAGTGTGTTTTAGTAGATGTTTTGAAGATTTCAAAACATCTAATTTATCTTAGTTGCAAGAACTTTGTATTTTTTTCCCTCATTGCTCAGAAAATGCCCTTATGCATTCTTTGCTTTACTCAAGGAAGCTCTGGCTCCAGTGCAGATGCTCAGATTTTTTTAATTTTCCAAACTTTTCCCCACCCCCACAGTTGTCAAATGAAGAGCAATTAACCTGGTACAATGGTCCAACATCATTGCACACAGCTATACAGAGTATAGTCTTATTATTGTTATTGTTGTTATTATTAGCAGTGTCAAGCTGAGTCTGGGGTCAGGAGTAGTCTGGTGGAGCAAGATTATCCTCCTGGGTTCTGGTGTGCCAGAAAGACTACCACATAGGGTTTTCTTTTTACCAGCTTTTCTGCCTATTCTCTGAGTGTGAACTGCTGACTGGAGTATAAGTTGGCAATGCCAAGCTTCTGTGTATCCTCATTTTATAGGAAGGTGAGATGATGACTTACTGCTCCTTTTCTTGTACGTACACTACACCCTTGCGTTCTGGTTACATGAAATACAGGATTTTGGTAGTAAAGTGAAAATCTTAGCTGCAGTGCATACTTGAAAATGGACTCCCTTAAGTGCTTTTGCAATTCAGTGCCAGTTTAGTTATAATGGAGTAATCAACTGTTATCCTGCCAGTCCAGAGAGGCAAGGCAGAGTTCCCATAGAAACCTGTCAGTGATAGTAAAATTCATCAAGATGTTCCTGTTCCTTGGAATTGTTTCTCTGCTGCTGTCAGGTCTGAGATATTGACCTGAGGCACTGCAAGATTCTGCCACTGTTAAAGCACCCCATTCCTCTTCATGTTGTGATGTTTTTTAAATGACTCTGTGGTTGTCAGCACAGCTCTTTTGGGGGAATTATTTTGGTTCTAGTAGTGCAAAAATGAGAGGGAAGTACTTAACTGTACTCTCTTGCGCTTGCTGTTCTTACTGTACATGAAAAACTGTTTCAGCATGATTGCTCCATTTTGGGCTAGAAATCCACATTGTCACATCTCGTCTAGGAGGCAGTTCATGACTGTAGCTGTGTTGCTGTTGAATTAGTAAACCCCACCTTTCTTCCTGGTAGGAAGCAACTAAAGTAAACTTTGTTTTTCAGGAAGGGCACTGTCTGTTTTGTGAGGAGTTCATAATGAAATAAGGTCACCCCACTGAGGTACTCAAGTGGGGTTCATGCCTTTAAACCAAATAGCCACCTGCAATTTCCTGCACTGGGTTTTGTATTCATTTACCTGCTTGAAACTATAATTTTAGGAACATTATTTTCTAGGAATCTTTCTCCTCTCTGAATTTAAGAGGTTACAGATGCATACTATTGTCTGAATGTAATTTTTACATAAATACTGATTTTCTGATATGCATTATAGAAAAGCAGGGGAAAGTCTGTTTCTGCAGCACCTACATGGGTGGCAGGTGTTTTTTTCATAATGATACATAACCTTGTGCCAAGATTCTGAATTGTGAAGGCAGAATAAACAATATTTTTTTATATGAGACATGGGATTGTTTATTTTACTTGGTTTAGTTGGTTGATAAAACCTTATCTGAAAGTAAACGCTGGAAACAGTAAGCAAATAATTTCTTAACAAAGTAAGGGACTATCCAGATAAGGCCTGAAAAGAAAGAAGATTTCAGTTGTGTAATCATCTGAAGTAAGTATAAGTGGCTTGAGAAAAATGTCTTGGGATATGGAAGCAAATAAAAACATACCAGAAAGAGAGATCATAAATACTGAAGCAGTATTTGTCCTGACAGTATTTGTCCTGAAGGCTGAAGTAGACATGAGGGAGGCAGGTAAGGTAGCCTTGAAGATTATGATGAGAAACTTAAATGTAGAAAAATATAAAGGAAAAATGTCAATGGAGAGTTTTAAATTGTATATGGCAAACCAGTTAGAAGAGAAAAAAACTAATTTTATAGACCAGATCTATGTGCTGGGTTAGAATAGAGAGTTTAGATTTTATGTTTAGCTGTCTACAGAGAGAAAAAACCCACAAATACTAGATACTTAGAAAGAAAAATGCTAGTATTTTCTGGCTAGTAGGGAGTTGAGAAGTGATCTATAGACCAAGTTGCTGACCTTCATAAGCAGCTACTAAACTATGCAGACAAAAATATATCAAGTTAATGAATGTAGATGAGAATGTATGAATTCAGTTACAATAATCATAAAATAGATCTGGTTGAAAACTAGGGGATTTGACTGACTAAAATTTTTCAATATATTATTTCAGCTCCTGTCATGATTAAAGTAATTTTAGTTAAAATTTCTGTGAAAATAAAGCACCCCAGACCTTTAAATGGTCAGAGAAGTTGGCATTCTTATAATTTAAGTGTTCATGCCAATGAAAGACTTGTAGAGCTTCAAGCAGGGATCTGTCAGATGTTTTGCATTTGCCAGAATTTCTTGCATTAAAGATATTCCAAGTCAAACATTTCTGTGGATCCAAATAGGTAGGCAGATAGATGGATAAATATAGCTCTGTGTGTACATGCATGTATGAGAGTACAGTAATTTCACAACTGTAAGGCGCACTTTTTTTTTGCAGTGAGGATCCGCGCGCAACAAAGTAATGAATTAGTAATGGAATTGCACGGTCGGGGGGTTTACCGGCAGGTGCTCAATTTGCAAACAGTTTTCACAGATCAGCATAGCGTTTAAACACCGCCCTAAGCGCCCTCCCCGTGCCACGGGCCTCAGCACTCCTGCCTGCCCCCAGTGCCAGCTGCCGCCCTGGCTGCCCTTGTGGCTCGCACTTCCGTGCTGGCAAATTTCCAAACTTTGTCCATATATAAGGCGCACTGGATTATAAGGCGCACTTCCAGGTTTCGATCAAAATTTTAGTCAAAAGGGTGCACCTTATAGTCGTGAAATTACTGTATATATGTGTGTACACTTGTTTGTGTATGTGCAGGATATATACAAATGTCACACACAGTATATATACAAATGGGTGAAATAAGAGTATTCACATATATACACATGTAGTCAGAAGCTGGCCAACAGTTAATCTGTTAAATATTCAGAGATCTTGTCCACAGATGGTGAAATGGGATGCTTGGCTAAGTAGGGGATGAAGTGTCAAAGCACAGTTCTGATGTAATCCAGGGGCCAGGATCCATCCTCTGTGGGAATTCACGTCATCATCGATCCATGGTTTGGGACACTGTAGGTTAGAGAGTTGAGTGTTCAGTGTGCCAGAAGTAATGAAAGTCAGAGTGGAGAAGAATCTTGGAGTTAGGAAAAATAATTACATGTCTTAGTATAGTTCAAGGGCTGCTAAATATTTGCAGAAGCATGATCATAACTGTGGAACGGGGACTAGAGCTGGAAATGAGAGCCCGTGAAGGACAAGACACAAAACAAAAGAGAGGTTAGGAGTAAGGAGGGAATGAAGGAAACTTCACTTAGAGATTGGGAAAAATAGGAGATACATAGCAGGAGCGTCCTGGCAAATCTTTCATAAAAGTGAGAACTTTTGGAGGAGATTCAGTTCACAATTGATGAACAGGAGGAAATGCAAGTTGGCTACCAAGACAGCAGGGATTTGAAGGGAAATGAATTAATTTCCTTGTGGTTAATAACTGGAGGAATGATGGACTATGAAGGGAAGTTAAGCAGGAGTATAATGGCATGAACTGTAGTTTACAGCATGGTCTTGTTGGTGTTTTTAGGCAAGGAGCAAATAAAATGATGATAACTAGGTGGCTGTGGAAATGGCTGTTGTGTCTCCTTGTCCTCACAGACAAGTCACCAACATAAACAATAGGCACACATTGACTCCTAGTCCTTTTTCTGTCCTGAACTGATGTTGAGGCTCTGTAGGGTCAGCAGGAATACAAATGAATGTGATAGGTTTGGATGAAATGACAAGAAAAGACTGTGTTTGTTTGACAGGTTGGTGAGTGGCTTTGTGGTGTGAAATACTGGAGAATGGAAAGAGGATCAAATGTGAACTCCCAAGGAGACTGGTCAGGTCAAGGATGTGACTTTTTAAGTGGATTGAATAGCTGAGGAAGAGTGAACAGGTGAGAGTAGCTGATTGAAGTGCTGGTTTGAAATTATATTATTCTATATCTGTTTCAGACTAATCAAGATGGTTTGACTGAAGGAAAGAAAAAATATTCGCTCATGTTTTCTTCAGAGACCATGCTTCATTTTTCAGTTGTTTCAAATTGGTTGGATTTTTTTCTTTCAACCTAGGTGCATAACCTTTACTGTCACTAATGAGAACAGTTTGTATCATGAACTTACCATCCCTTTCAACGTCTCCCTCTTAAATCATGGTGCATTAGTGATACTGAATACATTTTTTTCTGGAAACATTATCCAAGTATTGTATTGAACTTCTGCTTCCAAGTTTAGCTCTCATGCTAATCTGAGTGCTATTTTCTCCATGGAAATTTGGACTTCGGCACTATGCCAGTATGTTTTGTGCAAGGATGATAAGGAAAAAGAATTGTATTCAAATTGTTTGTAGTAGATTTGCAATACTTATAGATGTGATTTATTTGTGTGTTGGATTGTGTAGAGTGCTGCTCTTACTGTAGGGATGATACTGAAACAAATAGAAACAAAATGCTCAGTGGACTTCAATTAGTTGCATTTCAATTACAGAGCTAATTAAACAGACCCGACCAAGAAGACCTTATTTCATACATTCTGGAATTGTGATCAGCTGATGGTGTATGTTGCATGCAGAGTGAAACTGTGTCTCAGAAAGTGGCATACACTATTCTGAAGAATGTGACATGCACATATTTAATAGATAATTACTTTTATGCTATAGTATTCACTCTACAGCTGTTGAAACAAGGGAGGAATATTCATTTCTGCCAAGTGTGACACCTGCTCCAGTAAATGTAAGTAATAGACTCTTGTAATTATGGAGACATATTGTGAGGGAGAGGTCTTATAACATAATGTCAGTGCTACTGTTTTGCATATTTTGTGGCACTTTCAGAAGTACGGGTGAGAAGGATGACAGAGTAGTCACTTGTCCCAAAAGAATCCTCTCACACTAGGTGATAGAGCAAATCTTATTAAGTGCTTTCTCAGATACAATAAGTAAACTAGAAATCCTCAGTGAATCTCAAGATGTATGTCAGTAGTTCTACAGCTGAATGAGAGTAAACAATAGAATAGAGCAGCCATAGGATAGTCAGTTCAACAATCAGCAAACTGGCCACATTATGTTGCTGCATAATTCTAAAATTATCTTGGGAAGAATCTGTCAGTGCAAATGCACTTACCACAAGCAGTATGTGCATCATGAATGCTTTAGAGGTACATAAGTAATGGATCAGAAATGCCCTGCAACTGACTGGAAGCCCAAGCCAGTTTTTCTGTGTGTGGCGGATGTTGTTTCTATTGTGGTCAGGTTTGTCCATATTACTACCCCCTTCTTGTTACCTCCTCAACACCAAGGCATCTACTGACACTATGTCATCTTGAGCTAAGAAACATCAGCAGGTTAAGAGATTCTTTTTCCCACTCCCAGTCCAATCCCTCCTTGCCTGTAGAGGCTAAAAAAGGAGGCAGGAACAAGGCTGAAGGCAAGGAAGCGTTGCTGCCCTAGGCAGGGAACTGAGTCACCGAGAGAGAGTGAATAGTCAGCTGCCAAACAACAGAGAGAGACTGAGTCCAGCAGGCCCCTTTCTCACTGGGGTCATAGGATGCTCTGTTTATTTCCTGGCAATGCAAAGTTGGCATACTTGAGGTTTTCTTTTGTTTGCTTTGAAGCCTGCCTTTGGCACAAGCCAGTGGGAAAATATGCTTTGGCTTAAACAAAGTTCTTAGTACCCTACTATTGTTTTAGGTATGTAGTACCGTGTACTCTGGTCTGTCTGATGGCTGGGCTGCCAGAAATGGATGAATCATGGTGAGTTTTGAAGAAAACAAATCAGAACTTTGAATTTATGAATGCCTATTCACACTCAGCAGGGAAGTGTTCAGCAGTGTAGGGGTAGAGCATGAGAAGTGCAGTGTATTGAACCCCTAATTAATACAGGTTTTCCTTTAGAAAAGAAAACATCAGAACTTTATTCTTAGTATTAATGCTGAGGTTCAACCCTCTGCTGGTACACCTGTGACAGATGTGATAGAATTGGATGAAGGTAAGGTCAGAGCAGATTATAAATGGGAAAATAAAGTCACTATCAGTAGTGATACAAAATACAAAAGACAGCCTTGTTTTTGAAGGCACAGTTTTGATAAGATTAAGCATTTTTAAATGTACTGTGTCAGCTGCAGGAAGGTTTGAATGGAAGTCGTTGGGGTTTTATCTATGAAAAATGAGCTGTCACTACACAGCACCTTTGTTTCTGTGTGCTTTATTCATATATTCTGAATGTTTTCACCAAGATAATAATGAATAGTGTAAGGGCCTGTGATGACTCCTTTCTTTGTATCTGGTTATTTCCTGCAGGGAGGGGATGGTGGAAGGCAGGAGATTCCATGGTACAGGGAAGGGACACCCAGGAGACAAACCTCTGACAGGTGCACCTTCCAT
>VRYO01002352.1:133831-146220 GCA_009812075.1 Sialia sialis
CTGTTGTCACATGAACTTTGCTGTGTTTTATCATGTGCCTGTCTCCAGAATCAGTGACAGTTTTAGAAATGGTATTGCATTGTAATAAGAGATAACTGGGCAAAAGCAAATAATCTATAAAAAAAACTAATTAAGACTTTGTAAAAATTATGATGTGAGGTTGGAGAAAGAAAGCTGTCTTTTGACTCTACTGGTATCATACAGGGCTCTTCTGACTGAATGAGTGTAGGATCATCTGGTTTCCAGTGAAGTTCACAATGCAGAATTTATATTCTTCAGCTTCTGCCTCAAACTTGCCATTTCTGAAGCTGCTCATGCCAGTCAGAACAATCAATTAGGTATTTTTGCAAAGTGAAAGAGCTGCAGTTTTCTGGATGAACATCATCAATGGGAAATCCAGCTACAATCTATATAATCAACATGGTTAGTCCTGGGGTAGGTGCCACATCACCGTGCATGTTATGCCTAAAACATCTTGAGCTGTTACAATGGCAATGGCCATCTTACAGAGGGTTGCTTTAAGGAATGAATGGAAATTATTGATGAGTTTAGGTTTGGTCTCATTCCCACTTTTAACGCTACAATTCATATTCAATCATTTATGTACATAATCTTGTTTCAGCAGCATGCAAGAACTGGTTTATTTCTTCTTTTCACTGAGGATTGCTCATTTTTAGCAAGGGGAGAAGCTATTCTTCATCAGAGATTTTTTCGAAGAGATTTAATAGTGTCTGTGTATCTTTCTTTTGAAGACCTCCAGCTCCCCTCAAAGTCCTTTGATTTCTGTTTTGCATGATGGCCAGAGGAGGATTTCAAGAAAGATGTCTGTGAGCAGCCAGCTAAAGGGCGTTCCTTATAACCAGCTGTACTCGTTTGGGTTTCAGTGTTCCAGCTGTTGCTCCCGGCCATCCTACTGTGCATCATAATGTAGAGAACTTTCAAACATACTCACATATTTGCCCTAAAAGCCAAGCCCTGTGGCCTTGTCCCTAAAACTTATTTTCTCATGAAGTGACAGGATCTCATTTATTTCTGGCTCCTTCAATTCACTTGTTCCATTAGGATTGCCATAATTATGCTTTGGAAAATTTAGGTAAATCCAATCAAGCACCTGCAGGACAGTGCAAAGAGATTATCCAGTTATCCAGAATATCCAGTAGTGCCATAATTTGCTGAGAAGGCTGCCAAAAAGATGAATCCCTCATTGAATAGTGAAGGAAGAACCACACTGGAGGGTGAAGTATTTCCTTTCAGCTGGCAATAAACTGGTGGTGTTTGATAGACATTACCTTGAAAGAAGATTGACCTTCAGCTTGATGGAGTCTGTGCGTATGTAATTTCTGGACTAATTTCTGGAAATATCTGCAGGAGCATCCAGTTTCAAAGTGCAACTGGAATGGGATGCCCTGATTTTTGCACCAGTTTGAGGGTGAACATTTGTGTTTCATTTGCAAGATTTTACTCTGCACAGTGTTACAGATAGGGGAGTATCTTGTCTGACTCCTTGTGATGGCATTTTGCTTTTTTTTGCGAGATTTGCTGGTAACCCACACTTTAAAGCTATTGCCTGAATAAATGAACATTTGCAACAAGGTCAGAATACCTGATCCAGCTTTTTTTTTTTTTCTTCTACCCAAATAAAACAATTAAAAATTCCTATGAATGATGTTACAGCTGTTAACAATGAAATGGGAAAATACAGCCTGGGAACTATAACCATAGCTGTCCAATAGTTGTAAAATTTCCACAAAGAATTTTAACTTTTAAAGGTTCCTCCCTTTTCAACAGGGTTGGGTATTATATACAAAGAAATCAAGCAGTGGATCATCACCACTGAATGTTTACTGTATTTTATGGATATTTCCTCATGTTCATGATCTTTCTAGATTCTTTGTGTCATACTTTGGCTGCAGAGCATATCCCCGTGAGCATTGCTGCTCATAATTGCTTTCCCAAGCATTAAGTACAAAAGACTCTGCAATTTGTTAGTTTGAATGTGCCCCAGTATGGATGGCAGCAATTCTGAGGCAATGAAAATGCAACTGATGCTGATTGCTTTTGTTGATGTAATAACTAATCTGTTTATACAAAGATGCTGCTCTTCTGGCAGATTTCCAAGCTCAGACCCAAAGAAGGGATGAAAATATTTTCTGTGCCCAAACAGTCATCCAAGGTACGTATTTCTGCCTCTGAAGTACCAGCTTCTACTGCCTGTTTACAGATGTCTTTTCTCTGTGTCAGCAAATCAGTGCTGCAGCAAGAACCATCCCTTAAAAGGCCAGATTATCCACTGACAATGTCAAATAACACTTTTCAACTTCTAGTCAGAGCAGGGGCTGCCTAGAGAAATTCCTTTGGACAGCTGTGACTCTCTGTCCAGAGAGCTCCCGCACCTCTGAGTTGTGATAGTGGACTAAAGTCATCCAGCCACCAAATTTCAGCTGGTCTATTGTTTCCAACAATACATATTCACTATAGATTCACCATCTCATCTGTGAAAATAGCTAGAAATCAAGTTCTTGGACGACTCAAGAAGCTATTATCTAAAGCCCATCAAGTGTGCACACAGGTACATCCCTGATAGTTATAGATGATTATAGTGAAATTACTATTTACAGCTCACAGCTTCAGTGCCATTTCTCTTGCCACAAAGGACATTAAATATATAGAGCCTTCCCTTTTGCTGTGAGGGGCTGGCCATTAGTCTCAGATACTCACAATGACTCTGCTTGCTGCTCAACAGAAGAAACTGGGAGCAAAAAAACAGCTCTGGCTCTGTAAAAATTATTCAGGTGCAACAGACTGGATTTTTGTGATGAAACCAACCTCCAGAAATGCCCCAACAGCATTCTACATCATGAAAGGAGAGCAGAGACACTGGTGTGCACACCAAGAGCTATTTGCTTCCCTCATGATTACAAACTAGCTGAACAAAATTAGGTTTACCCATTTCTTTGTCTGCCTACATTCTGCTCTTCATTTCTCGTGCACAATTCTGACACCTGGAAGGATGCCAGGTGCAATTACAGAAAACTCCAAGGATGGTGGCAGTTTTCTACCAGATCAGGTATTTCAAAAATTCCACTCTTTAGATAGAAGATGCTACTGTACAGAGTGTTCAAAAAATGGTATTTCAGCTAAGTCTAACCTAACTAATTCCTAGCAACCAAGGGAAAGCCTGGATGAGAAAGGTATTGGTTTCAGATTTTTTTTTCAGTTCTGAAATCTTTAATTCTTTTCTTCTCATCTTCCTTAGTTCTGTACAAAATTGGAAAAATCCCACCAAAACCCAACAAAGACAAAAAACCACCCCTCCTTTTCCTAGGTTTGCTAAAGATAACCCGCTTCTCCTATCTGATTTAGCTAATAAATAATTTTACTATAGCAGCAGGGCTGTTTCCTAAGAATTGTGGTATCAAAATGGTTTGAGTTGGAAGGAACCTGAAAGCTCATCTTCCAGGGACACTTTCCCTGTCCCAGATTGCTCCAACCCTTGTCCAACCTGACCTTGAACATTCCAGGGATGAGGCAGCCACAGCTTCTCTGGGCAACATGAGCCCGAGCCTCATCACCCTCACAGGAAAGTATTTATTTCTAACATCTAATCTAAACCTGTCCTCTTTCAATTTAAAACCATTGCACCTTGTCCTGCCATTAGCTGCCCAATTTTGCATTGCGAAAATGTTCACATGGATAAGTAATTCATGGAACTGAGAACTATGTAAGAACTTAAGTTCCTGAACTGGCAAAAAATTATGTGCTCACCAAAACATTGCTCTGCTCTGGGCTTGGGTGAATGTTTGCTCAGTCTGATAGCTGAATATTTGTGCATCAGATATTCACTGAAATGTTCATACACTTAAGAAATAGAGTTCGTTTCCTTGCTATAAATGAAATATAGTACATAGATGCTGCCCAGCATAGGTAAGGCTATCAGTCATATATTTTTATGACAACTGTAGCTCCACTGGGATGATGTTTTCCTACATTTGTCTTTTTATCACATAATCTTTTCTTCTTCTCCTCCACAGAGCAGAAACATCTCTGTGAACTTCAGCCTCTTATAACTATGAAATGGTTTTATTTCTCATCATCTAGTCATCCTCTGATTGTTTAATTACTTTGGGCACCAGAACTGTGGAAATAGCTTCTTAAATCTGCTACCCTACTAAATCTATTCTCTTAGCACCATGTTTGTATTTGTTCTTTGCCATTTCCATTAGGCATGGTGCTTGGAGATGTGATGTTTGCACAGGGACCTAAGCAGCTCAGCCTGATTTCTGTTGACAATAATTTTCTATCAGTTTCCTGGCTGATTCTTGTTTCTCATTGGTTTTGTAAGTTTTGTTATTGTTTTTTGTTTGGGTTCTTTTTTTAGGGACATAGGCATGGCGTAAGTGCTTGCTATAACTGTTTTAAGATTTGGTAACATCATCCATTGTGGCCCAAGTTGAGAAAAAATTTGCACAAAATTCCAGGCCACCTGATACCCTTTCCTTGCAGCTTATGCCCTGAAAACAAAACCCATAAAAACTAAAAACAAACAAATAAAAAATTCCAAACCCCCTCCCCTCACATAAACCCTCCAAAACTAAAAACAAAACATGAAAAATCTTGCAAAAGATGTGTGTATTCTAACTTCTGTACATATTGTGTAAGAGAAAGAAGTCACTACTGAATTCAAAACTGAGCCAAGGATATCTGTATTTTTAGCAATATCCTTCACTTTAAACTAAAGAAGAGCCCTTCACACTTCTGTGCTCTTCTTACAGGGACATATTCTACCTTGGATTTTCACATAATGAGGTTTTTATTAGTTTGACACAGATTGACTAACATGTAGTGATAGCAGGTTCTCTGTGTGCTATATATTTTTCTACTTTTGATAAAGAAATCTGGTATATATAAATTTTTACACAGCTATACTATCTGGTCTTGAGACTTAAGCATTATTCCTTATATCCTGGAGATTCCATTTATATTCTTCCCTTAGAGACAGCATATAGACCATAAACTATTCTTAATCAACTTTCATGCTACTCAGATATTACTTTTTATGAGGTTTTACAGCCAAACTGTGTGGTTGCAGTAATACTCTCTAGCTGCTTGGATAGGTTTCTATGTGATGATGTCAGATGCTATGACTATTTCTCATAAATCTGAATATTTATTATAGTCCCAGTTTTGAACAGAAGCTGCATGAGTTATTTTCTGAGAATATTCTGGAAAACTCCAAAGCGCCTCTATGCCTTTTTCTTCTGTTTTGTGTCAAAGAGAACTCAAACACTCATATTTTTTGCCTCTTGAAGAGCCTTTATTGCAAACATCCTGACAAGACACCCTTTTTCCCTTGGCAGAATTTTTCCCTTGGCAGTGCCTGCTTTAAAACCTGTGTTGCAGAACCCACTTAGGTTTATAAACATGAAAACCTTTCTAATAGACTGTTTTCTTCGTTCTGCTATGAGAATTCCTCCTCTGTCATGCAGAAGGTCTGATGCATTCCCTTGCACTGATGCATTCCCTTGCAGGCTAGCAGGTGCTTTTTCAGTGTACTTGGTTCGAGCAGCAGTTCTGTTTACAGACTGCTATTTTTCACTCTCCCAAATGTGCTGCTCAAACCAAAGTAAGTTGTGTGTATATGATAACAAATACTTTTGCATTCCTCACACTACCAGGCTGTCTGGACAGCAGCTGGGTTTGATCATAATTTGTACAGGCAAAGATCATCTTCAGACATGTTACGTGTCTTGTGCAAGAGCTCCTCCATACTTGACCCCTGAAAATATATATCAGAATGGGCTTTTGTTAGATTACTCCTTCTGCATCTGCCTGCCGAGCCTTTGCAGAAGGACCTTCAGTTGTTCTGTACTGACTGATAAACCAAGTCCTTCCTGTGTCAAATTAAGTTCCTTCATTCGACCTGTACTTCTTTCTGAGAGCTGTTAGGGCTCATCCACATCTCATGTCTTCTGATTTCTGTACTCTGCTGCCTGCACCTCAATATCCCTGGCACTTTCAAAGTGGCTGCTGTGAGCTCTTTACCACTAGACTGACCGCTAACTTACCCAGAGAGCTTAATACAGATACCCAAGTTTCATTTTGCTGCCAATGACAAAATACATTCCTTCCCCTTCCCCTTCCAGATCATGATGAAGAGACCATAGAAGAGACCAGAATTTGAAGCTCATCAAGTAAAAGTATGGGTAAAGATGTTCTTAAGTCTTCACAGTTTATAGACTTAAAAAACTGCGTTGTTATAAATGACAATATAGTATTGGCTTTCATATTTATGTACTAGCCTTTGCAAGCTCTTATTAACCATAAAGATTTAGATATAGTACAATTTGTACTTCCTTTTAACTACTTTTAACTACTTTATATATATACCATATAGCTTACATGAATAGTAGCATAATATTGAAATAGAAACTATGTATTGTTAAAATGCTATTATTTCTGTAACTAAGTAAATAATAGTGTAGAATAGCCATGTTGTTTCTCACATTTGTGGACTATCTTATCTGAATGGTAACAGTAAAAAAAACCAGGACATCAAACTGACTCTTCATTATCAAGAAATGTAAAAAAAATAGAAGGGAGCTTTGGAAGGAAATAAAGTATGTTGATTTAATCTACAAGATAACATGCAGACAAGTCAAAAGTTAAAACCAAGCAAAAAAACTTCTGGAACAGCTAAACTCGCAAAAATGCTTGAGTATGTATAAATGCTCATTAATATGCATTTACCTATGGAATGTAAAAGTATATAAGGATATTGTTTTTAGCTAACACTGTGTTTTTGACAGAATACCAAACATCCCTGCGATGGATATTGTCCCTTTTTATCCTTTATTAAAGTTTTTAAAAATCTCAAGAATGAACTTTGTTTTTCATATGTATTTTAGGCACCATTGAGTTCCCCCTCTTCGGCCAACATCGCTTCCAGGGAAGCTCACCAGTTAGGCCTAGTTCTGGATTTTTAAGTATAGCAGTTTATTACCTGCTTTTGTGGCTTATTTATTTTCTAGATGCCTGAAATGATGCAATTCAGGCTGAGGAAGAGACCAGATATGGTGTGATACATGCAAGCTGTCATAGAGTCATCAGGAGGTAGAGAGAGGTTCTGCCAGCACGTAGGAATACTGCCCAGGAGGCACAGCAGGGTTTTCCACATTAATTGAGGTGGTAGAGGCTGGCTTTAAGTCTTACCATGACCCCTGTGTTCTATAACTTACAGTAATTTCACGATTATAAGCTGCACCTTTTTCATTGAAGAATCCAGCCTACCCCAGTAGTGCGGCTAATCATCAGGTGCGGCTTATCTATGGACAAATCCCAGTGAAATGCCAACCCGGAAGTGAGAGCCGGCCGGGGAGGGCGCCTGGGGCTGCCTTTAAAGGCTTCGCTGCTCTGTGAAAACTGTTTGCAACTTGAGAACCTGACACCAAACGCCACGCTGGCGCGATTTTGTTACTAATTCGTTACTTTGTCGCACGTGGATCCTCACTTCAAAAAAATTTAAAAAGCGGCTTATATTCAGGTGCAGCTTATATATGGACAGATCCCGTGGTCTACCTGGATGTGTGGCTTATAATCAGGTGTGGCTTATAATTATGAAATTACAGTAATAGGAATTTGATCTTTAGCACAAACTATTTGTCTCTCTTTAGTCTGTACAAAACTGATGTAGACAAAGGTATGCTATTTTAGCATTTACATTTCTATATTATATGATAATAATTTAGTGCTTAATTTACTCATACTTCTTTTATCAGTGTATTTCCAACATATTGCCCATAAACTCATGCACTTTTGTGTGGGGAAATTACTGCAGTCTGATGTACTTAAAATAATGTGAAAATCAAACATATATCAAATAATGTGAACACTGATTTTCAAGTACTGAAATAACTTCAAAATTGTCCAGTTTGAAGTTATAACAATTTCACTTAAAGTTACTGAAGTAGTTAATAAATATGTTTTTAATATACATACTTACATGTGTATGTATATATGTGTATGTGTGCATATTTATGTGTGTGTGTGTGTATATAAATTTGCATATTCTATGTTTCAATTTTTCACTTCATATACAGAAACTTGGTTTTGACTCTTTTATTACTGCTTGGGGTGCTTGAGAGCTGTTTCTGCTAATTTCTGAGTCGATTTTGTTAATAGCTGGAATAGTAGTGGAAGTTAAGATAAAACAGGATCGTTTGGAAGATTTTAATTGGTGTTGAAACCTTTAATTTGTGTTTTATCTGTGATCAGTTGCATGTCTGTAGTTTGAATATGTGGTATCTCTGAAGAAAAAGTATATAAAAGAGAGTTTTTTTCCACATCGATGCATTTGTTCCATGACAGAAATGGTTTTGAGAAGGTAACTCACCTTAAAAAATGAGACTTGCTGTGGAGACCAAAAGCTTGCCAGTTATTTTAACTTACACAATTGGAATGATATTTTTTAGCTTCTTGGCAGCTAATTATCAAAAAATATGGAAGTTCATTATCAAAAATAGCGATACTTAAAAATAATAATGAACATGTTATGCGTAAATCAACTTTGTTAATCCAAAGTGCATCTCTCTTTTAAGTTCCTGCTGCCATATCTCTCATATCTTGCAAAATAAGCAATTCTATATAATCCTTTCTTCAAAGAGCAATAGTGGACGAAAACTGAACAAAGTAATTTTACTTATGTGAATGTTTAAAACTCTGGGCCCATGCTTGGGTAATTGAAGTAAAGAAGCATTGAAACTTTAAAGGAATACTCATGTGTTTTGAAAACACATTATTCAACTCAGGCAATGATATACAAGGACCACTGTTACCTCAGGACAGAAATCAATCAGAAATTGACACCATTGAAGATTTGAGAAAGAAACTCCAGAAGCTTGAGGAAAAAAAATTGGAATTAACCAACCAACACAATCAAGATGTAAGGAGTTTGTTTGTTTGTTTGCTTGCTTGCTTGCTTTATTTTACCCTTGAAATAAATGTACAGTAATTTCACTCCTATAAGGTGCACCAGAGTACAAGACGCACTTCTGGGTTGCCAGCAAGTTCCCGTACTTTGTCCATATATAAGGCGTACTGGCATATAAGGCACACTTCCGGGTTCAGATCAAAACTTCAGTCAAAAAAGTGCACCTTATACACATGAAATTACTGTAATTTGTTTCCTTACATGCAATTTGTTTCCTTGAAATAATCCTCTCATCTGGTGAATCAAAATCACAGTCACTAGTTTGAAAATAACAAAGAAGGAGCTCTGTACAGACCTCTCATGCCTGCCCATAGGAACTGGTATCACTTTTAGGGTCATTGCTGATAGTTGAAGGTGTGTGTAAGAAACTTGAGCACTACACAACAGCAAAGTCATGCAGAAGAATATTTTGCACCCCCAGCTTTGGAATTCTCAATGTAAGACATGGTTGCTTTGTTGGAGTGTTTTAATCCTGGTAATTCCAGGGATCCATTTTAGAGAATCACCCCACCATTGATGGAACAATGGGAGCACAACAAGAGCAAATCACTGTGTAAGAAGCAGGAATCTCTAAAAAAATGGATATGGAACAACAAACTTGGTGTATTGGCTGTATTTAATCTACAACAGATGAATGAGCACTCACACCAGCTGCCCCTAACAAACTGCTAAGAGCAGAATTGTTCCCTGTAGCAGTAACAATAATTCAAACTGAAGAAAATTTTAATGAAGTATTTTCTCACTGCTACTTCATTTAGGTACTAGTTTGCCACAAGAGCATCAGGGAAAGCCTTTGTCATGGGGTTAAATTATTTCCCATTCATGGAGCTCCTGTTAATAAGGATGCTGCTGCTTTGTAGATGTTCTGAAGAAATGCATGTTTTACTTTCCACCTTCTTGCATTCAGATGGCTTGAATGTGGTAATTTCTGGCAGCAGTGACTAGACTGTCTTTCTTACACCAGATAAGAACATTTTCTTGAAGTGTTTTCTTTGTTTTCTTTGTTGTGTTGAATAGCACTCTGCTTGACTGCTGAACATCATTGGACTGAAGTTTGTGTTTCCATAATGAGTTACTAGGTGTCTGATAATCTAGTATCCCAACATGACTGTTTTTCTAGTTGTTAAATACAGTTATCAGAAAATTCCCTGTGGAATATCATTATAACTTTTATTGTCTTAATGCCTTTGGAAAAACAGAGGGGTATGTTTAAGGTACATGAAAATGATATAAGAACAGGATCAGTTTGCATTTTAAAAAAGTATCTAAAATGTGAAGTTTCAAGACTGTATTTCAAATTCAGATGTGATAAGATGGCAGCTGTGAATGCAATTTCCAAAATATTTATTTTCTAGATGTCTCACTATGAAAAAGAAATAATGAAATCAAGGTTAGAACTTGAGAGGGGAGAGGCTCTTTGTCAAGTTCTGGAGAGTAAAATGTCCTTGGCTAGAAAAGACACTCCTGTGCAGATGTATTCTGCAGAGGCTGATGTAAAAAGCCGAGCTTTTGGAACTGCAAGGTAAGTTTAAAAAAAAATAAATTATGGACCAGAGGCTACATCAGTCCCAAGTCATTAAAACAAGTAGAGGTTGCACAAAGTTTTACAGCTACTACATTTCTTTGAATCCTCTTATTTTCCCCTGCTGCTTTTGTAAGCTCATAAGAGTTTACAAAAGCCTTGCTGTCTTATATGAATGAAATATAACCTGCTAAACCTATCTCTCTTTTTTTTCTTGCTCCTTACCTTCTGTTACTCCTTCCTTCAGTGTGTACAGAATTGTAATTATGATGTCCCTCTCTCCATGCTGCTTATCACTATGTCCAGCAGTTCTTCCTTTTTCATTTAGGAGGTGAAAACAAATAAAATCTAGTCCTGCCTATTTGCTTACATTCTTTCCAAAAACTCTTTTTTCCCCCAGGCGTTCTCATCATACTGTTTTTTTCTTTTATCTTTTCACACATTTCTAGCTTTTCATTATTCTTAGCCAGCCTCTTCATGTCACCTTTGGTTTTCTTTTTATACAAATAATGTGTATTATGACAGTAGTATGTGGAAAGGAAGGGGTTTACCTAGACATTTTTCTCCTACTAGTTCTGCATTCAGAAACTCAAATTTTCTTAATCCTTCTCAAACAGAGAGAGATTTCTCACACATAAAAGCTGGGGAGATGCATTTTTTATTACCTATGTAAGTATAATACTCTTTAAATTTAGTAGAGGAGTTGTATTTGTGAACCTTCGGTGTTCACTGAAAAGACTGGAGCACTCCTGGAGTTTGTAACCTTACCAGGATGGAAGGAGACTCTGAAACTTGCAAGTGCACTTATACTGCCAAATTTTTTTTAAGATAATAAGAAATCTGTGCTTTCACTCATTTGGAGAACACACAAATTATAAAAATCTTCTTACCTGATTTTAATCAACTGGGCGTCACTTGCCAACATTACTGCAGAGCCAAGGAATGCAGGTATCCCAGCACAAATGCTCTCCTTCTCATGTGGCTTTGCTTACAGAAGTAGTACATGTAACCAAACAGTATAAATCACATAGTTTAAAATAATAACAATATGAAACTTATATTATAAATCACATGATGTGACTTAGGACAAGGTGTTCAGAAACACAGTAGTTCAACCCCACACTTGCTATTTGGTAAAGAAAGTGCCTTTTCTATGCAAAAATTGTTTGGTACTCAGTATTCTAGGTATGTGAACTTTTAACTTGTCAGACTATTGTAACATATTTGAATATTACAGTAATTTAATTTAAATGTTGCCTGTAACAATATGCCTGATTAATATTTGATGAGTATGAAGTGTTGATTTCAATTGATGGTGAAATATGTCCAAATGTAAAGGACTCCCTTCGGTGGCTAACAGGGCATGTGTTTCCTAATAACAGTGAAAGGGAAACTGTAGAATAAATTTGTTTGCTTGATTTAAAAACACAGCCTTGAAATTATAATGATGGGCTTAAAAGATGTTGGCAAGTATTTGTAGCACTTGAAAAAAGTGCTCTTATTTTCCAACACTTCCTAGGGCAGGATACTTATCCTATTGTCCTTTGTCTATTGAAGATTAGTATCTATAATCAGGTGCTGTGTGTTTCAAATAAGCAGTTAAGACAGTTATAGGTACTTCGTATAAGTACCTTTGTGAGAAGTATTTAACAGCAAATGTAGATTATATATACACTTTTTTTTATTCTGTTTTTTATTCCAGCATGCTGGGGAAATCCTAGACATAGAATCTACACTGTCTCTGGAACTGACATACCCTCTGGTGGGACACCCTACAGAAACTATGCTGTGACTGGAACCAACACAGCCTTTCCTTCCAATCATAATAATATCAGTTCTGTGCATTTCCTTGCTTTTTAAAATTTACAGTAATTTCACAAA
>VRYO01002355.1:11331-79298 GCA_009812075.1 Sialia sialis
GGAGCGGGGGAGCAGGGACAAGGGGTAGACACAACTAGACACAACATCAACCCAGGACAACAACCATAATCATGAACCATACATTCCTGGAACAGACTCCAGCATCTTTATAAAACTCCTGCAAGCCATTACAACTAAGCCCAGCCTGATGGATATACTGGTCAGTGCCCCTCTACTACAGAATCTACGTATTAGGGACAATACCAGAGCTTTTTCTGGATAAGAAAATAAACCTAGGGACCACAGAGGTATTAAGAACTCAAAAAACCCTAGGGACAAGAAACACATGCAGGCCTCCACCCCAAGAGACATTGTGAGTTCAAGCAACTTAACCGGTAACTGATCTATAACAATACAAAATAATTTGAACCAAAATATTATTAGAACAAAGTTTTTTCCACTTTCTTGAGCCCTATGTTGGGAGCCAATATTTGTCCTGGTTTAGGGCAATTTTGGGGAAAACCTCCGAAAGAAGGCCCCAGAAAACAAAACCCCCACGACTCCTCCTCCCACCACCAGGTTCGGGAAGAATTTCCTCTGAGAACAAGTGGAAAAAACCTGTTTATTTAACAAACAAAACACTCCCCAACACAAGAAAAGAAAATGAACAGCCCCAGATGACAAAAATACTCTTTCACTGCTCTGAGAGGATGACAAACTCAGAAAGTCTCTCCGGTGAATGGTTGGTCAGTTATTGGTCTCCGATGCAGGGGATGATTGCTGCAGATCACAAATTGCAGATTCCCGGTATTCCTTGGTGTTTCCCAGGTCCCGGTTCAGAACAGGTTCAGATGGTAAAGATGGGAAAGAAAGAAAGAAAAATAAACAGTCCAGGGAAAGAAATTGGACTGTCTAGCTAAACTAACTAATAAAAAAAAACAAAAGCAAGCAAAGCAAAGACAAGCAAGCCCAGCGAGCAAAAGCAAGCAAGCAAGCAAACCAAGCCAGCCAGAGCGAGAAAAACCTAGCCTCCCCTAAGCACAGACGATGGGGGGAGGGCAGCCAGCTGATAAGCAGACAAAACAAACTTTCACTTTCAGAGTTAGTCCTGAAAGCACAGAACATAATACCAGGCATAAACAGAACATACCTGGGGATACAAGCACCATAACGTTACCCCAGGACAAAAGTCTATCTATTTAAATGAACCATGGCAAAATTCATATTTACTAGGATGTGAAAGATAACTGTTGCCTGGATTCTGGTTTCTACCCTCCCTTCATATGTTCCATGGGCCAGAGGACAAGAAAAGATGGGTAGAGAAAGTAGTGGGCATCAACTCCAGCTCCAAAACTACTCCAATACAGAAGGTGTAGACTGTTATCAAAATTCTTTTTATTAGAATTATGGAGTAGATTCTAAAAAACAACAACAACAACAAAAAATTCCTCTTTCAGATCTTACTCTTACAATATTTCAGACACTTCTTATTTTATTTTCCTTCCTCTTGGAATGAAATGTCTCTAGACTTAATTTTGTACTTCTATGTTGTCTAATACAAGGACTAACGCAATTTCATGCATATAAGGCGCACCGGAGTATAAGGCACACATTCAGGTTATCGGCAATTTTCCGTACTTTGTCCATATATGAGGTGCATCGGCCTATAAGCCACACTTTTTTTTTTTGAAGCCAGGATCCATGTGCAACAAAGTAATGAATTAGTAACAGAATCGCACGATCGTGGGGTTTACTGGCAGGTGCTAAACTGGCAGACAATTTTCACAGATTGGCATAGCTTTTAAACACAGCCCCTGTAACACAAATCATAGATATTTTTGTACTGTGGAACTAGTCAAGAGTAGGCTGGAGGATCCAAATTTACCTAGGCCTCTTTCCTAGCTTGACAGAATGAACATTTTTTGATTTATATTCATCAGCTTAAAACGAAATTGAAGATACTACAGCAGTGAATCATTCAGGGAAAAATATTGCTGTATATATTTCTTATTTTCTTAGTTCTATTAGTGAACAATGTAAAGATAGGCCTTACCTTGCTCTGCTAGTTTCATAAGGCAGGACTACTGTTTTACCTTTTCAGCTGCTGTATGATGTATTTAACAATAGTTGTTTAGCTGTACTTGAGTAAATGTGGCATGAATGAGAAACATGTTCTAAAATAAAAAGATAAGCCAGAAGTAGTAGAAGATGATAAAGCCTATGAGACGACCCTTTGAATTTTATAATGAAATTGTCAACAACTATATCCAAGATAAGATCCCCATTTTTTGTACACAACTATCATGGAAATGAATAAAATACTCAGTAAGAACTTGCATACAGCACACAGCTCAGCTGTTGAGTACAACTTAGAAGTTATATTTTTTCTGTAGTATCAGGCACCTATGATATTCCACAGACTAATCATGTAGGTTACAGGCAAAGTGAGGTATTATTCAGAAAAGACAAGCTCTGAATCAGATGTATCTTCCACAGAAGGATGCAGCTTTACCTAGGTTTGGGTTTCAGAGATTTTACTAGAAAAAATAGAAGACAGAGGTTTATGCATACACAAATTGAAATGATTTATGTTGGTCTTACCACAGTTTATTGTATTAGAACTCCTTATCTTTACATGTGCTGCATCAAATGTATCAACAGGGTCATATGTTTGAATGGAGAATTAAACAAAACACATGCTGAGAACAGCATTGACATTATATACAAATCTGTGTAGGGATATCTGCAAGAGAAGGGCCAAGATCAATTCCATTAACCAGACAGCATTATTGAAATAGATTTTAACTCTTTTTAACCATGATTGCCATTAACACCATTCCATCCTTTAGATGGATTGAATGTCATTAGATACTGAAGTTCCACTAAGATTACAAAGTTATCCAGAGTACCTAAGTATGGGGAAAATATTTGAGGGGACAGGCTATGAAGTCATGTACAGGGCCTGTGTGCCTAACATGGGTTACATGACAGATGACATGGGCTACATGACAGGAGGAGATACAGCTACTGAGAGCAGCTGTGACTAAGGAAAGGGAGTATTAGATATTTTCCTTGTCTCGATTGATAAAGGGACGTGTGAAGAGGAACCAGTTGGGACGTTGCAAAGAAGGCTTGCAGATATTGAGGATGTTGGTCTATGCATGAGCCAAAATATCAAGGCCACCTAACTTTAGCATCTTAATATCTAGTCGCATGAACTATATCCATAAGCCAATTACTGCTTACATGTAGGCGTGTGGACAGTATCCTTAGGCCAATCATATATGAGCAAGAAGTGTGTGGAACCCTGCTTTGCACTATAAATGTAACCCTCAGATTTTCAATGAATGAGCATTGACTCTACCTCCATGAGGATTTGTCTTTGACTCCGAAGCACCTTCTTGCAACACCTAAGGGTGGACAATTTGTGTCAAACTCAACTGATACTCCACATTCAACCAAAACCAGTTTTAAATATCAACAACAACAACAACAACAACAAAAAGCGGGTGGGGGGAAGGGGAGACATCTCCTTAGTTTTAATTTAATCTCATTTTTACTTGACAATACCCATACAAACTCATAATGGAGACTAAGCCGATTCAATTCCCCTTTCCACCCCTTGCCCAGAATCTTGCTGGAGGAAGAAATGAAGAATATTATTTCCACCCTGGATTACAGAACCTCACTGGGACAGTTTCCTTATACATGCCTCACCTATTTGAAAGCATGGGTTGCAGCTTTGCATACTAACATCTGAACAAGCTACAGCCACCAATTCATCTCCATACAGTGGCCTCTGAAAGCTATTCCTAGATGGTGAAGCAACATAGACAAAACTACAAAAAGACACCCATATAGATAGTCCTATATTCTGCTTAGGAAATTCCTAATGAAATCACAACATTCTAATTACTAAATTCCTTCACGTGCTTAGGTGTTTCAAGTCTTTTATATCCAGAGAAGTGTTTTGAGCAGAGAGCTATACCAAATAAAAATCTGGTTAAGTTTTCACTGAATCCTGCCAGGATCAAGGAAATATGCAGTCAGCTGAGAATGTTTCTTGCAGGGCCTTTTAACCTCTCCTATAGAAATCACACCATTAAACAGAGCTCGAGGTTTCTCCCCACATCCACTTGCCTATGAAGTACTTGAAGATTCATAACCTTCTCAAATTTTGTATTTGGTACCTTCTGAGGCCCAGAGCAATATTTTTTTTGTACAAATGAAAAAGTATATACATTGGCTTTTAGAACAAAAAATGCAGCATCTAACTATGTGTAAAAGGAGGCACTTACAGCTCATAAAATTAAAAAAATTATATTAATATACACACTTTATTTAAGCATTTCTTAAGGATAGTTCAAGAATTTAAAATTATTATGTATACAGCCTCCTATAACCCTGCACTGAACAACTTTACACTAATTTGAGAATGTAGAGATTCGGCGACAAAGCCAAGATATTAAAAATCAAGTTCTTCAAAACTCAAAATTGCTGCAGACATCTCCCTTAATTTGCCATTTATTCATGGGTTTGGAGCACACAAAATCGGTCTCACTGTAGTATCTGGGGGTACCAATGATGTTAAAAGCCCTAAAATTATTCAGTGAGGGTGTATTGATCTAACTGAGAAGCACGTCTGTGCAAATCTGCAGCATTTCTTCTTCAAACACTGCAATTAAGGCTGTTACTAAAGTGGATGGGAGAAGTAATCAGGAGCAACTGTATGCAGGAAAAGTTATGAATGCAAATTGTGGTGGAAAATGTTTCTGGACTGAGACCTTCATTCTCTTTAATACTCAAAATCAGGATTTATGACTTGTGGGTTAAATGCTGTCTTCTATCCTGCTGTAAATCCAGACTAGCCATTGTCTTCAATGGAATAGTATTATGTTATCAAGATCAATTTTTTCTCCTACTCTTTTTTTGTCCTTCACAGACTCATTTTATAAACTAGTATATCAGTGTTTGATTATACAAGCAGTAGCCACTAAATTTATTTAGAAACTGTGGAAAATGTTATTGACTGTCTGTTTTTAATTACTGGAAAAAAACCTAAAGCAATTTTGGTGGCTCATGAACAGTAGCTGTTCTGCACAGCTATGGAGAGGCTCCATTGAAGTTCAGGTTACAGTAATTTCACAATTATAACCTGCACCTGATTATAAGCTGCACACCCAGGTTGCAGGGAAGCCCATGGGATTTGTCCATAAATAAGCTGCCTTTTTCTTTTTTTTTTTTTTTTTTTTTTTTGTTCCTGCGGCAGGGTGGGGGTGCCTCTGAGAGGCCAGAAAGCGCCAGGGGAGCGGTGGGAGCAGGAGACGGCAGTGCCGGGGCTGATCCAGGAGCAGGAGGGGTTAGGGCCAGGAGCGGGAGCAGTGGGGGCCTGGCCACTTTCCGGGAGCTGAGGAGTGGGGAACGTCTGTTCCCGTCTTCCTCGCTCACTCTGCACAGCTGCTGAGGGACAGGGAACGCCTGCTCCCCCTGCAGCTCATACTTCTGCGTTGGCAATTCTCCTGAAATTGTCCATAAATAAGCCGCACCTGATGATTAGCTGCAGTACTGGTGTAGGCTGGATTCTTCAATGAAAAATGTGCGGCTTATAATAATGAAATTACTGTAGTTGTGTATTAGTCCTCATAAAATTATTAAACATTAAGAGATTCTGTGGTACTTTATCCAAGTTTTCCAGACCAGAATTCTACTCTGGAACTTCTGAAGTAGCTTTCAAATAGCCTTCAGTAATTCATAGAATGATTGAAATGAATAGCATTATACGTATTCCAATATTTTCAAGACTGAATCCATTAAAAAAATCAGTCACATACTTGACTTTCTCAGTTTTAAATATATAAGGAAGAAAATACATTAAATTTGCCACTTGCAATATTATCAGATAAATTTCCTATTTAGTCCTCATTAGTTTATTAAATTTTTTGAAGTATGCACTTACTATTTCATATGATGCTATGAATAAGAGAAAAACTGTCTAAAGAGGATGTTAGCTATTTGAAGAAAGGTTGACTCCTTTGGCAATTAGGAATTAAGTTTGGCATTTCTGAGGAACATGAGTAAAACTACCTAGTGCAACTTAAATCTCAAAACCAGATATAACTTAAATATTTTGGTACTGCATGTGTGTTAACCTATCTAAGAAAGAGCCACCATTTCGTCAGTATGTTTTACACTAATTCAATACATTTGAAAAGCATTTTAAATGCAATTACGTTCATAACACAGTTGCTGGGAGGAGTCACCATTATTGGTCCAAATTTGGTGAACTCCTCATAGTTACCTACATTTACTAGACTCTACTGACAATTCAGAATACCTTGTGTCCATAATGATGACATGTTTTTGTTTGTACTCTAATACAAGTCTTGCCTGGTGTTTCACTGGCATTTACTGCCTTCTTCTAGCGGTCATAGTTTTTATCCATTTTCATGTGGCTGCTCTGAAAGACAGGAGAGCGTTCAAGACTGTCAAGGAAACTTCACAGGTAAGTAAAGCTGAAAAGAAATTTACATCTCAAAAGAAGAGCTTTAGCTATATGGGAAAAATGGAAATCCAAAGCTAATGTCAGACCTTATTCAAATAAAGGGTGAAAGCCTAAATGTTGTCTAAATTTTCAAAGTTTGTGAGAGTTACTTTATTATGTATATGAAATCTGAATCATTCCTGAACTTATTTCTCATATAGTAAAATGATGAAAATACAATATTTTATGTGTGCTGGGATTCATTTCATTTTTTGTTGTTATTAATTTTTGATAAAGTTCAGATTACAAGGAAAATAAACGTGGACAGCAACAGTATCTTTTGCTTTATCATTAATGAATAGTACTTTTTCACGTGTTAAGAAAAGTGTGCATTTTCTTCTCCATATCAAAGGAAGGTATTGACAATCATATCACATTTCTAACAGTGTTTGGTCATGGACAAAGATGCAATAAAAACCGTTATTAATATCTAAGCATTTTGCTAACTCAATTATTTTTGTGTTGACTTTAAAATAACATTGGGAGAAAAGCATCAATAAAAAATTAAAAGAGTGGCATATATATTGTGGAATACTTCTAAATTCCTCAATTTCAAAGAGTGAATAATGCAGCAAGGTCAAGGATTTGTGTTTAACCAAGATAGAATTATATTCTCAGGTGCATTTTCTGACTCATTTAATGACTATCCGAAGAGCATTCATTGATCCTCTTTGGTAATAAAAACCAGATGTTTAAGATTTTACTTTCAGAGCTATCATGTACTCTGGACTGTCAACATTTTGTAATGTTGATCTCAGACCAAAAGGGTTTTATTCTCTGATTAATAGCCACTGTAATTTCTTTGAATATGAGTGCTTTTGCTAGATGTAAATAATCATAATGGACTACAATTTAGCCCATGGAGCTTTAAGATTAAGTAGTTTGAAGTTATACCCAAGACACAGTGGTAGAGTGTCATTTCAGTTGTGCATCTACGTTGGTCTCACTATCACAGATTTCAAATTATTAAACATCTGAGATTAAAAGCTACTGCCCAACAAGTGGCATATGACAATCTTCTGATTTCCTGCCCTTTATACACACAGATCTCTTTCTTTGTTAATGTATTGAGACCTGACCTTCCCTTCACTATCCCTTCAATCTTTTCTCATAGAATTCTCCTTTATATATTTTAGGTTTGAGTCTTTTTTGTGTGTGTTCTCAACTTTTAATGCAATGTTCTCCAAATCATTTTATTTCCTTTCTGTCATCAATAAGACATAATGTACTATTAAAAAAAAAAAAAAAAGGCCATATTCTGTATTTTTTGTTTTTTCCTGATTTTTTTCTAATCAGAAATCATGACTCAAACTGTTCTGCCTAATTATATTAGCCAAGTTAGGAAATAATTTAGATTATATAGGTTATGGTACAAGGAAAAAAGGGAGACCTTTAGATCATGGTATCAACACAATCAGTGCATTGGTTTCCAGTCATTAACTAATAGTGAATAGAGATTTAGACTGAGATGATAAACTGCTGCAGGGAAAGCAAGTTGCCTGTATCTTCAACTATCTTTGGATGGTATAATTTAAACTCAAATATAAGTAGCTCATACTTCTTTTCCTGGGAACAAACAAGCCTCTTAAAGCACCTTAAAGCACGGGAAGGCCTACTTACACACTAAAAGATGTGCCTCAGGAGAGCAGCAGGGATGCAGAGCAGCACTCTTTGAACTAAGCTGTTGTAAAATTGTCTAGAACTCAAAACTATATAAGCTATTGAAAAAGAAGGGGAAAAGTCTAATAAAAAGACTGACAGTTTCTGAACAGATTATCAACTATGAAAAAAGCAAGTCAAAAAGATCAATGACCCAAAAGAGCAAAAATATGTCAAAATAGAGAGGATTCGATCTTGAGACTTTTCTAGCTCAAAGTATTGAGAAGCCCTTCCGACTGATCCTTCACAGAGGCCCTACCCCTCACACACCTAAATCACACAACAGTACACAAAATAAACTGCAGTTACACATTTTAAGTTTCAGCAAATATATAACAAGCCATGTAAATATATAAATATACATCAGGACAGAAACTGTATGTGAAGAACCATCCATGCACTGGCTGCTCAGTTCTCTGGACTGATCTTGAGAAAGTTCCTTCTTTGATGATAAAAAGCATAAAGCTATAATGCTTGCCATCAATTCCTTTCTGTTTCTTCCTCAAATTCTCTGCAATTTTGTATAAGAGATAAGAAGGAGACAATATCACTAATGAAGAATTAGTATCACAGCAAGTAAATTAACCTCCCTTAAGCTGTGTGCTGAAAAGGTTCATTGGGAGACTTTTTATCTTGTTTTTACTTAGTCCATAATCAAATGATTTGCATAATGTCCCAGCAGAACAGTGCAGTCAGTACCATAAAAGGATCTCATCTTCCTTATTCCACCATGATTCCACAGCAACTACAACAATCCAAAGACTACAGTTCTCCTAGTTAACATTCATGCTTGAATATAATTTAAGCAAAATTGATGAAGTTTGAATGTATAAAGGACAAACTCAGTTATGTTAGAATTCTGTCCCAGGATTCATCATAGGCTATAGTCAAGCCATCATGGAAAATTCTTGATTTCAGAAATGAACTATTCTATTCTATTTGAAATCCCACCCAAAATCCTTAACTTGTGCAAATCAAAAATGCAGGTTTTAGGTGCCATTTCACCTTCATTATAAAGCATGGGGTAAGTACTAGATTTTCATTAAATGTAATAGCTGAACTTTGATTAAGAAACACATAAAACACTAAAAAAAAAAAAAAATTTCTCAGTGATAAATTACTTATTTAAAAGCAGTTATTATTGTTTCAGTATTTAGCAGAAAAAGGATAAGCTCCTTCTATAACAAGAAAATTTGATGATGCAGAAAATTTGTGATTACACTTCTTAACCATCATAGTCACTATTTTGCTATGGAAGACACTGTGAGAGAAATATCTGAGTAGCAAAGCTAGAGAAGATTGCTCTTAGATCTAAAAGATGAGCAGAATTTTCACCCACTGAAAACCTGCTGGGAACTGCAACATCTGTGCTACCACGTGTATCCTTAACACAGCTATTTCTCTATTTCCAATATTCCTGGCTAGCTAATTAGAAATAGAAAGACTCTGTGTCATGAATAAGCAAAAGAGAGGGGCTCTCCCCTTGTTGGCTTGGTTCCAAGATTTATTCGTGAGGGAACAAAGGAAGAGAGCGAGCAACACATGGTACACAGGTTATATAGCCTTTCAGGGGAAGGGGAGGAGGTCGCAGGGTCAGGAGATAGGATCTTCTTCCTGTTGGTCAGATCCTCAGATCAAAGGGCAAACATATGTTGAGTCAGTGAATACGACATATCCTGTGCTGATGGTTGACTTACACTTACTTTTCTCACTGTTGGTTACCAAAGAAATTGCTTTAGGTCATAACAATATAAATATAACTTGTCTACAGCAAGCAAGATCATCAAAGTACAACAAATAAATAATCCTTTTTTCTTTCCATCATAATTTCTTTTTTCATATATACCCTTGGAGCACATAGTCCATGAAACAAGTCTGCTTTAATGACCTGTTAAGTCTTGGCTGCACAGGAGTTTTACCACAAAATTTTCACAGATGAGGCAAGTTATTAGGCAAATTCAATTTTTAAATTCATCCCATGATCAAATGATAATATGGTAAATGGAGTTTAATTCAGATGCTGGCCAATCAGTAGTGTTGCTCCCCAGGGCTCAGTGTTGGAGATGGTCCTGTTTAATAACTTTATCAACAATCTGGTCAAGGGTATTGAATGCACTCTTAGTCAGTTTGCAGGCAGCACCAAGCTGGAAGGGTTGATCTCCTAGATGGTAGGAAGTATTTACAGAGGGATCTGTATAGCCTGGATTGATGAGCTGAGGTAAATTGCAAGAGGTTCAAAAGGTGAAGTGACACATTGTGTACTTGGCTCACAACAACACCATGCAGCACTACAGGTTGGGGGAAGAGTGGAAAGCTTCCAAATGGAAAAGGACCTGGGGTTGCTGGTGAACAGCAGCTGAACATGAGTCAGTGTGTGACTAGGTGGTCCAGAAGGCCAATGACATCTTGGCCTGTACCAGTAAAAGTGTGGCCAGCATGACCAGGGCAGTGATTGTCCCCATTTGCTTGACACTGGTGAGATCACACCTTGTATCCTGTGTTCAGTTCTGGGCCCCTCATTATAAGAAAGACATTGAAGGGTTCATGTGTGTCCAGAGAAGGGCAACAGAGCTGGTGAAGGCTCTGGATCACAAATCTGATGAGGAGCAGCATAGAGAGCTGGGGTTATTTAGCCTGGAGGAAAGGAGGCTCAGGGAAGACTTTATCAGTCTCTGCAACCACCTAAAAGGAGGCTAGGGTGAGGTGGTTGTTGGTCTCTTCTCCAAGTAATGAGCAATAAGACAAGAGGAAATGTCCTCAAGTCACACCAGTCAGGTTTAGGTTAGATATTTATTTATCTCTAAACAGCTAAACTAAACCAGGCAGGTTTAGGTTAGATATTTAGACAAAATTCTTCACTGAAAGTGTTACCAAGTGTTGAAACAGGGTGTCCATGGAAGTGATTGAGTGATTCCCAGATGTGGAGATGTGGCACATGGTTTAATGGTGGGTTTGGCTGTGTGAGGACTGTGGTTGCACTCAATGACCTTAGAGGTATGTCTGAATGTGAATGTTAGTTAGCACTTAGTCCTTTAAATTATGCTGTAGAGGACTACTCCTGTCACTTTGATCACTCCCTGTACTAGGAATTATTTAGACCTTTCAAGTCATACTCCACCACACAGTCCACTACAGCTACACACACCAGTGTCACTACCCATGCCCTACTGCCAGAATAGCACAAAATGAGTGCAGCAACATTTTGCCTCTCACCTAAAACCGGAAGATGAGAGGGGTGGAGCCACCTGGACTTAAAGACCCCCAAGATCTTTGAAGTCTGCAGGCAACATTCCTTTCTGCTTACATCCCAAGTCCAGCTTTCTCAGCCACAAAATGAAATATTCCTCTGGAAATCAGCAACCTGGCCAGTCTTTGGTGTGATGAGGTCCAGTCAACATTACTTGCCAGAACCATGCATATGTGCCTCCTCTCTGCAGCCATGTGGATATGGTTACTCTTCTCCCTAGACACATGTCCTTTTACCTGAGACATCAGCCAGAAGACTCTGACCATGTTGGTTTCTTTGTGCCCCCACAGGACTGTGTAGCCGCAGCCGTGAGAATGCAATTTTGGATTGTCCCAGGACAGTTTACCTATGGCTTTGGGATGCATAGAGCATAAGCCTGTAGTCTGTGCCCATTACACCCCTTTGTATTTATTGTCATCCTCTACCTTCCAGCTTCATCTCTGTTTATCAATCACCCTATGGAAAGTCCCTTTAAGGAAGGTCTGGGCATTCAGTGCAAAATTGTCTTGCTGTGAAGGATTCCTTAGAGAGATGTGTGAGCTGCAGGTGTTCTGTGCACACTATTTCCCCAGAGGAGAGAACTGCCTTCCCCTGGGAAGCTTGGTTCAGCCAGCCACCACCATCAAGCAGTGACAGCCACAGGCAGGCTTGCAATGCTTGACAGCACACCATTTTTCAAGACTTCCTTAGGGATGCTGCCTACAGCTTGGCAATCCTAAAATAGAGTAACCCCTGTCTTCCAGCTGTTATCCAGCTCCCCATGGAGAGAGCTGCAGAAGTTCCTCTAACAATTTATCAGCCTAAGCCTGTCATTTTGGAAAGAGCAGGAAGAAATCCTGAAACTTTATGTTAATGTGCTGGTTTTGCATATATGACATTTAATGCGGAAGGAAGGAGACATCCACGGAAATATTTTTTTAAAAAAACAAGCGTCCAAAATCTTCCCCCCTGCTCCCTGGCATGATCAGAGGCCTGCTGCTGGGCTTCAATGCTGCTGCTGCTAAAACATCTGGCCAACAATGAGTCCTGTTGCCAGCCGGGTCTGAGCCAGGGGTTCTGGGGTGTTGTGAGAGCAGCTAGATACACTCTCTTATACACTTTCCCAATAAATTATAAATTCCTTATAGAGTGGTAAAGCATTCACATGGAAATATGAGCAAAGACATTCATGCTAAAGTAAGCAAACATTAAAAGCAAACATTAAAGTAACTATAATCCCATAAAAAGTTGGAACAGAAAAAAAATAAAAAAGAGAAGACTGTAATGCCCTTTGATTCCAAAGAAAAAAAGATCTCTTTTCCCAAAGTTAAATTTAAAAAGTTTTGCTCTAGACTACTCATCTTTAAAGTGTGTCTCATAAATTAACATAGCCCATAATTCAACTATAAAAAAAGCTAAAAAATAAGAGGGATTTTTGCATAATAATAAAATTTCTACTTTCCTGGTTGGCCGATCACTGTAACATTAAAGACAAGAAAGCCATTTTCTTGTGTAGAAGTCTCCATAAACTAAACAAGAGACACTCGTCTCCCTAAGTAAATTAGAAAAGGACTATTTTAAAGATGATAAACTAACTAATTTGTTTCTATACATTGTTAATGTGAAAAACATAAGTTTAGAAGGAAGAAGTGTTCTAAAAATTTTATTCTAATTCTTATTATTTTTCCTTTTAATTTATATTAATAAAGTTTTCTTCATACCCATCAAATTTTAAGCCTATTTTACCTTCCTCTTAGTCCTCTCTCACAAAAAAAAAAAAAAAAAAAATTCTAATAAGTGCACTGGCAATTTAGCCAGTGCTAAACCTACCACAACAATGAGTACATTTAAAATTAACAAATTAAAACCACTACAGTTACCAAAGACAAAAGCTTGCATTTGTTTAGGGGCTATGGGTAAAGAAGCTTTCAGAGAAGATTTGTTGAGTACCTATTTCTGTCCCAAACATGGCCAACAGTACACCTTCTTGCTATCCTTTTAAGAGGAGGGCCATGCCATCTTTCAGGATTAGTAACAACAAGGGTCATCCCAAAAGGCTTGTGAGATACCAAAAATTCATTGGCACTCAGGCTCCCATGTTATTTAGGAAAAAGAAAAGAGTCCCTGTACCTGATTAATTTTGTTCTTCCATAGAAGTTCTGCTAGGAAGCATGGAATTCAGTAGTATGTCTGGATTGATAAACTCTGTTACCATGAGAAGTTGTTTGAGCAGCTTCCATATCTCCATTCCTCCTTTATCTGCACCTTTAACTGCAGATCCCTATGTGCTCTGATGTCACTTTTTAACAAGTGAAGGTGTTTTACTTTGCAGTTTTAGATTGATAAAATCACCAACAGGTAACAACACATGCTCCTTTTATGTCGTTCTATAATTTTACAGTGCCAAAGAAAACAAGGAAGAATTGAACACTTTTTCTGAATGAACCAGATAGGAAATGGTTCATCTCATATCTCCTAAACTCTATTATGAACTATTATATAATATAGCTAACATCTCATGAAGTTGCATTTGAATTGCACAGCCCAGATTTATCTAAGTATATATTTCTAACAGGGAGAAGAGACCAGCAGTCTAAAATGAATGCAAGGTGGAGAGGGATGTTTAATAATTTTTTCCTAAGTGCAAATGTCTCTGTGTATACAATACTTCAGCAGCCACTTTCCTGGAGCTGTTTACAAGAACTGTTTTTCTTAAGCTACTTTAACTGTCCCCTATTCTCGAGTCATAAAAAAAATCCTTCTGAATTCTTTTGTATCAGTCTTGGCATATAAAATAAAATTTTTTAGGATGCTTTTCAGCTCTGCATCACCCTGATTTTTCCCTGGTATTATATTCTGCAGCCCTTCAGTTATCTTTCAACAGAATCCTCTTATGTAAAAAAATTATTGCCTCAGGATAACAGCCTTGTTTTACCACCTATAAGACATCATGGTACTAGAATGACCCCTCATTTTGCCTTTGCAGGGCAGGTCTGTTTGCCTGCTTTGAAAAAGTTGGGCAGAACATCTAGAGTACTACTCACTCACCTTTGTCAAGCAGCCTGAGAATCTGTATCTCAAATGACCAAATTTTTCCTCAAATCCTGGAAAAGCATGCATTTGCTGCTGAAAATGATGCTTCTCTTCAAAGATCCTGTTTGTCAGGCATTTTTCAGCCATGTGACAAGTGGCTTAGAATCAGTTTCGTTTAACTGTCACTTTCTGTAAATAAAAAATCAAACTGTTTTTTGCTCCCAGAGACTAAGTCCAAAGACATTTTTTTGTTTGATTTTCCTTAGTGAGGATGATGCATAGGACATAAGTCTCCAGGGTTTTCATATGAGAAAAGGACTGTATCAACCAAGTTCCTTACAGACATCTCTAACTACAGACCTGCTGGTCTGTTAAATGTGGCCTTATCATGTGGGCAGTGATACTGAGACTGCTCTGGCTGGAGAGGTGTGTGGCAAAAATAAACGGATGAGAATGATGAAGTTGCCTGAAAAATAAAGAACTTTAATGCATAAAATAACAAACGCAGAAACCGCACAGTCTAAGGGGCAACATCCAAAGACCCAGGGATGTGTTGAATTTAACAATGTATAGGAGTATCTGAGGGCAAAGGTCCAATCACAAACTGGGAGCATGGCTAACACAGATAATATCTCTATTTCCAATATTCCTGGCTAGCTAATTAGAAATAGAAAGACTCTGTGTCATGAATAAGCAAAAGAGAGGGGCTCTCCCCTTGTTGGCTCAGTTCCAAGATTTATTCGTGAGGGAACAAAGGAAGAGAGAGAGCAACACATGGTACACAGGTTATAAAGCCTTTCAGGGGAAGGGGAGGAGGTCGCAGGGTCAGGATATAGGATCTTCTTCCTGTTGGTCAGATCCTCAGATCAAAGGGCAAACATATGTTGAGTCAGTGAATGCAACACATGCCCTTATAGGTGACTGGTCTCGAACCAACTGAGAACAAGAACCAGAAACATCACCTATTATGGAGTAACTCCATTAACATACCAAATCCCATGGCCTTAGCTTGATGCCTCCTGCATATGCAGGTGAAGCCACTCCCCTGTCCATCCCCTTCAGACTAATTTCTACATGGCCTGTTTGCTCACTTTTCTCTACAGGACTTTCTATGGTCCACCTCTTCCGCAGCTGCACTGGGTCTGGAGTCATGCTTTTCTATCATTCTTTCATCACATTCAGGCATCTGCTCATTTTAGCATTTTCTTGGTTAAGCTTTCACATGACCAGTAGTAGCCTGAGAGAACAGTGTCTCCTAAAATGCATACTGAATGACTATATGAATGAGAGCATGTACTACGATTTTTATTCCTAAAGGAATCTGCTGCAAACCTGAGAGCATCATGATAATAGTAAAACAGCCATAACACCACCACCACCACAAAAAAAAAAACAAAACCCAAATTAATTCCCCTCTCAGAAAAAGCACCCCACACCAAAACAAACAAAATCCTCCCCATATCACAGTCAATCTTCTCCTCTTGTTGGCACTTATGTAATTCTTATATATATAATTTTCTTTTAAAAATCTGGTTTTTTCTAGAGTCACAAAGAATGCGTCTTGTCTGACAGTTCGCTATTCATTATTTTCAGAGCTATCCTTGTTTTGGGGTTGGGTTATTTTGCTTTGCTTGGGATTTTTTTCTTATTGGTTTGTTCAGGGATTTTTTTTTTCTCTGTGTAAAGATTAAAAAAATTGTTTTGGGGGCATGAATCATACCTCAACTTTACTTTTTACTAATTCTGTGCTACACACAATTTAGGAGTTCTTTTTCCACTGTGATATCCTCAAACAATTTCTCAGCAATTTTGGTTTTCCTAGTCTCCAGAGATACCACACATATTGATACATTCTTAAATGTCTTGTATTTTTAGCCTAGATTACCGTCACAAAACATAACGCTTTATAAAACCCTTGAGGACTCACAAGTCCAGAAGTAGTTCCTGGTTGACACAGGCTATCAGGTACTATTTTTGTGCTTTCACTGTAAACTTCCAAACAGGCTCAGGCAGCTAATGGGAAGATGTACCCTTCTACCCTTTTGAAGAAACATGTTAGTGTTTTGGGATCTCTGTGAGTAGTACTCAATTTGTAATGATTACACACCCCAGAGAATACAGCATATTGATGTTTGCTTTTCTTAGCCTGTAATTCAAGTAAAATAAGTATTTCTCTATAAAATCCATGCCATCAGATAGGGTTCATAGAGTTATAAGTTCTGAAACTATAGAAATTAATTAAATCTATGGTTATTCCACTTACAGTGCAAACAAATCTCAAAATTCTTCCTTACTTTCTCCAAGTCCACATTCACATCTCTAGACCCTTATTTAAATCTTACAGTCAGGTAAGGTTTGAAAGTGTTAACCACCACACAGGTGAACCAACCTTGTTAACCCAGTTGCTGTCATCTAAACTACTGTTAACAAACACTGTACATAAGCTTACCCTGCATAAGATAAAATTAATAAGTCATAACCTATAAATGCCTCCCTTAAAGAAACTATTAAACCTGTTGTCCCCTCAGACTGGGCTAAAACACCAGCTCAGCTCCCTCAGTGGAGACAAGCTGGATGCCATAAGCATATTGCAGGTAATGCTTAAACTTGATGAGTAGGAATAACAACTAACTTAATTCTGTGAAATAACCTGACATAAATATTTGCAGAGGGTTGCTAAAATTACAGCTTTCGTCTTAAGAACATCAACAAAATTTGCATAGAATCTCATGTAACCTTAAGCTTCTATACAGAAGTGGAAACAGATAATGCTTCAGCTTTACTCATAAAAAATGTGTGATTTCTAAGAAGTAACAGTAATAATGTATTTTCTGAGAATCAAGATTTCTAATACAAATACCGGTCTGTCTAAAGACAGAATTTTCTCTCTAGCAACAAAGTTAAATTAAGCATGAAGGATAAGGAAGAATAGGTCTCTCATTTCCAAATCAACAGCAGCACTTGCATTCTACTTTAGTGTCGGGGACAGGCCTTTCACTGTAGGTGCTGTATTTAGAAGGATTTAGCAAAGTGTGCTTTCCCGTGAGAAATGAGGACCGTAGTTGCAAAATAAAAAAACTATCTCTAACTGTAGAGATAAGCAAGATGTGAAAAGAATGTACGAATCACAAAAGAATGTAAGAAGGTCTCACCCTGTACACCCGCATGCCAAAATAAATCACAAAGAAGAAACAGACAAGGTCATGATACATCAAAAACTGTAACCAATCATAAGTAAAACCTGCTCGTGCTTTTCGCGTGAACAATATATTTTAACCAATCGTAATGCTATTAATGTCGCGTGAACAATGTGACGCGAAATTAAACTATGTATAAATAAGGCTATTGCACAGCAATAAATCGGAGCTTATTCATCAATCATACTGATTGTGTTGCTCCCCTGCTCCGGGCCGCGGCACTTTAGTTTAACAACAGGCTCAGCAATCATAATCTCTCTCTGTGGAGGAAACTGTAAAACTCTAAGCTGTTTGAAGAAAAGAACTGCAAAAATTTTCTGAAAAGAGCATTTTAAGGTGGGAAAAAGCTTGTTGGTTTGTTGGGTTTTTTTTCTACATACCTGCTTCAGGGAAAGACTGAAGAATATTCTTGAGACTGGTCTGGTTTCCTGCATCTTAGGAGTTCAGGTAGACCTGATCCTGTCCATGTTCAGATGTAAAACAATTTCACCCTGCAGTCATTCCTTTGTACACACAAATGATCTTTTTCCTTCCACTATCAGTCAGTGATAAGAAACAGGTAAGCACATATTGTAATTCCAGGCATCTCTGCTTAGGAAATTGCAGCTGTTGTATATTCTTCCTTCTCCATGATGGATTTATGGGGTATGGCTGGAAAGCAAGCCTTCAAAACCAAGTATGAGGCAGGATACGCAGAGTTGACCAACAAAAGGGTGCCACTGCTGGAAGAGTTCTGTCAGTTTTTGATGTATTTGACACTCACGGAACTTTTCTAAATTCACTTGGTACAGTGACAGGAGAAGTAGCCTTCAGTATGCACCTGTGAAAGTCAGCACACAAACACACCTATATATGATGCAGTCCTGTCCCTTATCCCCAAAATTCCCAGCTAGTTAATTAGGAATGGGAAGAAGCTGCATCATAAATAGGAAGATAAAGAGGGGCTCTTTCCATCTGGCTCAGTTCCAAGGTTTATTCTTGAAGGGGTCCACAAGGGAAAGAGGGAGAGCCATGTGGTACACAGGAGTTATATGGATTTAGGATACAGGAAATGACATAGGGTTTGGGATTGGTTGTAAGTGGATACCTTCCAGTTGGTAGGGGGTATTAGAGTCACAGGTCAAGGAAAGCAAACATATGTTGGTCAGTGAAATGCAACATATATATATTTATACACACACCTATGTGAATGTACCATCCATGCTCTCTTTCTATAACGAACGCAGAACAGCCTGTATTTTTTCTCTGTATACATGACTATTAAGCTCTGCTGAGTCAGACATTCCTGCAAATCTTTGAAAATGCCAAAGAACCCTGTCAGTCAGATTTCCTCACCCACAATGAAACTAGAGTATCAGTCAAGGTTAAAAAATTAGTTTAAAATATAAATGAAAATATTGCAACCACACCTAATTTGTCATTACATAAACAAAACGCATGTTTTTTATCCAGGCATGCACATACCATTTACACAGCAAAGAAATTGAAACCATATTAATTACCTTGTCCTATTAATTACTATTGTCTTCCTGGCAATGGTAAAAGACAATCTGCTCATTCTGCCTCCTCAGTTTCTGGTTCTCTGCATTAGTAACTATAAGGCAATTCTGAGACATGTCTGGACCCTAGAGGGAAAGGATGTTTACTGGAACATGGAAATTTATCTTGTTAGAGTATCTTGGTAACCCTGATGGGTTCATCTACCAAAATGTCATTTTCATGAGGTAGCCACTGTTCTACAGTGTGTGACAACGGTCATGTCAGCTGGATGTTATTTCAGTATGTTAATGGTATTGTCACTACACTGTGCTGCCTAGGTAAAATGGAATAATACTGTTTTATCCTTTGGCTGGTTATTTCAAAGTACAAATTCTCTTTAGGGAGCAACAAAACAAAAATTAGATGGCTTTCAGTGCCTGAGCTTAAACAGTGAAAGACAAGTTAGATATGCCTTGGATAGTATATGCCACAAAAAGGACTGGATGAGTAAAACTGTTGGAGTTACCCTTAAATCTGTAAGTTTGCTCCAGATTCTCTTCTTAAATATTCCAGGCACACAAACAAAAATTAAAGTTGATGAAAGTCAACCTCCCTAGACAACAAATGAAAAGAACCATGGGGCAATCACTATTCTAAGATGGAGCACAATCAAAACAAGGGGGAGGGGGGAAAGGAAAAACCCTCAAATCAACAGAAATATTTTGGAAAGAAAAAGAAGCATTAAAAACACAATAGATAACAGAGATCAGTCTTCCATCTCCCATACATTGTTTCAAAATGAAAGGAAACCTGCTGAGTTCATCAAAATAGCAAGTGTTTTACTGCTACAGCCTCCAGATCACTGTGAATATAATCACTGGGAAAGAAAGAAGAATCCAATGAATTAGCTGGGAAAAGGATAACTAGTTTTCATTTATTTTACTCCTTACAGCATCTTAGTCTGAATAAAATGTTATAGAACCCTGGCTGAGCCTAAGATTAGAAAGAAATTTGTATAAGGCATAGTTTAGAGAGGCTCAGCTGTTAACAGCCAAGATAATTGCATACCAAGGAGAAAGATGATGAAGATTAAATATGCAGTAGTACTAGAGCAGACTTAAGATGATGAGTTGTTGCAACTTTAAAACTGGTTTTTAATGCATGCTGGATTTTTATAGATCTTTGGATGGACTGTAATATTTGTTATTTTTTTGGTTCTCACTAGAATTACAGAGATCCTTGTTTACAAGAGGTTCTTCTGGTTTCATCCTTTTTAAAGGTTGTGGAAAAAGCTGTCTTTCAGCGGTGGAAAAAGAAGTATTAATTGCAAGTATAAAACATCTCAAATATTGTTGCTAATACAACTGCATGAAGTTGCACAGTCCCATCTAGTGGTCAAAAATTACTTCATAGAAGAAACAAATATAGCACCTAAACCGTAGTCTGAAGAGATCTACAAATGTTATTATCTATTTAAGCATTATACCAAAGTTCTCATGCATTTCAGCCCAACTATGTTTTATTATACGATATCCTAAAGCAGAGCCATATACCGTGAATGCTCCCTGTCCACAGCTAATTCCATTGAAAGCAGATACAATTGCATCTCAAAACTGGACTCATCTAAAGAAAATGAGCTATCATTGGTTTTATTTTGCAGCTTACTCTGCTTCCTGAGGATATTTTCTTATAGTAAATATAATTCTCTAATGGTATTCTGCAAAGTGGCAGCTGATGGTAGCATAATAAGCAGCACTTTCCAGCCATTGTGGATTATATTACTATTGACACAGTCTTAAACTCAAACAGAATTCAATTTTTACTGCAATCACAACATCTCTGTCACAGTCTCCAAATCAGTATTTCAAGGAAGACTGAGTCCTGTTGCTAAAGATTTGCATATTTTTATGGCTACCCTGTGCCATATTTATGGCTATTTAAAAATCTCTGGCATTTGTTGAAAACTGACTGAAAACTGACTGAAATGAAGTTCAAAAACAGCCTTCTTATTAAGCTAGTAAGTAAAATAATCACAATTACAGTGTTTACAAGCTGCTGTTTTGGAGACAAAATCCCTGATCATTGTGATAAGATGGATTTAAATAAAAGATTAATGTTTAAGTCCTACAACTTCAATAGAGAATGTGAGCAGCCAAAAATTTTTGTGACACTGTTATTTCTCACTTCAGGAAAAGCAGAGGAAAAAGCTTGATAATTGTGTCAGTGGTGAAACCCACAACATGGGTGGGATGAGAGCAATGTACTTTTCTCAGAGAGATACAAGCACTGCAATTGATGTCATCCCTTCTGTTCAGAAGGAGCAAATGTCCACCACAGAGGCAACAATGCCCAAGAAGACTAGAAGGGCAAAAGACATGAAAGTGCTCTTACATATGAAAGTTCCAGGTATAATTTTGCAAAGGAAAGGTTACATTGGCTTACCACTTGAGTGACACTGCCCACTGCACAGACAGCAGGCCCCACATATTTTTTCAGTCTAAATCCCATTCATCCACTCTGGAAAATGAGATCACATTTACTTTTATAGTTCTGCAAATCCATGTATTGCCTGAAAAATATTACTGTCATTCACTCTGTGCTGCATGTACACATGGTCCAAATTAAAAATGTTGCATTCTTTTTAAAAGCCTATAAAAAATTTCATTGCAAGTACACCTGATTGCTTTACAATATTCCCCACCTCTTCAACCCTAAACCACCATATTATCACATTGGCCAGATAAGTTACAGCCAGTCAGCAAGAGGTCAGTTCCCACACCTGAGCTGGGAGGCTACAATACATGGGAAGCACAAATGTGTTTCAAAACTCCCCAATTTATCTAACTTTCTCTGACATCTCAGGGTAAGCTTGACTGCAATTTTACTGAGTTTTATTCAGAATAAAAATGTAGTCAACCTACCAGGGGAAAAAAAAATTCTGGTGCATTAAGAAATCCAGATACTTGTGAAAATCTGCATAAGTCAGTTGCAGACAAGCAATAAGAAAAATGCATATGGCAGGATTATAAAAGCTAATAAACATGGTAAGAAAAAGACCTGACTTACTCCTGTACAGTTCTGTATTGCACTAAGGTATTATCCCTATGTTTATGAGACCAGGATTGATTGCATGTGGGTCTTAAAGGTATAATTAGATGCAGGTGCCGAAGAGGTCTCAAGATTAGAAATGAATTTGCTTCAATGCAAGTTGAAGTTAGTAGGCAATAGCTCATGATTGGACATCTATCACTTACAATATAATCTGTCTTGTTCATTTTCACTGGTTGCATAGTTAAACCTTTTCTGGAAAATCTGCCTCACCGAGTAGGCTGTGTAAAATGTGAGGTAAAACAAAAACGTCTACCCATTACAAGGCTTAGATCATAATTACATCTATTATAATTGAAACTGTTAATATAGCTAGAGTTAAAGGAATGCTACAATTAAAGGAATAAAATGTTACCTGCTTGTTGACAGTCTTTGAAATTTTAGACAAAGAAAATGGCAATTATCCCAGCTGTCATGTAATCAGCAGAAAAATTCTGCTCAAGTCATTAGAATGAAAAATATAAAATTAAAAAAATGGGGATTTTGCACATATTACATACATTTCAGTGCTATTTGTTACCAGGGTGAGTAAAAATGGAATAAGGATCAGTTTACAAGAAAATCCTTCACCTGTCACAACAGCCTAGACTCCAACATTTTACCAGCCAGTTTGCAAGCCTCATTTTGACATAGGAAAAAAATAGAATGGCAAAGAGAGTTGGAAGTATCTCTGATTCTGAAATGCTGGATAAGGTAGGAACTGAGAGGGAAGGATGCAGAGTGACAATATTTGAACTTTGAGTTAGCCCTTCTTCCTCTGAGCATCTCCTGTGTTAACTATTTATATCTTGAATGGGGTTTTGAGAATAAAGGATGGGCTTCTTTGAGGAGCCAGGGTAAGGGCAGTGCTGCAGAAAGTGGACAGAAGGCAAAATAACAGTTCTTCTTAGGTCACTAGCTTGGAGGCCACACAGGCTATTTAAAAGACTGACATGAGCAGTAGAGCTCTTTGGCATCAGGAACTCAAGAAGGTTATCTTTATCTAATTGCTCCCTAAGCATCACCAGAAGTAAGATAGCTTTTCATTACATCCACTGTGCTTCCGTTAAACACCACAGCTAAGACCTTTATTTGTCATTGTATTATTGTTTCCTCTGATCTGTCTTTAACATCCGTCCTCTTCTGACCTGTTCTTTCTCTCACTTTGCTTTTTATAGATGCAGAAGTTTTGGTCTAGGAGGGATTTCTGCAACCAATATGTATTTCAGAATATATTAGACGGGTATGAGTCACCATAGAAATACTTGATCTTAAAATGTTTTGTTTTTTTCTCTAGAATCCCTGTGAGACTTGATAATTATCTGAGGGTTTCTGTTCTATACAAACATATTTTATGTTGTCTATTAATCATTTTACAAGTAGAAAATATGAGTATTTCCTGTCTACAACAAAGACTCAAGTACTTCCATAGAGTTCAGATATTGAAAGGGAAACACAAATACTTGCATATTGTATATTTTTTAAAATGAGAATTTGTGAGGCTTTATTTAATCCTTAGTGCTTTATTTGCACTGTAATTTCTATTTTGAATTGTCTTACATAAAGTTTCCCAAAGTAGTGAAAAAAAATCTTCATAAATGTATATTTATAGAGGAAGGGGAATTTTCACTGTAGATACTACTGAGTTTACAGAGACTTGGATGTATAGATGAGCTTAGGTGAATCAGTAGATCCTTAGAATGTTTGGGTAAATGGAATCGAAACAATTTTAAGTAAAAACTGGTTATAGTTAATTTCTATAATATTTACTTTTGGCAGTAACAAGGACTATATGAAAGATGACTGTCTGCTGGAGCTGCTCTTGTTTTATCTATTTTCATTCCACTTCTTCCCTTAAATAACATTTGCCTTTTTAATTCTTCTCACCTTTCTGTTATGTCAGTGATGACATCAGCAACTCTTTGGAAGTACAAACTTATTTCGGCTGCCCTTTAAAGTCATAAAGTATATTTCTGTCACATAAATAAACAACTACATGGTGGAATTTATTGTTGCAGCTGTCCTTGGCTTCCAGAGGGTCAGTATCAGTAATAATAATAATAATAATAATAATAATAATAATAATAATTTATGAAAAATTATAAATATTATGAAACAAAAGCATTTTGAAGGAATATTAAAATATATGCCTAAAGGCACTAAAAAAAACTGGGTTGAAGAAAGAATATTTTTCCTAAGGGTAATCATAATTGCTTAGCATGTCTTCTTCCAGCTTTCTTTAAAACACATTATGACCCTGAGAGTCACTGCTAAAAACAGAATAGTACAGTGAATGGAGGGCTGGATTGTTTTTGCAATGACATTTCTTGTAGCCCACATCAATTTAATGCTGTTTTCATTCAGTTATTTCATCCCAGAATTTGCTAAACTGATTCTAAGATGACCCCCTTCTCAGCTATATTTTTTTTCCATTTTATATTTGCTTTACAATTTATGCAAAGTGAAATTCAGCAGACTCTCTGCAGTACTTACAGCCTCAACTACATCTTTCACCTCATAACCTCATTCACACATTCTGTTCTCAGGCTACTAGAGTTCTGTTTTGTTTTTTCTGCCAGCCTTCTGTCCTTTCTGGCTTGGTTTCTATCTTTCTTGTGGCTTTTCAAGTCTTACTGAAAGCTTTTTTCTTTCTGAACAAAAATAGTTGGCATACTATTCTATTTTACTAAGAAAAAAACCCGAACAGAATATAAATTACTAAAATTGGTAGAGGATTCTGATTTTCCTTCTAGGATTTTATTTTCTTCATAACACTTTTTTACCATAATGGACTGTTTTAATCCATACCAAATTGGTAAAAAATTAGTTTTTAGCTGATACAGAATAAGTCTATTAACACGGTAGTCACCAGTTAAACTATAAGGAAACAACCTCTCAAGAGTTCTGTTCTAAGATGCATAGGGTGAAAAATAGGACAGTGTAGCTGAAATGAATTACAATAATTTCACAATCATAAGCTGCACCTGATTATAAGCCGCACATCTGGGTAGCTGAGGAGGCCACGGAAATTGTCCATATATAACTCGCACCCTAATATAAGCCGCGTTTTTTTTTTTCAAAGCTATTATCTATGTGCAACAAAGTAACGAGTTAGTAAAAGAATCGCGCAATCATGGGGTTTGCTATCAAGTTGCTCAATTTGCTAACAGTTTTCACAGACTGGAGAAGCCTTTAAATGCAGCCCCAGGCGCCCTCCCCATGCCATGGGCCCTGGCACTCCTGCCCCCGGTGCTGGCTGCCGCGGCTCCCCGCCTTCTTGGCAGCAGTGGTGGATCCCCTTGCTGCCCGAAGCCAGTGGCTCGCCCCCTCGCTGCGCACTCGAAGCTGGCCGCCCGCTGCCTCCTCACCGCACAAAACTGGCTCTGGTCCCCGCCTGCTCGGCTGCAGCAGAGGCTCCTGGCGCCATGAGAGCCGCAGGCTGGCCCAAGCCACGGGAGCAGGCGGGAGCCGCGGGAGCTGCAGGGCAGCGTTCCCCCATGGCCCCGCCACCCCGCTCACGGCTCCGCTGCCATGCGAAGCCCACTCCCCACCTGTCCCATGCTTGCCTGGGCATGGCTCCATAGCAGCTCCCCGGCTGTCCATGGTTCCATGGGAGCTCTCTCCCCAGTCAGCTCGCACTTCCAGTCTGGCCGTTTGCCGGAAATTTTCCATAAATAAGCCACACCTGATGATTAGCCGCACTACTGGGGTAGGCTGCATTCTTCAATGAAAAAGGTGCGGCTTATAATAGTGAAATTACTGTAATCTTACAGGCTGAACTGGATGGTTTGCCTCCGGTTAAAGAAAAGTCTTTTATTCTTACAAATTTATGTTGGAATATATAGAATTGAATTTGTCTCTAGAAAATACAGCAGTGATCAATGTAAGTAGACCCACATAAATAAATATTTTTTTTTTTCTTTATGGATATCAATTTTACATGCATTTTTTTATCCAGGTGTGAATCAGCTATTTACTTTTTGGATCGTAAATTATGCAGCTTAAATAAGTATGACTTAAATACCACTGCAAATAAACTGGCAGATTCTAAACCTTGTGTGAATTCTATAAGTGTGATTTGCTGCACTTTATAATCAGTTACAGCTTTTAGCTTTCATAAGGAAAAGTTAATTCCAGCCTTTTCTTTAAGTTACCATTTCAAGTAAAACTTTCAGGACACCTGTGATGATCCAGTTAGCAGGTGCCAAAAGACAATGTGTTGTGATAAACATATTCTGTTTCCACTTCTGTTTAATTGGTCACTGATTCTGCATATTAGCCAGATCTTCACAGGCTTCTTGGTGTTTTATATGCTGTTCTAAACTGGACATAGTTCTGCAGTTCATCTTGCTTACAAGGTTTCCTCTAAACTTTACACATATAGAGTTAAGTACTGAAGTGTCCCCCCATATTTTATTCTGCCTATGATTTGGTACACATGACTGAACAATAGTGGTGATGGTGGCAGTCCTTCTGTGCTTATATTTAGTTGAATGGGTGCTGTGACTATTAAACCTCCCAACATACCAGAACAAGGAGTGCGAGGAACCAGCCCAAGAATATCAGTAATAAAGTAGTTTAAAGATAAATTGAGTGAGGATGTGAGACTTACATTTTTTAAATGAATTCTCTATTAATGTGTAGCATCCACGAGTGTATCCCTTTTATTCAAAGTAATATGAAATTATGATTAAATCTTAAAAGACTCAGACCAGACACTCAGGGTGAATAAGTGTTCCTCTAGTTCAGAAACTTAGCCAGATATTCTTAGCACTTAACTGAAATATGGTTGCATGAAAAATTGCTTTTTAGGTGCAGTAGTTTTTAAAAAATCACCTCAGATTGTATCAGGATTAATAATTTCTGAATCTTTCCCTGATTTTTTCAGTTTCTAACTCACTTGCAGGCAAATTAATGGAACAGAGGGCTGAGAGTCACAGCATTACTGGAAGGAGAATGGCTGTTAGAGGACCTCAAGAGTTAGTCCATGAAGGGGGGAAGCATCTGAGTTCAGGGTTCTGGCACCTAGAGGAGCTGGAACAGAGGCTACACAGAGTTCAGGGGAATAAAATGGGTATTTATTGAAAGGCCTTCAAAGGCCACACCCTGGCAGTACCAGTGTCGCAGTCGTGGCCCTTGCCTGGATGGCTCCAGAATGGAAGCAAAAGAGATCTTGGTCACAAGATCTCACACCTTTATAGGTTTTAGTCCATTTGCATGCAAGCATAAACTGTGCAATTAATAGTCTCAAATTGTGAGGTTTCATCCTTCTTGCTTGCCAGCTGGCCAGCCCTCCTCTTTCCACATTGTTTATGCTTATGGCCTTAAGTTTGAATAAATTGTCCCTGAGTTCCCAGCTGGAATAGGATTGTTTTGCCTTCATCACCCAGGCACAATGGAAAAGCACCCTCAAGCAGAACAGAAAAAGAGAACTTAAGGCATCACTTTCACAAATGCAGGGTAGTCAGAGCAAGATGATATAGTCAGTCTCTTTTTATGACATTATATCTATAATTAAAATGGCCCTAGATTCCTCATCTCTTAATGGATGTCTTAACCATGAAATCAGATACCAGTCTCTCTTCCTTTTTTGTACTGTGCCTTCTTTCACCTTTTTCAAACTCACTCAGTCCTAGACAGAAAATCCACTGCATATTGACAGTGCAGAGCTGAGACCCACCTACCCAGCAGCGCTGAGCTTGTGCCTCTGGGAAGTAACTACAGGGCAAGCTCAGCTCTGCACTGGGCTTGTTCATGGGTCCTCTTCTTTGCTTAGAGCAGAAGTAGAACAGGAGACTGTAGATATAACTTGTCTTGTTCCTGTTCTAGATGCAAACCTTTATTGAAAATGGAACAGGATCATGCTCAAAATCTGTTCCAAATATTTTTATTTGTTCTTCCCCATTCACAAACACTTTACAAGACCTTTGAAAATTCATATGACTATTTGAAACCCTTCTCCCATGTAAGCAATAGTGCTTGTCTGCAAGTCCTCTCTGAGTCCATCTCAATGGAGATGCCTTCCATTTAAATTTTTCCACTCATACGAAGGCAGAAAGGGATGTCTTTGTTCTGTCAAATTCTGATTCATCTTAGTCCCACCCCTGTCAACTGTAGGAATTCCTGTGGAATTTGAGGAGAAAACTCAAGTTTTTATATTAAAACCCTCACAGGCAGAAGAAACTAAACCTTCTCTAAGAGTTATTTTATTCTTCTATTTTTTTATATATAATCAAAAATTGTTCCTCAAATTAAAAGTAATTCTTCTAATGACTTCTTTAACTGAATATATCAACATTTCTGCTGTAACTCTGTCTTTTAAGTCAATAATGTCAATGCTTTAACAATTTACTATATGTTGCTTTCCTAGTTCACAGCTAGGGAAATTAATTATTTTCAGACTCAAAGCAAATATTTGAGTAAAGGGAATTAGTTTACTGATACATGAACAAATCTAGGACAGGATTTAATCACATTTACAGAAATTTAATCTAATGAATTAGGTTGATTTTTTCCCCCCTTGTATTTAATGGACCTTACCCAGGATCAGTAAAAGTAAATAATCTGAAATACTACAGCAATTTCTTCTACACTCCTCTTTGAAGGAGCAACCTGTATAACTAATAAATAGCTAAATACAGTTTGTTACCACCATATGAAGGAATTTTTTTTTTTCAATTCTTCTGTGTTCTAGTGATGGGGGTTGGGGGGGGGGGTAAGGCTGGATCCACTCTTTCCCTTGGTAACAAAGCTGAGAACTTTTCCCATTATCATGTTAAAGGCTGCAGGGTGGTGGTGGAGTTGTTAATTGCTCAAGACAAAGGGTGTGGATGTGGGCTGGCTGGCTGGCTTTGATTGCTGGTTGTTGCGGGGTTTGGGTTGCTTTTCTCCTCCCTGGGGAGACACTCGCCAGCTCGAACCTGGAGGAGAGAGGTTCTTTCTTCGTCCCTTCGGTTCGGATTTGCCTGCATGCCCCTGCACTGCTACCACATCCTGCCTTTGAGAACAGCACTGAACACCAGAACCCACAAACGGTGAGCAAACCTTCTCTCTCCCATCTGGGACATAGCCCTGCCTCACCTCCCTGCTCCTGCCGTGCTGCTGCTGCTGTGAGGGACCTGCCCTGCTCCCCACTGGGACCTCATGGAGAAGAGTGTCTGTGACTGGGAAAAGGACTGAGTTTTGTTCTGCCTTATTGCTGTTTCTTTTATAGCTGTTTGTCTTGTAGATATATCAGTAAAGAACTGTTATTCCTAAACCCATACTTTTTCTGCCTGAGAGCTCCTTAATTTCCAAATTATAGTAAACTGGGAGGGAGGGGATTTTCATTCTCCGTTTTAGGAAAAGCTCCTGCCTTTTTCTGGCAAAACTTGTCCCCTAAACCAGGACATCTAGATTATAATCAAGACAGGCCTCTGTGTAGCAACATTAACATCTTTGCAGAAAATGTGTAATGGGCACATTAAGGGTAGATTAGCCACATTGACTTTCTAATTTGGTGCTCTGTCTTCAACAGCGGCCAGTACTGAGTGTAGCAAAAGAATCACAAGATTTATTAATACTAGATACGCACATGGTAACTTCTTGAGTGATTATTTCTTTAAAAATATATGCATTACTGTCTTGAACTACAAGGAACTATTTCTAGTCTATCCAGAAAGTATAACTATCCTTAACTTTACTACACAAACACATTTACCTCATCTCCTCCAGTGAGCTTGTAGTTTTACTAATATCTCATGGCAATGAATGCATTATTCTAATATTCTAGCAAGAAATCAGATTCTTTCTGGAGCTACACCAATATGGAAGGCTTCTCTAGTTCCTGTGCAACTACCTAAATGTTGCCAAATTTGTATTCCCTGCAGCATTTAATACTAATAAATCATGGCTATCATATGCTCTTTTAGAGGTCCCAGGCCAATGTCTCTTTTTCTTGAGCACTTTTGATGATTATAGCTATTTTCCTTCTGCTTAAATGTGGGATTCTTTGCATTAGTTTGTCAGACCATAGTCTTTCAACTATAGTATTTTGACTCAAGCAACTTTATGAATTCCAATATTAAGTACTTTATATTATTAAAAATTCTTTATCTCTACTCTGATTTTGTAACAGCATTTAAATAGGACGAAGTTCTGTACAAATCGTCTTCAGACTGTTCCAAGTTTACATATAACATTTTCATAATAAACTTTCGTTATGATAAATGAAAACTCAAGCTTCACTTTTAATTTCTTTAAGGAATTGCAATAACAATTAGAAGCAGAAATGCAATATTTTGAGGATTTAGAAAAATATTTTGTGTTTTAAAGTTTTTTAAATGCAAATGCAGTACAAAAATATTTCTAATGGAGAGGTTTTGGGTTTTTTTAAAATCAGGTTTTAAACTGTAGCCTAGAAGGCAATAATGTCAAGAAAATAATCCCTTCAATTAGGATATGCTACAAGTCTTTCATTTTTATAATTCTAATTGCAAAATCATATATTGCTTAAGTAAACAAGCATTTGTAGACTTGAATCTTCTTTACACAACATTAATGGAGAAATTACCAAGGCCATTTAAAACTTCAATCCATCATTTTGAAGAGAAAGGTGAATATTATACCCATCAATCTGTCTTTCACTCAAATGCACGTTGCCTGTGTTGTCACATGAATAACATAATCATTTTATCAAATTTGATTTTGTTAGTGATCTATTGTATTTTACAAGTAAAATATTTGAATGCCATTTCTGTTTCCTCGATCATTTCATCTAGCAAAAAAGATTGATTGTAAGAACAAATTATTCCCAAAACAGTGAGCTAGCGAAAGCCATTTATGACCTAATAATTGCTTGGAAGTTTTTCTGTTTTGTAGCTTTTTTTCTCCTGGATTGTCATCAGGATTAGGTGCCATTTGTTCTCTCTGTGGCGACTTAAATCAGAACAGTATGTGAATGTGGGTTTTTAGGTGATGTGTAGCTCAAATTTATACACAGAGACTACCTAGAATTTGAACAGCAAAAGAATTGTTGCTGAGAAACATTTTTGCAACCACTTCTACACATATGTAGAGCTACTCTAAAGTTATTCTGGTTTCTTCTTTCTTTTGGATTATTTGAACACACTTTTATGTTCTCAGTGAAGCTTTATTCTGCAAGCAGTTATAAGAAGAGCAAGAAGTAGATCTTATAAAAGATTTGTGCCATAATCAAGCAGGAAACTGAGGAGAGTAACTGGATAAAAAAATCTGAAAGTGTCCTTGGATAAGTAAAAGGGAAAAAAAGAAAAACAAGATTAAAGATATTTAGTACACTTGCACACATACAAATATCCATATAATTATCTATGTAATACACAGTCACACATAATGAAATATAGTCACACAGGCAGAAATATATACAGATGTTTCCAGAGAATGACAGGAAAGCTATGCAGCTAGATGTGCTTTTCATCTTTGCCACTTTTAGAGTCTTTATCACTGCCTCAATTGCAATAATGTTAATATATTTTGGCTAATACCACATAGGCATAACAGTATTCTCAGTTCTTTAAAAAAAGAACTCGTCTAGAATTATTTTTTTATTTACACTGGCAAAAATAATGTAGATGAAGTTTTATAGATCTTTACTTTCAGTGCTGTTTCCTGAGGAAATATCTTCTTGGTTCAAAACTGCGATGGGTTTTACTTATAAATAAAATCACAAAGACGATCACTGTAATAGTAACAACTCATTATTTTCTTTTTTTTTTTTTAAGTACAAAAATCTAAAGAATAGTGGCCAAGAGCAGCTAAGTCCCTGAATACCTGAGTATCTGTAAAGGACTACAAGCAAAGAAAAGAAAGGTCTATATAATACCCTATTGTGGGTCATTTAAATTGTGGTCACTGCCTGGCTAATAATTATCATCCACCACCAAACCCAAAGCAACTGTGTAGAATACATTGAAAGTACATGTTAATTGATTAAAAACAGCCTTAATCAGAAATATTCATCATATGTGCACTTCTACAATGCTAACCACATTAACTATGGATTAACATAGATTCCAAAACTGTGTGATATGTTCATCCATGAAGCAGATCTAAATAAGAAAACCTGTGCTGATGAAATGGTGGGAGACACAAAGGTTTTCAGAGAAGAGACAGTACACACCAAAGAGTCCACATTGTCCTGGGTAAGAAGCACAGAGAAATGGGCAGCTGAAGCTGCTTTCTGCCAAACAAACATGATCCATCCTACCACTGAGCATATGTGGAGGAGGTAGAAGATTCACCAAATGAAAAAGCTATAGAAAACCATCTCACATATGGGCAGAGAGGATGGCAACTGGGCAAACATTATTTTCTTTAGGAAACAGAGAGAGCAAAGTTATTTTTAGTCTTCATGGGAAGATCAATTAGAAACTCTTACAACTAGCTTCAGCCTAAATACTGCACAGACAGAAATTCTTCAAGACAAATTAATTTACAAGAATTAAAATAATGACCGTGATTGCTGTCCTTTTACCTGCTAAGTGCAGGGACTCATTCTGAATTCTTTTGTACCAAAGTGTTTGAAAAACTGTACAAAAGAGCAATTAACTGTAGTGAAATTACTGTTCATTAACACCTTTTGACATTAGAAAACAAAACACATTTGAGAACTGATAGTGAAATTAAAGTTAATTTAAACTAGAAGACACACCTCCTTGAAAAATATTTTATTTCTTATGTCATCAGACACCTCTTATTCTAGTTGTCAGATTCTTCTTTAGCTTGCTTATTCTCTGCAGTAAATATAAAACAAAAGTTGTTAAACATTTTCTTTACATGACCATAGCAATCTTCCATGATAACAGCATATTTCCCTGGAAAACAGAATTAATGCGATCCATGTTACTGCTTATAAATAGTAGTCATTCAATTAAATAGTTGTATTCAAGTCAAAGAAATTACTCTTGTAAGAACCTAATTCTAGTAAATATACACTTCTATGTTTTATATGCTTTATACCAGAAACACCATCTTAAATTCAGACCCTTTTAAAATGAAACAAGTTTTTGTGGTCATGAAATGGAAAAAAAAGCAGCATGAAGGGTAATGAAAATCACAAAGAGCTAATGCATTGAATCTCATGCTAATTAGCTGGAGCAGCTTCAGGGGAAAACTGGTTTCACTCTTGCGGAGATGTGACAAATTCATGAACGAACCACTTACTTTACAGAAAAATTGGTAATATCAGTGTGGTCATACATAATTTATTTAAGCTAATTAATAGGCAATTCTAATAAATATATAGAAATATAACTCAAATACAGAATTAAGATCAGAAAGCCATTTTTTTCAAAATCCTGAACTACACTGTTAAGTCACAAATCTATTCACAGCTAAGGAGTGCAGACTTCAAACCAATATATCCAACTTCTGATGAATATTTATGTCTGACATCAGTGTAATTTAGATACCCAAATCCTACAACCATTCTGAACATACCAGGCTGAATTACAAGCCTTTGGAGCAAGATAAGCCCCGCAGCAATATAATGCAACTACACTGACAACATCTAGATTTTTTCTATATAAGGCATGCTATATATTTGAGCTGAAAGAGAATCAGAGTAGGTACCTGTAAACAATACCCAGGCATGGTACAAGGTGCTTAAGATACTATTTTACAAATATCCTCAAAATTTAATTCTTCTTAGGGCTACTAGATCACTACTCTTCTAATGTTTGCTGTATTTGTTTCCATTTTCCTTGGTCTTTTAATTCATGTGCATTTATTCGACTGGGGCAATTTCTCTAAGGCATTTGACCTGCATTGTTTTTTCTTTTGATAAATTTCTAGCAAATGATCTATGACCTATGAGCTAGCTGGAAAAAGACAGAGTTTTTCAGCACTCCACTGAAATGAAGTCCCTACTTTTCTGATTACTCCAGCAGCTGCTGTCTAGACTTCATCTAGATGACTAGAACTGAACAAAGAATTCAGGTGAAGGGTGTAACAATGACTTTTTTTTGTATTTCCCTATTTCAGTACTTGAGTGGAACACTTCCTACTTCCACAAATTATTGAAATTTATTGGATTATAAGAGGCAGCAGCATTTGTGATGGAAATATGGGCACAAAGCAGAAAAGAATTAAGATACATGATTGGTAGTACACCTTTGTCAAGATGACTTTAATTTGTATTGGAGCCTCATAGGTGGAAGGATAGTAACTCACAAGTCACTAGAGTACAGCCAGTGGCCTGGCAGCCTGCCCTAAAGAGTTCCCAGTTTCCTTTTCTGTCAAGTTCTGTTGCTTATGTAAATGTTCAATGGTAACAGCCACAGACCTGCTTTGGTATCTCAACTTTTCACTAAAACAAAAAAAAACAAAAAAGCTTTGAATCTCACCAGTCCAAAAGACTGACATTCCAAACTGTATCAAGGTTCAGAATATTTTATATTCAGACAGTGCAGCACTTGTATGATGTCCAAAACAATGCAATCAATGTCTGTCCCATACTCACAGAAAACACCAGAACCTTTGCACACGACAGAGCTACAGAATTTAAGCCACTTAAAGGCTGTCATCATACTGTCTAATATTATAAATTAGAGTCAGAAAATAATTGTGCCATAATTTTTGCCAAAGTTGATGGCTCACAGGGACAGATGGAGTCTTACTATTTTTGGAGCAGAGTAGAGTCCAGATGCTATGGAAAAAGAAAAAATACTGAGACACCAAATTTTTTTCCTATATCTACTGCACCCTTCATGATTGCATTAATTAGCTCTCAATACTGAACTGGAAAATTTTCTACCTATACAGTTAATCAAATCAAGATTGACTCTTTGGACCTGATCATCCCAGATGGTTAAAAGTGACTTTATGCAACTGAACATCCCAAGTAGACAAGAAGAAAAATTTTCATTCCCATTTAGTTGTGATGCATCAAAATGATGAGAATAACAGATGTCATAGTGAAGGACTTTCTTTCAAACCTCTGAAAAAAAATGAAAGAAGAAACTGAAATGAGCTATTCACAACTCCAGAAAGTATAACATAATAATCAAATTGCTGCCTAAGTCTCTATTACTTATTTTACTTATTATATAGTATTCTTCCTGAAGTTTAAATTGTTTTCTTCTTGGAGGCCTTTTAACATAACATGAAGGATTGTTTTTACTATTCTCACCTTGAATGCATCCTTTAGATGTATTCTCAAGTGCTCATTCATGTGCCCCCCTGTAAAACTCAAACATATTGTCTCGGAATGGAAATGAATTTCATCAGTACCACACAAAGCCCACCTAAGTACTGTAGGTTGGAAATGTTTGTCTCTCAGGCTTGTCTCCAGTAAACCAATGATAAGAGAAAGAATCATTCGTTGTGGGATACCTTCATGTATAAAAGGCAAAGTAGTAATTTTAAAATATATACTCCCAAAATTTGAAATTCTGTCCCATTCAGAACTATTACTTAAAGCAAAATAGGCATCTTTAATACTGTGGAGTAATATCAGAAAAGTTTGGTGCATAAAGTATTAAAAATGCCTTCCCCCCCCCCCCCCCCCCCCCCCCCCCCCCACTAATCAAATATGTATTATCACTATTTTTCACTATTTTTTTTTAAATTATCTTTCATTCCTCAAATAGAGCTTTTGGGATGTTGAGGTATCTGAAAAGGAAAGAACCTACTCTGAACAAAAAAACCCATTCTTATTCTTATTTAAGCTGGCAGAACAACACATAAAAATGCATCTCAGAAAAAGTAGGAAGCATCATTGAGGAAGTTGTCATCAGCCACTCTTTAAAGCTAAGTAACAACAAAATTTTCTAGTCATTTGGTGAGCTTGTATCAGAAAAAATATCTATGTTAAATTGCAATATGCTGAGAAGAAATGCCAATACAAAATACAATTTTAATTATAACAATCAGCAGAAGAAGATAGAGAAATAAAACCAAATGCATGGCGTAATTACTGGAGTCATTGAAAACTGAAACAATTTTATTGCACCATCTTTTCCAGAGATGAGCTACAGCAATCAATAAGAGATATTGCTGACCTTGCAGTGTGTCTAACATTTAATAAATATCTAGGGCAATCTACTACCATTTTATTTAAAAGAGTCTATAATAACACTGTATTTTCTAGCAAGTTGATCACATCTGATGTGATCACCAATACTACTGCTCCCAAAGTTACAAAAAATCCTAAGATAACTAGCAGAACAATGTCATGTCTGTAGTGGCAGTAAATTAGCACAGAAATGCTGCCAGTGTAACTAGATTTTTTTAAGGTCTTTCAAAAAAAGCAATAGCATTATCAGTATACTCTCTCGTGTTGCTACAGTAAAACCAATGTAAAAGTAGTCACTTTTAATCACTTCTGTAAATATACAAGGAAGGAATACATATACACACACACATACACATAGAGAAGATACAGGGGTTTTATATTTTTAACCACAGCAGATTTATGCTAGTAGAGTCAGTCAGCTTATAAACTATTTTTAGATCCTCTTTTTTTCTTTTCTTGATTGAATCCCTTCTTTCCAGAAGAAACAAAATCTCACAGGGAAAAAAAAAGGAGGGAAAAAAAACAAGAGGGGAAAAGAAAAAAACAGTCCAAAATACTGTCACACAAACCAACACACAAATGTGGGAGAGTTCTTCAAGTCAAAAAGGAATATATATCCAGGCACATGTGTGGTTAAATGATAATGTCTGAAACATTATAAGCAATATTTATGTTGCTATTTGCAGGATTCTGCATTCTAAGCTTACGAGAACACATTCAGATAGGTTTACATAATGTACCTGATTTCAGATGAAAATGTTGCAGTAATTCTTACAATAGCAAGGAAATGCGTTAATGAGAAGAATATGTTGCTTATAGGCTGCAGAAATATTCTGACTGCAAACTACATATTAGTAATAATAATAATAATAATAAATAATAATAATAATAATAATAATAATTACAATAATGGCCAATAGATCAGCTGTGTTTAGTGTTGTCAAAGTGAGATTTTGTTTTCTGCTGTACCACTCTGCTTAAGATCAAATGTGACCATTTTCCGTTATGGTGCTACTTTTCAGTAACCCATAATTCTGAGAGCATTCCTCACAAAGACAGTAAGGATGTAGCTTAGCCATCACTCAATTAAATTTTGATCCTTCTATAGAAATTATTTAATTCAATGTACAATTATTCATACGATCATTTAAGAAAATGCTAACATTTGCAAATCTCTGAGAACAAATATATCTGTTCTCTTATTGCTGTAAATATTCACTACAACAACCTACAGTAATTTCACACCTATTTCACTGAAGAATAGACCTGATCCCGGAAGTGCAGATAATCACCAGGTGCGACTTATTTATGGACAAATTGCAGAGAATTACCAACCCAGAAGTACAAGCCGCTGGGGGAGCAGGTGTTCCCTGCCCCTCAGCTCCTGGCGAGTGGCCAGGTCCCTGACACTCCCCCGGCACTGCCCGGACTCTCATGGTCCTGCGCTCCCCTGGTCCCGTGCTCTCCTGGCACTACCCGGGCTCCCGTGGCACTGCCCAGGCCCCCGCAATCCCACGCTCCCCTGGCGCTGCCACTTCCCAACCCCTCAGTAGCAGCCTGACCCTGCCGCACGGAAAAAAAAAAAAAGAAAAAAAAAAGTGCAGCTTTTCACCCGGTGCGGCTTATTTATGGACTAATTCTGTGGCCTTTTCTACAACCTGATGTGTGGTTAATTACCCAGTGCGGCTTATGAGTGTGAAATTACTGTAAGTCTCAATGTAACTTGGATTTCAGAAAGGATTTGCAAAGGAATACCTAACTGCATTTTCACTTTCATTTTCATAACTTGGATTTAAAGAGAAATACACTAGAGAAAAATTCATGTTCTGTCATAGAACTGATAAAGTCCTAGACCTTTTGGTAAAACAGCCTACTCTTGAGTTACAAACACATTAATGTTCTTTGAACCTAATATTATTTCCTGCTTGTGCTTGCAGCACCTGACTCATTATATATTATTCCTTGACTCTGTTACAGACAACAGACACAGAAAGCCAGACTACTCCAACAAACAGGCTCTTAAAAACACTAGTAATACTAATAGTGATCTCTTTACTCTTTACAGACTGTTACTCAAATTTAGCCTTTTAAATGTCACTATTCCCTTCATCATTCTTTTACAATCCATAATACATTTCCAGTCTATTGGTAAATCTGCATCACACTAAACAATTTTTTCTCTGCCTTTTTGTGTAATCTTATGAAAAACTCTTAAAATAGATTCTCCTGCAATTATATTGTTAAATAAGACTAGGAAGACTAAAAAAGACTCTTTTTTGTATCTTTTTTTTTGTTGTTGGTAAGTTGTCGGTTTTTTGTTTGGTTAGTTTGGTTTAGGGTTTTTGTTTGGTGTGCATATAGCCAGATTTTAGGAAGAGGGGATTGTTTCAGTTAGTTTTGAGTAGAATTTTACTCGGAGTTAACAGTATTATTTATACAGTCAGGTATTTCTTTTATATTGCATTTTCCTCTATTGTATAGCTATGTGTGGAAATGTCAGCCTTCAGCCATAAATTCTACATTGCAATTTCATGCACTTCAGTAAGCTATTCTTGTTCACACAATCAAGATGGATGCTTTTCTATTCACTAGATATTTTAATTATACAGTTCGGCTGAGATCCATGACTTGTTGATGTTGCTCACTGCTTCTACAGGGTCTGGGTCACTGAATAAAATATATAAGCGGATAACAACAACAATGTAGATTACTTATTACATCATGTTAGATAAGCCTTTCAGAAATTTCTTTGTGGTGAATGTAATGTTCAAATGATGCCAGAAAGCATTTCAATTTTTGAGTCCTATTTACTTTTATTATTTATTACTATTTATAAATATTTATTATTTACTTACTTATTTATTTACTTTTATTATTCTTTTATTTATTTTTCTTTATGAGTGGAAAAAACCATTAACAATGATTTCGCAGAACAAGATTTCCCATCAGTGGCATAAAGATTTACACCTCAAGGGCTTTGATATAATTGCCCATGATTGCACAAATTAACTGGATATACAGTGTTTGACAGCAACAAGTTTGACAGTTTTTAACAGTAGTTTATTTAGTAATAAAAATATGATAGAATGGTGAAGTGGCTCAGAAATCTGAAGTTAACTACCTTTCCAGAGTTGTACTTACTCTTCTAGAGGTATAGCTCTCCAAATGGTAAATTGCACTGTTTCCAGGAAGGCAATACTTTTAAACTTTTTTAAAAATAAAATAATTGTTTTCTGAAGTCACAAAGCTTAAATTAATCTCCTTACCTTCCAAAGTTTATAATATTTCTCCACCCAAAAATTTCAGACTTCTCATTTAATTAAGGGGAGAAAAAAGCAAAATGTCAAACCTTCTTGGGAGAGTGCAAAATTTTGCATGTAACTGAGTGAACTTTTTATTCCCTCTCCCCTCAGAAAAATCAATCCAAACATGCATTTATTTGTCTGTTGCTTTGACATATTTATTTAATTGCAGAAATACCTAATTGGAAGATAAGTCTTGCTCTAAAGACCTGCAAAGGAATGAGAATCATACCTTCAGCTTAACATTCAGACATGGATGCCATCTGAAAACACTGGAAAAGAAAAAAAATCTCAAGATTGATAGTTAAGTGTGGGAAATCGTCCTCATCAAACACCAAACTCAAAATTGTTGCACACATACTGAGTAAAATACTGGAGTATATGGAGGTGATGAACTTGGATGACACTAGCTCTCCGTCGTTTAAGCAGAAAAACTTCAGCAGAAACACTTCATCGAGTCAACTTTATTTGATGTGCAAGGCTGACACCACTCAGCAACAATCTCAGCAGCTGAGACTGTTAAAGTTGTCCTTTCCCCAGGAACAGGGATGGAATGAGCAATGAGGAAAAACAGGCTTTTTGGCATCCCAGATCCTGACTAACAGGGAACAGGTCACCTGTTTCTGCTGCCAGCTCACCACATTTATAGGACACAATATCTATCTCTGCTGCAGGGAAATTAAAGCTCAAGTGGAACTTCAATTTGGTAACAGCCAGAGGCCCAAGCAGCTGGCTGTAGATTCAATATCTATGACATTTGCACAACATATAAAAATAAAGCAGCTGCTGCTTTAACTACCAAAAACAACTGAGTCCATTGGGATCAGGTTATATTCACAAAGAAAAGGGGTTTTTTGTCCTAGTAAAAATACTGGAACATGTACCAAGAAAAAAAATGAAGGACAGTACCATCAATATTACATCAATTTTAATTTAAAATCATACCCTATATGTGTGGTGTTGGCAGGACAACTGCACTAGACTTACTCATTTGCCAGACCAGGAAAAAAGGTGAGTATGAGCAATGAAACCAACACATAAGTTGAGCTTAGGCTGCTGCTGAACCCCCTCTGCAGCAGGGCCATGGTGCACAACACAGCACAGCAACTGCCCATCCAGAGGACAAGTGGGTACAAAGAGGCTGCCACAGAGACCGCAAATAGGTTTTTTGTCAAGCAAGAAGGGTCACCTGCACATTTTCCTATTTTCCTACAACGAGATCTCTTTCTCAGAGGAAATTAAGCATAAAAGATCTGCTTTTTGCTGATACACCGGACACTGAAATTCAGTCCAGTTTTTTTATGCAGCTTTTTTTTTTTTAACCTTTTAGTACCTGACTGGACAACAGTCATTCACATGATATTTATGCGTGCAATTCATTTTTACCATGATAGCCTCTGGAAGAAAGGCTTGTGCAGCCCACAGACTTCACAGACACATCTTTCTCTTACCTTTGCATGAGGGTTTGTCACTCAGGTCACCTCAGAATAGTGATTTGATCTATTGACTAATTTAAAAAGAATTTCAAATAGGGGTGTATTCCCAGATTCAACTTCCAAGGATATTCTTCACCAGCTTCAGTTGCACTGAAAGGATGTTGTGATCCACCACACAGAATTAGAAATAACAGACAACAACATGTACTCACAGTAATGAAGCACAAAAAAAACCTGCTAAGGAAACAATGGGAGTGGAGCGTACAGCATCTTGATTAACAATATTTCTTCTTGCACCTTAATATGGAGATTTTGAAAGCCTCTATCTAGAAAAAAAAACAGATGACAAAAGAAAAATAGCTAATCTCAATGACACTGAAACAGTAACAGAGTACTAGGTTTTAAGATATTTAACTGTTACTCATACCACCATCACAAAAATTTCACTATGTATTTTTACTAGGTAGAAGGACAAAACCACTGTTTTGCCAAAACATATATGAAGAAAGCTCATATGACCTAGCAAAACTTTTTCTCCTGTCAAGTCTGAGGTATAACGTATAATCAAAAATTAAAGCAGGAAACATTGCCAGCCAGTGATGAAGAAGGAAGAGAGAAACTGAGATAAAATGGTGGGGTGCTGTGACTGATATATCCATATTCTTTGATATCCATACTCTCAGCTAGGAGAATGATATTCAAAGTACCAGAGCAGCATGAATTTTATAGATTGTAAAAATCAATGAGGTCAGTAAACAACAGGTGTGGTTTTAGAAGCTTAAAATATTCTTACTAATGGATTATATGTTACTTACTCCATCAATAATGAGCCAGTTTAATTCACAAAGATGAACAACAAAAAATTTATTTTCCCTGAATATTTCCATATCTCCTTTTGGAAAACTTTTTTTCCAAAGTGGAAATTTTTTTGAAAATGTTTACCTTCCAGGAAGTTGCATTCCTAAGACAAAATATGTAAATTCAGTGTAGAAACAAGTCATGAGTCTTTGTATATCCCAGAAAGCAGATGCAATGATAGCATGGGTAGAGCAGGAAAATACAAACCAGACATTCCATGAAGCTCTGGAGCTTAGAAATTCTGCAGCTTCCATGTAATTCAACAGCTGGCCCAGGGAAGACACAATGAAGGAATAGATGTGAACTCACTGCAAAGCCTGAAAGAAGGAAGGTGGGAGCAAGCTCACAGCTGCCCACAGGCTGAATAGAAAGCTGACCATGTACCAGTTATTGATGTCATTTTGAAAAAAAATCACAAACAAAACCAGAATAAATACAGTAATTTCATGATTGTAAGCAGCACCTTTTTCATTGAAGAATCCCGCCTACCTCAGCAGTGCGGCTAATCATCAGGTGCAGCTCATTTATGGACAAATCCAGCAAAATGCCAACCCAGAAGTGAGAGCCGGCCGAGGAGGGTGCCTGGGACTGCCTTTAAAGGCTTTGCTGGTCTATGAAAACTATTTGCAACTTGAGCACCTGACACCAAACCCCATGCTGGCGCGATTCTGTTACTAACTCGTTACTTTGTCGCATATGGATCCTTGCTTAAAAAAAAAAAAGAAAAAAAAGTGTGGCTTATATTCGGGTGCGGCTTTCATATGGACAAATCCTGTGGTTTACCCGGTTACCCAGATGTGCGGCTTAAAATCAGGTGCGGCTTATAATTGTGAAATTACTGTATATTGATTTTGAGCCAGAAAGACTATGCTCCTCCAGTCTTTATCTTTTTCTCAGTGCTTTTAAAATTGATGTCAATTATTTTGAGGAAAATTTCTTCATAAAATATGTCAAAATAGTTTCATTTTATCTTCTTTTTACTTCCCCTTTTTTTGGATGAAAACACTCTTTTCAGTCCTCAGGTTACAAACTAAAAAATAATAAAGTGCCATCCATCCTTCTTCTATCAACTTTTGCAGCAAATAGCATCGCTTCAATTTTATTGAAACCTGTCCCACAACTTACCTTCACGTATGCTTCATTCTCCTCTTGCTTCTAATCTAAGATCACAGCAGGAGGCAGAGATAAAAGTCTTGATGTGGTCATTGTGCCAAGGACTATAAAGCCAATATGTTGTTGCATAAATAATCATGTAACAACAATAAACTAATATATACACTTTCTCAAAGGAACTTATGCAGCAAATTCCATTGTCTTCTAATTAATTTGGGTAAATAAAATAACATGTTTGTACTTTGAATATTATACATAAATATCTCCGATAGTTTTATTACATATCCTATGAAAAGCAGTATTTGAATTTAAATTGATATTTATTAAATATATATTATTAATTATATTCATATTGGGTATTGACTTCTGCTAGGAGTCTAGATTTGCAGAAGGAAAATGACAAATCTTGTACAAGCAAATGATAGAAAAATACAGACATTCCTGTTTCAGGCTGACCTTTAGATCAATGACCTCCTTCTTCTCCCATCTGTCAACCGGCAGTGCCACAAAACACCATTGCTAACCTTCAATTCTCCTCTCTTACTATGCCCTACAGTTCAGATTACACCTACCATCAATAGTAATTAAAAAATTCCTGGATTATGCCTGCAGGGCATTTATTGTAGCTCTTACTTTCCAGTATTTAGAAAGCCAGATGGTAAGGCTAACACTCACTTTCTCTGATGTAGTTTTCTTGGATAAAAATAACCATCAGTCTACACGGTTTTTAGCAGTAAATAATAGGGTCTAAAAACAAACCAGACTGAGTTTTAGGCAGAATAGACAATAACAAAACCTGCCTATTTTTAAAACACTACTGGATCTTCTTGTCAGCAATGAACTACAGGTTCCCAAGTCGCCATTTCAAATGAAAAACATCTCAGACATTGTTGAATAGTGTTAATGAATGTTGGGGTTTTTCCCTTCCTCTCCATTTTGTTGTTCTTCCTCACTTACTTTGTCGCTACTACTTTATTAGAACCTGAATTTAAACTTCATCCTGATATTCATGAAAGATAAATAGACACATACAGTGACAACCTCAAGTACATCACTCACACTGATGGGATTTTTGCCTAGCAATTTAATCTTGTTCTAACTAGCCACAAGATAGTTACATATAATTAGTGAACAGAATAAATTTTAGATCACATTTCTATTAAATTGCTTTATAAGCAAAGGCACAATTTCCTGAGGAGTCTGTTTTGAGTTTTGCCCACATGGGAACATCAAAATCCAAATAACAAAATAAAGATGTTGACTCAGAGAAAGATTCATTATAAAAAAGATACAATTTTTTATCATGTATGGAATAAGACTGCAGACAGATATGATACAGAATTTTGCAGGACAAAATTAAAGAGGGCAAGGGATATTGTAACAGCCCTGTTTCTATAAGCAGAGCAGTATTCTGAGATATCAGGACAATAATTATTTTTTACAACTGAATGCTTTAATTTTGCTGTTTAGCTTTTATCCAATGGTGTATGCTCTCCTTATCATTAGGCAATGTTCTGTCAAATCACTTACCCACCACATAAATTAATTGCTCTGCCATTCTGAGGCATAAAGAAAATTGTTGAATTTATTGGAAGTCTGAAAGCACAGCCACTCAAAGTGAAATAGATGTGCAGCTTGGAAACAAAATTTAAAAAAACCCATAAATTAATCACATAATCACTCAACTGCCTGCACAGTCCTATGTATATCCCCCTAATACTACTTAACTTCAAACAAACAAACAAACAAACAAACAAATAAATATCTAGAAGGTTTTTTGTCCTTATTTTGTTCTAATTACAACAAACTGGACAGATGGGAGGCAGAGAAATGAAGAAAACTTGAGAAACTGTGTAATCTGTGTTAAAATTTGCAGGCTGATTGACCAGTTACATATTACCCTTTTTTTTGAGGGTAAGGGAAAGGACTCTGCAAAAAAAGCAGCCACATTTTGTGGTGGTGGTGTAGGCTATGTATGGCAAGCTCGTTTACCTCTGTTAGTGTCTTAGGATGTGTTGACACGCATTAAATCTAAGTGCTTTGCTTAGAAAAGGCAATTTTAAGGTGTGATTGGGAGTCAGTAAATCAAACTGGAGCCTGCTAACCCTCCATCTGAGCTGATGTAGCTATCACAGCTATTTTCTCTATTTCCAATATTTCCGGCTAGCTAATTAGAAATAGGAATATGCTGTGCTATGAATAAGCATGCAGAGAGCGGCCCTCTCCCCGTTGGCTCGGTTCCAAGATTTATTCCTGAGGGAACGCAGGGGAAAAGAGAGCGAGAGCACACGCGGTTTCCAGTTTTTATAGGTTTCCCAGGGGGCAGTGGGGGGAATCGAGGGTCTGTCTTCCTGTTGGTCAGATCTCGGACCGGAAGGCAGCATGTTGGGTTCATGGGAATGCAACATGTAGCTGTTGAAAACCTGGGTACACATCTTTCCTTTGCCAACCCTCATTACAGATGCCTTTGCTGGACATCTCTGGCTGCTGAAGGGGAAGTGGGCGCCTAATCCATAGTTTTTAGTACCAAGAGTTAATCACAGTAACTCCTAGAGTCTATAAGTCCTGTTTACATAGATAAAGACTGCAGGGCAATGATGACTAAGCTTTTCCTCTTGTGCTTTGATTGCTTTTCACTATCTGCTTAGAGCCCAATGGTGGACTTTTAAAAGAGCTGTTTCTCCCTCTACTATGTATTAGGAGAGATAGTAGTTCACTGACAAAGTTAACACAGACATAGAACTCAGGGCTTTTAGAAAAGATTTTTTTAAGGTCTAGCCCATAACAGCATGAAAGCAGAGCTTCAGTACAGAGAAAATCAGAGTCACAGGTCAGGAGAGAATTTTTCAGCCAGCGCACGAAGACTGTTTCCCACTTGACCTCTGAAATTGACTTGATTTTAAATATGCAATAGTTATTACAAATTCTTCCTAAATGAAGGTTTAAGACAAGAAGGAAGTGATCTGAGAGGGGAGGGGCTCTCCTTCTTTCAGGGAAATTGAAAGCAGATGCATTTAACAATGTCCTGGATTTGGCTTGGCTTTTTTTTAATGTAGAAAAGAGCTGAGGAAACATAGCCTTATGTAAACCAACTAAAGCTGTAAATAATAATACTTGAGTTAGTTTTAAGTGTAGTTCATTGTGCTTGTATGATTTGTTCTAAACCTTACAGGGTAGTTTGTACTGCACATGCACTTTCCTGCCCAGATGGAGTCATGGCTTAACCCCAGCTGGCAATCAGTCACTGCACTTTCTTTGCTGGTGGGATGAAGGACAGAACTGGAAGAATCAAAGTGAGAAATCTCATGGGTTGATAAAAAGACAATTTAACAGGTAAATCAAAAGCCACACATAAAAGCCAAGCAAAACAAGGAATTTTTCACCACTTTCCATCTGCAGTTAAATTGTTCTTTAAAACAAATGAATTGCTATATATGAATTTTTAAACAACCTAGATTTAATTCTTGAGAAATCTAGACTGACATTAAAAATACATTTATAGTTGTGTTCATCCTTTAAGTTGTGAATATGGTTTTGTAGGCACATCTATGCTCTAAACAAAGATATGATAAGAGAGTTCAGAAAAAATCTTACTCTGATTTTAGACAGAGGTGAGAATTCCTTCCCAGCCATTTGCAGAATATCAATTTTATGTGTAGAGCAAGACAAATTACTTCCTGTTCTGATGATCTTTTAATATTATAAACACTCTTAGTCACAACACTTAGAAGTGCTTCCAAAATATTTTTACAGAATCTCAGTTTCCCATGTTATGGAGTTTTACGTTCAGGCAGAATTTCTCCTTTCATAGAATCTGTATAGACAAGCGGGTGTTTCAATGGAGCATCCCTGTACTTTGCCATATGATAGTGAAAGGGTTGATGAAAGGGTTTCAGTCTTGCAACACACTCCAAATATCAATAATTATTGCAGTCACATCAACAGATTGATATATTTTTAAACAAGTCAACATAATTCTGAAGTTTACATCATTACTTAAAGAGAGTATCTTCAGAAAACGCCTACAGAAAAATAAAAGCTTTTTTTCATACAGTAGTATGTTTTACAGTTTTAGAGCACAGTTTATAGGAGCGAAAAATGCAACTAAGCCTCACACCTAAAACATGTTTTAAAACAAACCAATGTGGAACACCCTCCTAAACTGCGCATAGAGAAAACCAAACTAGGACAGCATTTAACTACTACTAGTGTCAAAATATTAGATCTTCGATAATGGATATATGTGGAAAGGTAAGCCACATCCATGTTAATCTTATTGCAAAACATTTCTAGCCTGCTGAATGAGCATCTTCTTCTCTTTCTTGTTGTCAGGAGAGAGAGAGAGGTTATGAGTTGTTAAGATTCCAGCCAGAGGTTGCCTTTTCTATAATTGCTGCAAAACTCTGTGTTAAAAAATTATGTATCTTAGCTGATTATCTTACCTCAGCTGATGTAGCTTTTTCTTTAGATAGTTTCATGCTTCCAGTAGCTAATTTCTTCTGGAATACTAATTTCTGCGAGCAGGAATGAAACATACATCAAAGTAAATAAAAAGGATGAAACTTTTAGAATTAATTAACCATTATACATTGATAACAAGTCTAAATCTTTAGTCCAGGTACTGCTGCCAAGTTCACTTGTTTCACAATTATAACAGTATGTAACAAACTTTTTTTGGCTTTTAGTCAAAGAATTTTTAATAATTTCTAAATGATGCAAGACTAGACCTGATCAGGAAATTTTCGAAGCAAAAATGATAATTTTTGAAAACAGAAGCTCTTCAGAAGAAAAGATTGCAAAATCTTGTGCCAGGAATAAACACCCTGTGTCTCCAAGATACTCCTGACCACAACAGGATGAGACACTGTAATGTGCTACTAATGCTTAGTATACATTCAGACCATAAAACTGAGACTCTTGGTCCAAATGAGAGACAAGATCTATAGAACTATAGAATCCTTTGACTTCTGTCAAAGGGTTTACATTTTGCATAGAAAAAGGACAGGCTAATTCAGCCAGACAGGGGAATAAGACTAGTCCCCTCTTTTATTCACACAGAGTGAGAGAAACTGGGGCTTCTCCAAGAACTTTTTCTGTAGTGTGCAGAGAAAAAAAAAATCAAAATTACACAAATCCTGCTATGATCAACAGTAAACCAGCTCTTTAACAATTTCTACATAAGTGTTGTAACTAGAGAACATTAACATCAGGTTCCTTCTCTTTTAGTGAAGATCACTGTTAAACACTGTAAACATTTCACCAAATTGGCTTGTAATCTGGGCTTGTAATCTGCATTAAAAAATTTATTTAAAAAAGTATTTGAAAAATTTGTTGACATAAAACTGTCAAATTAAAAGTGTCTATAAAAGATAACTAAAAAAAAATAAAACAAAAGACTGTATTTCTACTCATGCCCACAGGTAACATAGCATAAAATTTTAAAAAGATGGAAACAAAAACATTTAGATGACACGCATTAGCATGTGAATTGTCTGGTAAGTTTAAATATACTACTAAAAAGTCTATGTTCTCCATGGATAATTTTGAAATATTTTGCTAAAATATTTCCCAGTTCCAGATACTAAACAGAAAGAAGGAGAAAGTATCGCCAGAGAATTAGCTGTCAATTGCAATAATAGAACTAATATTGAAAGCAATTTTATAGGATCATTGCCATGTTCTCATGTTTTTCTCTGTCTCTGTTTTCTTCAACAACAGAAAAGATCAGCATTTCTGTTACTCTGCCCGTTTTATACCAGGCAAATGTAATACAACCTGATTGTTTTCTAACTCCAATAGTTTTTGTTTCAAATAAGGTTTACACTGTAGGTAGGCAAAGAAAGGTAGTAGCAGAAACAGAAGCCTCACTGACCAGCAAAGAGTGGTTTGAATTAGTTTCATAGATTAAGTTTACAGAGAATTAAAAACCTCTCTGGAATGATAATACTAAGGATAGGTGGAAGAAAGACTGGAAGGATGAAAAATTTGCATGACTGTAAGAGTACAGAACCATAAAGCGTTCAGAGAGAGACATAAAGCAGTTAGATGTCTTAAGTGGATAAGTTCCAAAAGTGCAACGCAGAATGCTACCTCCTTACAAACATGTATATATGCAGTCTCAGTTGTACTGAGATGCAAAATGTACTTGGATAGCTCAACTATCAATATCAGCATGTTTGCTCCAGCTATAATACCTGATTTCCAGACATATGATTATTATATTAATCCAGACCTCATTTTTTATGTATAAACATGAATTTCACAATACATGTGCCTGCTCAGAGCTCAAAGAAATGCCCAGACACACCCAGGAAGTGGATATAGCTTCCAAGAATGGCGCCTGGCTTTTCTTACAAATTATTCTCCTCTTATGATTTTGACTAATGAAGAATGGAGGAAGGGCGGGGGGAAAGAAAAAAAAAAATACAAAAACCCCACCCAAACGTACCATTAATTAACAAAACCATAAAAGGAAAAAAAAATTTCCTGAATTTATATCTCTAAATTCAACCAAGGCTGGGAAAAAATCATTACTTTAAGTACATTTACGCATGCACAGTTTCTTTTTTGAAAGGTCAATTAAATGCCAAAAGTGTAACTTAAAATGAGAAATTATTTAACATTCAGCAGTTATAGCTTGCCTATTGGTATACATTACACCTAATTATGTACTTCACAGTCATTGAAGAAAAAAAATCATAAAACATTTACAAAATATGTTCAGCCTGTTAATCATAACAAGATTTTAAAAATACTTTTAGAAATACAATTAGGTGGAAATTTACTCTACTTATTTAAATTGTTTTGATTGCATAAAGAGTCAGCAGACAAAATATCTCGGCAGTCCTTAGAATACACATTGTACCTTGTAAGATAAAATTGTGAACGACTAAAACAAACTATTGCATATTTATGAACTTTTTTTATCCTTGACTAGCTATATCTGCAAATATATCTGTAAATGCATCCCCATGAATTCTACTTTGTAAGAAGAAAAATGCATATTTTGTGAAGTGCAATGCAACTTCTGGCAAGCTGGCAGGAAACGCCATAGTGGAAATCACAGACCACCAGGTGTTTTTTGCACAGTAGGCAATTATATTGCCTGTATTCAAAAATCGTCTCTGGTGTGTTCTTCTACTTGGAAATACCCCACAAATACTAGACCAATAGACAATTTGATCTTTTATAAATTGTCGGTTTCAAAGTTATACTGTGTACAAAATACATTACTAAGGTCCAAGTTCTCATAACCTCAGTCTCACCAGATACCTTCTTTTTTGGTCAGTCAGGCAGCAAGGTGACATTTAAACAAAAGAAAGGACATTCAAACCTTTCCATAAAGTAATTCAATCAGCACAGCAGCAAGACAGCACTTAAATGGGCCAATGGAAGGCAATAAGAAAGTAGATGGTTACCAGTCAACAAGATAAGCCACCTCTGTATTACTAATAGTAATTTTGTATTTGATTTTTCAGAAGACTGTTGTTTCTTTTCTAGCCCTTGTGAAAATAACTGGTCACCCTTTTAGTTTTGTGCTTCTAGAATTGATCTGGCATTACCCTAGAGAAAAACCTCTATTATTTTATAGAAATCTACAGGCAACAAAATACCTTTAGGTTCTCAAGAGGTGGGCTCTTAGAACTTCAAAGGCACAATGGTCCTGCAGCACTTCCCCAATTCCCCAAGAGTGTGATCAGTACTTCCATGAGTTCAACTCACCTTTGCAGAAGGATCATCCACAGAACCCCTGAGCTTCCTGCAGAAATTATTCCTAATTTTCTGGAGCACAATATTAATTACAACAGAGTATTTGTGACTTCAGGCCTCACAAAACATATGCATCAATATGCAAAAAGACGAAGTTTTATTTATGCCTGTGTCTGTATGCTTTCATTCTTCTTCCTCATTTGTTTTCGTCTTGGCAGAATAATTAAATAGTTTTATATCACCACTCTGTATAGGCTGAAAGTACAGACCCAGGCTCTTTCCATAGAGTTATTGGAGACAGTAAAATTGTCTATGGGGACTGTAATAGCAACAAAGTTGATCCTGTTGATGTGGCACCCATTGTCCCAATGCAAGATGTTTTCTCGGTATGTAATGGCAGCAACTGCCTTTCTAGATATCAGAGCAACAGAGCTGTACAAAGAAGTCAAAGCCTGAACAAAGAATCAATAATACTTGAGGAAGGATTCCTCAGCACAGGAAGTGAAAATAGTGCCTTGATCATGAATCAGTGATTTAAATTATGCGTTAATTGACATCATCTACATCTTCACTTTTCTAGATCTTCATTCTTCCATATATTCACTCATGATCATCAGTAATCAAGTAACTTATTTTGTTAGCTTGAAAACCAATCAAATCCATTTCCATAACTTACACACCAAAGTTTTGTAGTACAGGGTGCCTGTGACTTTGAGTTTCCAAAATGTCATTGACATTTGAGTGTGTTGACCCTGGCTGGACAGCCACCAAAGGGTGTCTGCTCTATTACTCCACTTCTCAGCTGGACAGGGGAGCAAAAATATAAAAAAGATTCCTGAGTTGAGATGAGGTTTGGGAGATATCACTCAGCAAATACAGGCAAAACAGATTCAAATTGGAGATATGAACTGAATTTATTGCTAACAAAATCAGAGCAGGATAATGAGACGTAAAATAAATCTTAAAAATACCTTCTCTCTGCCTCTTCCTCCTTCCCCCCTCTACCTCCTCCCCCTCAGAGATGCAGGAAGGCAGGACATGGGTGGTTATGGTCAGTTCATCACACATTGTTTCTGCCACTGCTCAGGAAGAAAAGTCCTTCCCCTGCTGCATTGTGGGGTCCATCCCATGGGATTCAGTTCTCCATGAACTTCTCCAATGTGAGTTAAACTCACAAGCAACAGTTCTCTGCAAACTGCTGGAGTGTGGGTCACTCTGACACAGGATGCTGTCCTTCAGGCACATATTTTATCTGCAAGAATAAGAAAAACTACATTCCAAGATAAAGTTGTTAACAAAGTAGATTGTTCAATATTTTGCTTTCATTTTGTCCAAGTTTAGGACAAAATTGGGGGAAAACCTCCAAAGGAGCCCCCCCCAGAGAACAAACCCCCCACGACTCCTCCCCCCTACCGGACTTGGAAAGAATCTTTCCTCAGAGGGAAAAGTGGAAAAAACCGATTTATTAATGAACACAGGAAAACACTTCCCAGCACCAAGAAAACAATTTACCAAAGTGAGAGAGGATTGATGAGCTCAGCCGCTGCTGGGAAGGGCGAAGAGCCTCCCTTGCGGGCTCTAGAACAGCCTTGCAGGTCTCGTCCGGAGCCGGCACAGATCTTGGAGACGAAAGGAAGAAGAGAGGGGAAGGAAAAAAAACCAACAAAAAAACTAGCAGCAGCAAGGCAGCAACCAGGCAGCCAGCAGCAAGGCAGCAGCAGCAGCAAGCCAGCAACCAGGCAGCCAGCAGCAAGCTACAAGCTAGGGGGGAGCTGCCCAACAGCTCCCTGCAGACAGTGAGGTGGGGGTGGGGAAGCAGGGAGAAGAGGTAGACACAACATCAACCTGGGACACATTTTTACGAGTGTCTCTCCTCACTTAGAATTAACTATGTGCCATTTATATGACATAACAGAAATTTTCATATACTTCAAGAGAATGTCAGTTAACAAAATCCCGTGTCTGCTATTTTCTATTAGAGATTTCATTAAACATATTTATATGTATTAATACTGATTATTCCTGAGGACATGGTGACCGCTTGCATGAGACAGGTTCGTCTCCCTTGTACACTCTATTATTAATGCTCTTGCTGTCACTGTTCATTTCTGATTTCACTGCTGTTTCCAGTAAATTGTTCTTATCTCAAATCCTTGATCTTAACCTTTTGTGACTCCAGTTCTCCTCTTCAACCTGGCACAGGGGAAAGGGAAGGGGGCAGTGAACAAGCAACAAAGATGTTGGAGTCTTTCAGGGGGAACACTAGATTGGGGAATACCATTCTTAAACAAAGACAAAAGTTATCTGTATGTCCCTAGTTTAGACTTCTCCTCTTTGGACAAGATAGGAAACATCTGATGGCTCTTAAAAAGCAGAACATCTCAACAAACAAAACAGTCAGAAATTAAGAGGCTGACAAGCAAAGGGAGAAAATATCATTGGATATTTCTATCACTCGTCAAGCAATTTCTTTAGCATTATACAACATAAAAGATCTCAGGTATATATAAGCTCTACAACCAGATAAAGAACATTTCTATAACAATTTGCTTGAATAGATAGATATAGACACTATAATTCAATTAAACTTAATGAAATAATGGTTCTTATTAATGAAGATCTTAAAAAAAATTAATGCAATAAAATTTACTTGTTAAGTGAGTTTGATGTTCTACAGTTTGCCCCAACACACATTCATCAGTCAGCAAGGCTTGTAATTTTTTTCTGATATAACACCAAGTTTTTATATTTTCAAATATCTGCACTGAGTCTATTTGTCCTTCTTCCTAAGGCAATCTCAAGATCTGTTAAGAGTGAGGTTCTTTCTGTTCCTTACACTGCTAATATATGGAGTTTCCACAAATAAATTTAGAATATTTTTTACCTTTAGGAAATTCACTGCTGTCCTTAAAGGTGGAAATTACCAAAACAAAAAAACACCTTATTAAAGAAAAGTAATGAATTTCAGGTGCAAGCAATGTGTTTACTACTTCATTTTTCAGCTGCTGACCCCAAGATCCTTTGTGCTGGAAAGAGCTGGGAGTTTTTTCTTCCAAGATCTGTAAATAGTGTAAGATTGCAATAATTAGTTGTAGTAGCTTTGTATCTACAGTTAGTCCTCATAAAGATAATCTCATCTAGTCACTCTTTTGGATAATCATAATTGAAAACACTATATGCAGAAGTATACTTTTGCACAATTTAGGTACATAATGCAATTTATCTAAGAGTCTTCACAGTTAGGTGGCTTTAGTAGCTTGCCAAATAATAATCATAAGACTACCCACCACTTTGGAACAATGTTACACACTTTGCAAAAAGATAGATGTTATATGTCTTCAGATAATGTATTATTAGACAAATTTGTCTTCAGTATTTTTAAATGTTGTTTAAAGAAACTTACACCATCACATATATTTTTTTATTCTACAACAATATGTTTCCAATGTGGCTTGGACTTCCACCATTAGTCATTCTAAGCATTCACCCAACTCAGCCTCAGGCTCCTGGCTAGATGAGCAATTACACAGCATTGTGTCTGATCCCTGATCAAAAGGCCATCTTTACACTTGTAAGGAGGAGAGCTTAAAGCAACATCTGTCTTGTATGGCAATATTATTTACAGACTTCTGTTACAGATTTTAACTTTTCCAAGCAAATCTTAGGTGACATAAAATTACAGTTATGTTTCCAGTCAAATAATTCAGAATAAGAAGAATGTCTCATTTCTGTGACTATCTATCATTTACTGTCATTATATCCATCTTCCTATTGCCACATTGTCTGATATTAAATTACTATTCCATGACAAATTTGTTACTATTTTTCAGGTAGTGCTCTAATGTACTAATGCCACAGGCACACAGATAGCTCTGTGTGTGAGGGATAATGACCATCCATGTAAGCTCCTAAGCCACACAAAAGGCATAAGCTGTTTACAAGGAGCTAAGGGTGAGAGAGAAGATTATACCCCAACAAATTAAGCAAGAAATTTCTATTCTACCCTTGATTCTCCTATGTGAGTACAGACAATCACAGCTTCTATGTATATTGGTTTTCTTGCTGTGTCATTTCTTTTTCTATAGAAGACAGACAGAATTTCTTAATGATTTACAGGATAAGCAACAAAATTCACTCAGATAGAACTGCAGTGCCAAGCAAGGAATTAAAGTGTGATGTTTAAGTGCTGGATTATGTCTCCAAATGAGTCACATATATTCCCAGCCCCTGGTATCAGCCGTGAGCAGGACTATTTTTTGCTATAATCATCAGTGATGCAGTTACCTGCCAACACCATCAACTCCCAGAGGCATCAGAAATTTGGATTCCAGAACAAGGTCCTGTATTCATTAAACAACACTCTGTTGCAAGTAATATTCCAGCCCTGTGATACAGTAAAGCAGCACAGAAAATTTCAGGAAACAAAAGCACTGTTGAAGGCTGGGGGTTTTTTTCACTGCTGTTAGTTAGGCTTTTTTTCATCATTTACAATATCCAGTTGCTTATCAGATATGTACAGCACACAAATTTCAACCTGTAGATTGCTTAAATGGCTGACTGTAACAACTTTGGTTTAAATAGGTTTTATTCTCATGAATATTCAATCATTTGTGTTTTTCTACATCTTCCTGCTTTCTTTCCTGTCTGGGTGACATAATACTTTAAAATGGTTCTGCTCTCTTTCACATCTAATGCTGTTTTACATACAAAACTTGGATATGTACCCAAAAGTGCATTTTCTTGAATAGATTTCCCTGCATAAATAGGTGTGCAGGGGAGGGGGAGCTAATTAAAAAGCCCATATACACAGTCAAGCCCAGATTGTATTGGGAAGGCAATGAAATTGTTCCCTTGCTGCACACTGTGAAGTGATCTAAAAATGGAAACTGCAGTGCTGCTCTGTTAATGGAACAGGTTACAGTACGATTCAAGACCTTCCTCTCTCCTTTAGAAATTACTATGGCTTGAATAAGAAAATCATCTCTCCTGAAATGCACTTAGGGACAGTGATTTGCTTTCTGTCCATCATTACAAACTGCTATGGACCCCACTTAAATCTGACAAAACCTAAAATAATCAGATTGGGAAATGCTGGGAGATGGCAGGCTCACAACCTACCATGTTAATTCAAAACTTAGATTGTTTTTCCCAGTGGATTAATTTACATTTACCTGTATTAGATTTTGCCTAACATTTCATTCATACCTGGATCATGTAGAGCCCTTTTATGAGTCTGTGCTACCTGCCACTGACCCCCTCAGCATCTTGAATAACACGGTATCATCTGTTCACTTTCTCACTGTCTCTTACCAAATCATTCATCTGTTTATCTTTCAGACAATGACTTCTCCATGTTATGATCTTTCCTCTTGTCCACCAATTCCTTAAAAGCTTTAGGAGGATGTTTGCTTTTTGGAAACTTCAATACATTATTTTAGCAGACCAAATCATCCCACTGATATGCTTACTGCTGCTCTGAAAGCACTTCAAGAAGTCATAAAAAGACACAACCTCTGCCAACAGAACAGTGCTGAAATCTGCCCTTCACCAAAGCTTCTGCTTATCTTCCCAGTACAGGACTCAGAACGGCCAGCCTATGCTTCCCCACTTTTCTGCCATTAATTTTCTTTTATTTAGGATGAGAGAGTTGCCATTCTTCTCTCTCTGGATATCAGGGCTGCTCCAAAGGGAGCCTGTAAGTGCAAGGTGCTTCAGGCAAAAAAGGAGTCAGCATAGGATATGCTTAAAATACACAGGCTGCAGAAGAATATGTGGTACAATTAGATGGAAGGAATCCCCCAAAATCATCAGGTTGGTTTTTTGCCTGTGTTAGAGCCTTACAGGGTGCAAACATTTTCGCTTCTTCCACAATGAACATCAATGCATGAAACTCATGGAGCTTCCCTGAAATGGCCTCATGCTCTTTGAGTGCTGTTCTATAGTCTGGTTGTCACAGAACAGCCTGTCTGGTAGACTTATTTTCCAAATACACTGGAAAAATTATTTTGTTCTAGTTTTGTTCCTTTAGCCAGCTTTTTCTCACTTCTCCTTGACTTGCAGAATAATATTTATATTTAAGCTACCAGTGATACTATGATACTTACTTTTTTCTATTTATTTAATCTTACATTTATTTTATTCCTAAAATGGCTGTCAGGTACCATCATTTACAGAATACTTGCCAGTGATCACAATGATAGTAAATGTACAGGTCTGTGATAAACCATGCTATACGAAGTCATCCTTCTGATCAGTTCTCTTTTTAGTTATTATCATCTCAGATGATCACCAAAAGGTGCATCCCTAAGCTTTGTCTTTCTTTCTGCCTACAGAAATATTTTTGTAACTCTAGTGGTAGACTCTCCAATAAGTCATGACCACCCAAATCTAAGTCACTCATGCGCTGTGAAAGAAGCCATACAAGCATAGATGGCTGTATGTAGATACCTGATTCCCATAAACACAAGCTAAAGAAGCATGTCAATTGCTTTAACTAGATTGCCAAGGTTTAGCTAAATTCAGGATTCACCAATTTTGGCAGCAGTGCAATTCTCAACTACAGTAATTTCATGCGTACCCTTTTGACTGAAATTTTGATTGAAACCGGAAAGTGCGCCTTATATGCTAGTGCACCGTATATATGAACAAAGTTCGGAAAATTGCCAACCCGGAAGTGCTAGCTGGGCCGAGCCGAGGCAGGGCGGGGCTGCTGGGAGCCAAGCTGAGGGGAGCCCACCCAGCCCCCAGCTGAGCTGAGCCTGTGGCAGCCCCAAGCTCATGCAATTCCATTCTAATTCATTACTTTGTTTCATGCTGATCCTCGCCGCAAAAAAAACCAAACCGTGTCTTATACGCCAGTTCGCCTTATATATGGGCAAAGTACGGGGACTTATTGGTCACTTGGAAGAGCATCTTATACTCCAGTGCGCCTTATAGGCGTGAAATTACTGTAAGTCAAATCATTTATGTAGTCTATCAAGACAGGTTACAAAGTGAAAATGTGTCTACCAGAATCTTGAATATTTTTTTTTCATGCTTTAAAAGTAAGTAATGAAGATCAGATATATTTTCCCCAACAGAAAGAAAACATTCTCTGATACAAGAAAAAGTAAAGGCACCAATTCTATTAATGACTGCATCTACAAAGATTCCAATAATATATGTATCTGAGGCATACTTGCAAATGCACTAGCTATGTGTTTATATATTCACTCCATAAAGGGTTCAGTATTCTGTCTGAGATTCTGAGATTTTGCACTGCATATAATAGCAACTGGCATGATGTCACTGCCCAGGTGGTTAAAACAAAAGGAAAGGGCTGTTCTTATTCATTGGCAATTGTGTCCTGTAATGATAATGCATTTGTTTCCCAGTTTTGCATAGCATCTTATGATTTTTTGGTAACTATGGAAACTATTAATTTTTGTTTGAATAAAAATGTGTTGGAATACCATGCAACTTGCTGGCATATAAACTAAGGCTGCCTGCTGGAACTAGGATGCCAGAATTCAGTTTTCCCACTTAGCTTTAAATTGACATGTTCATTCTTGGTGAAGAAAGTGCCTGTCTTTGCTAAGGAAAAAAAAGTATTTGTTCTGAGTAGGTGGAAAAGGTCATTCAGTTCAGTGCACAAAGCACAGATGCTGATGACTGCTGACTGAGGAGTGATTCAGTCAGGCTGAGCAAAGAAAATACTGGAATTACCTTTTACTAAACTATAGCATTGATACCTCTCATGATGAAAGAAAGAGGAAAAAAAGAGGACAAGACATGAAATCACAGCTGAATCTGACCTGCATCCTAGAGAAAGCAGCTAGACTCCCAGTCAAGAGAAAACATTTCAGCAGCTCTGGCTTAGGCTGTGGTGTGCAGAATCACTGATACAACACTCCAGAGCTGACTGCCCTGCTGTCATTCTTCAGGCCAGTATAACCTCCAGCCTTAGAAAATACTTGCTAGCACCTAAATCCTCCTGAAATAAAGTCCCTGAACTTTTATTACTACACTTTCAGGCTCACATTTTGCAATGGATTAAAGCATCACAATAATAGATTTTTCTCTTCTTAATTCACTTCCATCTGTTTCTCCTCTTTTGTTTTCTTAGAAAAGCAGGAGATTTTATTCAAGTCAGTTAATGCTAGAAGGTACAATTTTTCTTCTTCTTGTATTGTGGCAGCTGTTTGCATTTCCAGTATACCTGAAATTGGTTACTTGGGCTCTATTCTGGTGCCTCATCAGTATAACACAGAATGGTAGAATAATTCAGGTTGGAAAAGATTTTAGGATATCTTCTGGTGTAACCTGCCATTCAGAGTGGAAAGTCAAATTATTTCAGATCAGGTTGCTCAATCCAATTTCAGCAGCATTCTTCCTGAGGTATCTGGATATAGATGAAAGAAGAAACTGCCTGCAGCAAAAGTAATAAATTGATAATTCGATAAAAGACATTGAAAACCAAGGTTAACATAATGCTCATATTTCTTCCTAATCCCAACAGTAGTTTATCTTGAAATATTATCTCCAGAATTACTTTCAGAATTCCCTATCCAACATAAGCACTGTTTCACGGCATTATTTCTCCAGATAAATTTCAGTACATGTATAAATTTCATGTGAATTAAAACCTGAAAGATTCACACCCTTTGACCTTTGCAAGATATCACCACATTATTATCTTCCCAAGCATTAATTAATAATAAATGCTTTTTTCATCATGAAGCTAAGGTAAGCACATTTTTTTCATATCCTCCCCGTTTCAGGATCCAAATACTATTAAAAAAGCTTAGGACCAACACAACTTCATTTCCAGATGCTTAAGTCTCTTGAGAGAAGAATTGATGCAGCAGGATGTTTTAGTATAACTACATTGCAGATTAAGGTAAAGCAAGTATCTCTGTTTGATTTCCTTTTCTATGACACTACTTTACATTACTTTTTTATTTTGGAGGAAAAAATCCAAACATCAATGTTTCAGAAAATTGTTTCAACACAGCCAGACAAACTCTCACATGTGGCTAGATCTCACAAATATCAGCAGTAGTTTCCAGGCTACATTCTCATGATGTTAAGTTGATGCTCTAGACAAACAAAATCATTATTTCCTGAATTTTAGATTCTAGTATAAATGTACAGTGGAGATGTACTTATAACAGGTCAATGAAAGGTAAATAACACACAAGTGAATTTTAGGAAGGCCAATGATGGTTTAAAGCTATTTTTGACAGGTCTGCTAATATATGTATTGTGCTCTTGGGAAGAGCTTTGGCTTGAAAAAATTTTTGCCAGAGTCAGAGGTCACTGCTTCAGTAATTCTGTCTTCAATATTACAAAACGTAATGGAAGTAATATCAAGTGCAGCATCCTTTGCTCCAATTCACAGGAAAATGCCAAAGCAAGGAGAATTTTGCCCACCAAATGTCTGGGTGAAATATGAGCTAAAAACTTTCCTATACTTTCCTTCAGTGAGGCATGACAGCAGTTTCCAGTCATAAGAATTCATCACAAAAGGAAAATTAAAGGCAGGAGAGAGATCATGGAGAAATTTTGAAAAAGCATAGGGATCTTATGAACAGGGAGGAATCTTGTCTCCTGTTCTGAAAAGTCAAAACACCTGACCCTGACACCACTCTCAAAAAACTGTCTCCCCATGAGAAAAGCTCTCCCATGCAATCTGTGTATATATGTCTAAAAATATAACTTTGCTCTTCATAATTTTGTTTCTGAGAAGAGGTTACTCAGTGTAAACCTCCAGTGGCAGATGGAGACTGGAATTAATAGTTAAGTCATGTATTTCTGTCTTTTGCAGCAGACTGAGGACAGTGCTCCAATCTATCAGATTCTTCTGTGGAGTGAAAGAAGCAAAGTTTCACATCAAAAATATGAGCATCACCATCTGGAAATGCCAAATGTTACTCTCCATCATGTTTTTTTTCCAATTCCAATTTGAATGGATGAAATCAATGGAATTTGTGCAGATGTGTTATTCATGCACCCTGAGATTAGGGATATTTTGGGATTATATGTTAGTGCTCAAAATACCTTTCCTACCACCTCATCATACCCTAACAGGCTATGTTAAGTCATAGTATCAGTCATTTCCTTAGACAACAAAGTAAAGATAAATAAGAGCTAAATATGATTCAGTTATCTGTACCATTAATCAAGATTCAACAATGTTACCAGTAGAGTGGCTTTTAAACTTGGAAAAGATCTAGAAGTCATTTTCGCTATAGTAGGGGAACCCATGATCCAAACCTCGAAGCCAAGTACTGCGTGACAAGACAAGATGATGAAGGAAAACCTGCTTAATAGCTAGTCCAAGAAAGAATCTCTAGAAGACAGGATTAAGTAGGCTTTGAAAATGTTCCTAGGATTTAAAGCTGAAAACTGCAAGTACTCATTGAATTGAATAAATAAAAAACAGCATTAATTTAGTTTTCTAATTAAATCCACTTAGGACATTGGATTTACATATTTCACTCAATACATTTACTTCTGCATCTCAGTTTTTTCACTGAACATGAGTCTAAAAGACAAGAAATAAAGCAAGCACACTTGGACCTTCAGGACTGCAATCTCATTTTATACAAGATTCTCATTGAAGTAAGCAAGGATAAGGTGAAATACAGCCTTCAGCACATTTCAACATCTACCAGTAGGACTTACAATTCAGGGGGAAAGGAGCTGAAACTGAAACATGGTGTAACCAAGAAAGAAAAGCTGAAACCACAAAATCTATTATTGACTCATGTCTCAGTACAAATGCTCCAAGATCTTCTGCATCAATATGTGATTGGATCAGTCATTTTATTATTCTGAACACAGTGAAGATCTATAGGTCAGGAACAAGAATGTTTGCTTTATATTTTCTTGAGAGGTGAAACTTCTTAACTGAATCCTACACTTAATCATTTCCAAATCCCAGGCTATATCTGCTGATCCCCGTTTCAATTTAAAATAAAATTAATTTTCTGGTTTGCTGCATGACTTTCATTTCAGATTTGACTTAGAGATTTATGAATGTGATATAGCTTTTCTTGCTGAACACTTGAACAATTTTGGTCCCTGTGGTGACTTCCACATAGCTGCAAGTGGAAAGAAACACTCACTATTGTAAAATGATATGACATCCCTACTTCAAAAGCCAAAGCAAATTTTTGAAGGCTGAAGAGTTCAGTTGCAGAAGGGATGAAAACCCAAGGGGATCTAGAACTTGCATTTTTGTGAAAAGTCTATGCCAGTTTTCAATTCATAGCTTCTTAATTGAGAAACAGAGAGAATCCGGGCACACAATGAATCATTCTCTCTATGGAAAGGGGGAGACAGGGACGTTATTGGTTGAACCCACTCTTTCTCCTGCCACCACTCACTTAAATTTGCCTCAGAGTAAAATGATTTCTACTGAAGATAACTGCTCCACCTAGCGCTGCACAATTTACCACAGAGGGTAAATATGTCGCAAATGGACCACAGGATTTTGAGGACAGAGCTGGGCAGAGCACACAGCACACTAGCATGACCCCATGCAGCATGGCATCTCTACTGTAACACATCCTTAAGGGGTAATGGCTTAGGCAATGCTGACTATTTGCACACCCAAAATATTTGGTATCTCAGCTTACAGTACCCTCCACAATGCAATTGACAAATGCAGCAGAGATGATATTTTCTACTCACTCTAGTACCTGAGTACAACTCAAGGTACAAATTCATCTGGAGCAAAGGCATGATGTTGAGATCCCCTGCTCTGGTTGCTTGCTTAACCCTAGGGGTTTGGGCTTTTTAATGCCTAGAAACTCACTGGTTTTTACAGAGACAAATTTATTCAGTGTACAGCTGACATTAACTTTGACTTTTAATAATGTGGGTTAGGTACACTCAATGCACCCCATGGGCCTGTTTGCTGTGGCATACCAAGATTTTCATACCACCCCACACCTCCAACCCTGCTAACCCTCCAGTGCAAAGCCTCCACAAAAAAATGTATGCACTATGTATAGCATACAAGTTTAATACACATTAAATTGCAGAAATTATGGTGGTGTTTGGAGTTACAACAAATGTAAATGACTTTGAGACAATTTTTTTTTAAATGGCATTTCGTGTCTGATATCATGAGTACAGCATAGTAAGGGGTAGGTTTTTTGTTTCTTTTGTGTGTTTGATATTTAATGTCTGAAACCATTAAAGGAGTCAGTTAATTCAGATGTCTCTTAAAGACACAAGCAAGCTATTCAAATATTAAGGCACTTCAGTGCTATCAAAGATCATACATCTGTGCACTTGTATTTTTATCTTGGACTCGGATGCCTTAAAAAGGGACAGAAGTAACAAATTAAATAAGAAATGAAGATTATTTTCCAAAAATTCATTTGAAGACAAAGTGAAGATAAATAGGGAAGACAAATATGTGGGAAGTTTAGCTGGAAAATACACAACTTTCAGAATATCAGGGAGCTCAAAACAGTGAAATGGTTTTCAAAGTTAGAAAATAGATTTAATTCCTAATGAACAACCAATCTACATCTTAATAGACAAAGCACTTGAAGGCTACGTTTGTTGGAGATAGATGTACTTTAGTTTTCAGATCTTGTACTTTACAAGAAAATAAAATGGGATATTAATCACTAATTCATTGATTAATATAATGTGCTCACATTTTAATAAGCTGGTTGAAAATTTTATCTCCTTTACAGTTCTGCTTTGCAAAGCATTTCCCAAATAATTAATTTCAAGCAACTTACTTCATTCTACCAGTATCATCTTGACCACCTAGCATTGCTCATATACTCAATTTCCAGAGCATTTCACTTCAAAATGACATGAATTGAAGTGTGACTCATGTACACCTAAGAGCACTGAACCATTTTGCACTTGCTTTATCATAAAGCAAAATCAATGTACTGAAAACCATTCTTGTATTACTTCACCTTGTTCACAGTATTTAAAATTCTTTTTTTTCCACAAAAAAGTAACAAAAATAATACAAGAGAAAGAATAATTTCTTTAGATTTACATTTTCAAATATTCTAATGCATTATTATTCAGAAAATCTTTTCTTTAGAAAGTACTTCCAGCCTTTGTTCTAAAATTTAAGAAAATAGCCTCATCAATCCTACATATGTGGATGCCTCCATAACTTTAGAAGTATTTGCTTCATTTTGTATGTGACAAAGGAATATCCTATTAGCCTCTTTTTACTGCAAAGCACATGAGTTCTAGCATTAATGATATTTCAGTGAAGAAACCAAGTTAGTCTGGGCTCCTGGTTTAAAACAGACATAAACTGGCCAGTCCAGAAGACAGTTCACATCTTCAGTAAACTGAGTTTTAATCTGAAAATGTTATAATCCTCCACTAATTTTACCAGTAAATTATTGTAACAAGGATACTTAGGTTAAGTGTTTTAAGATCATAGTGGATGAGCAAAAGCCATATCTCGTGTTTGGCAGAAGAGGGAAAGATGGTTCAGCAGTGTCCTACACCTAGCCTAGCTCACCCGTACTGCCAAGATGGACCTTACAAAAGCATAATGGAAAGTGATCATTTATACCTTATTTGGAAACCCCTCCCAGCATGACTGACTTATTCACTAAAGCACAGAGCAAAAGGCTGTGGAAACAAGGACTAGACAGCTGAGCAGTCTTCCCCTCACAGCTTATCTTGCTCTCAGATACCTAAGAAATGTTGATCCTATACTCTCAACTTTAAGGGACTCTTTCCACATACCACCTTATTTTGCAAAGACTTCTGACTTCTATTCAGCATGTTTTTGAACAAGGGAATGGTAACAACAATAATAATTCAACTCATACATTTTTTTAGCAGTGATGAATATAGGTACTAAAATTTTAATAGGTCTGAGGAAATTATCCTGATACTTCTCTCACTTGCTCTGACTACCATTTAAAAATTTTAAGATAAATTAGAGCAATGAGCAGGGTTGGACTAGGAAAGATTGATATAAAATTGGCAAACATAACTCGATCAGAGAAAGACATATATCTAACAACTTATATATGAGACAACAGGGATCGTCTTTGTGGTGCATGAGACAAGTAATGGAAATCTTAGGTGACAGATCAGCTGTGGAGGATCAGATGACTTCCTCAATTACATGGATATAAATCTTTGATAATTGCCACTGACATTAGTTTCAAACACATATGCTTGAACCCAGATCAAAATCTGTCTAGTGTCAAAACTAGATCTGAACTGATATTCTTTTTGCACTATATTCCCATGCAATTTGAATGAATTAGTGTGTCAGGCAAGCATTCGTATCAGCCTTGACCTTTCTTTATTTGACAAGGATGTGTTACATGCAAGCAGCTTTAAGTCTTATTAAGATAAAATCTGAGGAGAAGTAAAAAAAAAATATATCAGGGAGCAGAGAATAAAGGTGCTGTAATAACATTATTCAAAAACTGTAGCAACCTCAAGACTTTGTCTTGCTGTATAAAGAAGCTCTCTTACTTTAAGGAGCTGATGAGTGTAGGATAGCAGTGATTATCCCAGACTTTAGGTTTTAGCTTCCAGCAATGTATGGATGAAGAAAATAGAACTAAAAATGAATTTTTAAAGATTGCAGCCAAAAGCATCTCATAAATACAAAGTGCAGATTCTACAGAAGCTGTACTTTTGCTGCTAATGCTGTGGTTCCTGAGGTGGCCTCATTATTTTTCTCTTATACCATAGAAAAACATTAAGCATCATTATCAAATATATTTGTACTAAAGTTGTTTTTTAAGTTTTTTTTTTTTTTTTTTTTTTTTTTTTTAATGAAGGGAACCAAGATCATATTTAAAAATTCCCAAGAACAGGACAAGGAAGTATTTACAGCCATACTTTGAGTGGTAATTTACACTCAGTGTGTCTTTTAATAAAGAATTTTGAAAGGGTCTGAAGACAAAGCACAAAACCAAACCAGGATCCAGATCATCATGCAGAAATTAGGGTTCTCCAGATGCTATCTGCATTTCAGTGGTATTGCAGCTGCTACTACTATAACACAAAGTTTGTCTGAAAGATAATTAATGGCTCACTCAAAAGATAAGGAACAGCAACTCCTCAGTATATTAGCAGATAACACAGGTAAATAAACAAAGTTTAAAGGATTTTTAGGTCCCAATAGCACAAATGCAAAGCAGGGCACACTTGTACCCTTCATCCAGGGACTGTCCCTTTTCTTAAAAGTTTGTACTATGCCTAGCACAAAGAGGACTTGTTTATATTGGATACCATAAAAAGATTACCTTGATTTTAATCAGCCTCTCATCTCCATCTGAATATTGCCTCTGGGCAGATTTTGAAAATAATGAGCACAGAATTACAGAGCTATCATCAAGGTACAGGTTCTGCTCGTTTTAGTTTCAGCATACTTCGCAGTAACAAAGGATGATGGAAGACTGCAGAATCTTTTCTTGTTAATAACTGTGTACCAGAAAAACAAGACCATTTCAAAGTTTAAAAGATGGTTTGACATAGTGGATGAAATGACAGTGGCTCTGCTATCTGCTGTTTGCTGTGGTTCACAAAATTTGAATCACCTCAGAATCATATTTCTCACACAGCTAACTTCAAATATATCTTTAAAATTTCACAAATGTCACCAGCACTCAGGAGCATACATTTTAATATGTTTCTCAAGCTTTTCACCAGCCACCCATCAGGGAAGTCACCCCATCACTACCTACCCACCCTTCAACTTTTCCTTGCTTGAGAGAATCAAATGGCATGTCTATGAAAACATGGCAAGTGTGAACCTGGACAAACCTAGCGTTAGAATCTTTTTGTTTGGTTGGTTTTGTCTATTGACTCTGTGAAAGAATTAGAAACACTGTGCAGAGTCATCAAGTCAGGGGAGAGGCTGCAGCCCCCAAAGCTGCTTTCAGGGGTGTTCAATTGCCAAAAACAGTGATTTGAACAAAACTGACTGCACCTGTGGTGTGGATCCTTATCCCAGCTTCTCTCTCCCTTCTAGGACAGCTTTTCCCTCCTGCTCCCAAGACGAAGTCTGTGGAAGATATAACCACTAAACATAGAGAATATAAACACTACCTGTTTCACTAACATTTTTGAGTGCAAACTTAAGAGGATTAATTCTGTAAATATGAAATTATCAGAGTTCAGCTTTTTCAATCACAAAAGCAGCCATCCCTCACAAAAAAAATATTTCCATATGCTAATTTACTATTGGATAGAGCAATAGGCATCACTATATTAAAGTCTCTAAAATTTCCTAAAAATACAGATTAAATTGCAGGAAAAATCACATATATTTCACATACATTTTTAAGACACCTGAAAATTAAATTATCGATCTTAATCTTGATTTACTGCAATTTAAAAGCATAATTTATTATTTTATTAATTTATATCTTTAATCAGAATATATATTTTTAAAGTCTAGCTACACAATAATTCAAAGAGAAAATGGGAACCACATTTAAGAAGTACAGTAATTTCACACTCATAAGCCGCACCGGGTGATAAACTGCACTTCCGGGTAGCTGGGAAGACCACAGAATTTGTCCATAAATAAGCCGCACAGGGTGATAAGCTGCACTTAAAAAAAAAAAAAAAAGCGAGAATCCATGTGCAACAAAGTAACAAGTTAGTAACAGGATCACGGGGTTTGATATCAGGTGCACAATTCACAAACAGACTGGTGAAACCTGTAAACACAGCCCCAGGCGCCCTCCCCATGCTGCGGGCCCTGGCACTCCTACCCCGGGCGCTGGCTACCCCGGCTCACCGCGCTGCTCAAAAGCAGTGGCTTGGCGGGCTGGCTGTGCAATGCTGGCAAAAAAGTGGCGCTCAAAAGCGGCAGCAAAAAGCTGCAGCTTCGCGTGAAGCCAGCAAAAAGGCGGTGGCAAAAAGTGGCGGCAAATAGCGGCGGCTTCGCACGAAGCCGGCTAAAAGCGGCTTCCTTCCTGGCCAGCTCACACTTCCAGGTTGGCATTTCTTCGGAATTTGTCCATAAATAAGCCGCACTGGGTGATTAGCCGCACTTCCGGGAACAGCTCGATTCTTCAGTGAAATAGGTGTGGCTTATCAGTGTGAAATTACTGTACCTTTACAGTTCATGAGATAATGAAAAATAATATACAGTAGTTTCATGATTATAAACCGCACCTGAATATAAGCCGCACTTCCGGGTAGCTGGGAAGACCATGGGATTTGTCCATACATAAGCCGCACCCAAATATAAGCCGTGTTTTTGGTTTTTTTTGTTTGGTTGGTTTTTTTTTTTTGTTTGCCCGGCAGCGTGGGGGTGCTGCTGATGGGCCAGGCAGCGCCAGGGACGTGCCGGGAGGGGCCGGCCAGCAGCGGGAGGCAGCAGCAGGCAGCTG
>VRYO01002355.1:88071-119103 GCA_009812075.1 Sialia sialis
GTTAACACCCGAGGTTCCACCAACCAAGCAGGTCCTGCCCAGTCTGAGTCCCTTGACACAGTAGATGGAGATAAAGTCCCAGTGGCATGTGTCAGAGGTTTGCTAGGGAAGACAGTATGGATTAACCCTGCCTCAAGTACAGGCAAACCCATTCGTGGGATTGCCTTTGCTCAAGGGCCAGGATGTACTTGGTGGATAATGCAGAAAGATGGAACAACCCGCTGTATACCTCAGGGAGATCTAATAACAGGGTGAAAATTATATACAAATATCATTGTTAAGTGTTATCAGCATTGTCTGTACGTTAGATCTTATGGACATGAGGCCGAAGGAAATGTATAAGTGGCCAAGGTCCAAGCAAGTAAGATGGAGAAAATATCTAAGTGTTGAAGATTTGAGCAAGTCAAATGAAAGCTTTTACATTGTATTTAGCTGGATGATTTAACACTATGATAATCTCATTCTTAATGTAGCAATCACAGTTGCAATTTCAATTTATGAGACTCATTAATTCACATCCATCAAGCTCTCAAGTCTTTGATCACCGCAGTGTTCTCTAAAAGAAATGCATTCAGAGTAATTTTAAATTTTAATACCAAAGTACATTTCATTAGAAACCTCTCCCAAATACACAATTTTCTTCGCAGTCAGTTTAAAATTGCTTACTCATCCTATATTTTCCTTTGGTTGGCACAATCTGCAAAACATTTCCACTGACACATTCAGCTCTCAAGCAATTGAGATCCACCATGTTTGTAATGCCATACTTTTCCTAATGAGATATTAGACGTTAGTTCTACCCAAGCAAAACATAGAGTTAAAAAGTGGTGCTTGTTCAAACCAAAAACCTATTTGTATTTTTAACCAGGACAGGACATTAACAATATTCAAAAGGGCACATATTTTGATCACAATCAAAACAGTTTTTAAATTTTTTTTCTGTTGGTCATTATGGAACCCATCCAGCTGAAAATTGTGCTTCTTTCTCTTAACCCACATTATCAAAGCTGGCAATGTATATGCCAATTTTTAAAGCATTTAAGGACATGTTTTTCTTTGTGTATGCACAAAAAGTACTTTCCTAGGTCGAAAATAAGGACATTCACAAAAGTGAAAGCATTCCCCAGATGAGATGGGAGAAAGTTAGTGGCTACACTGCTAAAATGCAGTCAACACAAGCACATGCTAAAAGTAATTAATTTAAACACATTGCTAAATCAGAGCCTGAATTACAATTGCAGAGCCAATTTCCATCTCCACAGCATTACAATTAATACTGTCAGGCAGCAAGGACTTACTAAGGGGTCTTTAATCCCCTTATTAGCAGCATTTAGTGTGGACCATTGCTCATGCTCAAGTGATAAGATCAGTCATTTATTTGAACAGAATATCACATGTACCACCACTACACTGAGCCCAAGTGTATTATAAATTATAAAGAATTATAAAACTATAGCATCGTTTTTGCTGGAAGGGGTGTTAATGGTCATGTAGTTCCACACCCCCTACCATGGATAGGGATATCCTTCACCAGACTTGGTTCATTACAAGCACCTGGAAAGTAATTTGTAGAAGGCAGCCACATCAGCACACAAAAGATGAAAAAATGCAAAGAGGCCACTTGAAGCCATCGGTTTCTGAAAAAAAGGAAGATCTTCTGGGGATCCCCAATATTACCACTGGTCACAGTCACATGAAAGCATGGATCAGAGGCTGCTGATTCACATCATATCATAGTACTTTTGTCTGCCTTTCCAGGATTAACTGATTTGCAACCATGTATATTTTATTGTAATACAGAGTTTAGAATTTCAAGATCTATCAAAAATGGTCAGAAAACCAGACCGAGCTGGGTGTGTCTAACAAGCCCTTCTTTGCAAACAGCGAAATGGGCAATTCCATGAACATCAAGAAATAATGTCTTGCTCCCACCTAGAGACAATACAGACATTCCCTTTCTCACCATCAGATAAAACCTTTCCTGGTTCTCGTGCTCAAAATGCAGATAGTCTCTATTGATATTGAGTTACAAGGATAAAGTAGATTAATCTCAAGTTTGTTAAGCAGGCAATGAAATAAATCAATGCTCTATGGAAAATGGGTATTAGTTAACACTCAGTCAAATATCCAGGTCCTTCTATTAAAAACAGTGTTGTAACTAAGATCAAAGACACTGACATCCTGCACTACAGGGATCTCCTTCAGAGACAAAAAAATCTGAGGTAAATATAAGCATGTATATTTTATAACATACGGGTAAAACTTTGATTAAATAGTATCAAAGATGCAAAATCATATCCAGGAGGTATAGTTAGACAGTCTGAAACCAGTAATACAGATTCCATCTTTTAGTCTTTAATAAAAGGACAAAAAGTATTTCAAAGCAGTCTCCAGAATTTTATTTTCACAATTGCTACATTAAAATGCTTTCTGGCTTCTTGAGTGTTGAAATGTTGCTTGAGAAAATAATTTAAACACACAGCTATGAAGAAACTCTAGACATGTTTAAGTCTGTTTTCATGTATTTCCGTAACTTTTACTAATACTATCAATTCAGCTGAAATTTTCCATGCTGGGTGTCTTCATAGGCTAATGGATTTGGGGAAGTTTTGTTTTTAATATTCAGCCTTCCTCTTTTCATGCAGCTAAGTAAACAATTTGTAAAAAAACTTGAGAGAGTTTGGAGAGGATGGTGGCAGAGATGTCCTAAAAAACTATTAGTTTTGTTGCTGCACTAATTCTTCTTAGTGCTTCCTAAACTTCAAAAGGGTGCTTTAAATTTGCTAGGGAGTCATCACTCACCATATCTACCTTTGGAAAGACTTAATTTCTCCTACATCTGGCCAGGTTCTACAGCCATGAAATAAGCTGTCACTTGCATGTGTCCAGCAGAAATTTTCAAACACCAGTTCTGTTCTCCAAAGAGTCTGCCTAGAATGAGTATCAAGGCTCCTAGAAACCAAAAAGAAAGGATGCATTCATAGACCATTGTCATTATGCATGTTCCAGCCAGTTCCTGCAGGATTTTCCATAAACTGTCAAAAAGGTTATTCACAGGATACTGGAAGCCAAACAAGAGTTGAATTACATCAATTTCATGACTGTAAGGAGCACCTTAAAGCCTAAAATTTTGATTGAAACCTGGAAGTCCACCTTATAATCTGGTGTGCCTTATATATGGAAAAAGTTTGAGTATTGAAGTGATCTCAAAACAATTTCTGTTTCACATTTTGCAGCAACAAACATGAAACTCGCAATCAAATGACCGCGAGCAGGCAAGAGCTGCGAGAGCTGCGTGAGCCACGAGAGCTGCAAGCTGCAAGAGCCGCACGAGCAGCGAGCAGCCTGGTGCCAGGGGCAGCTGCAGGGTGAGGGAGAATGGCGGGCAGGAGTGCTGGGTCCCGCAACATGGGGAGGGCGCCTGGGGCTGTGTTTAAAGGGTATGCCGATCCATGAAAAATGTTTGCAAGTTGAGCACCTGCCAGTAAACTGCGCCATTCTGTTAGTAATTTGTTACTTTGTTGCACGCGGATCCTCACTGCAAAAAAAGTGTGCCCTATAATCCAGTGAGCTTTATATATGGAAAAGATTTGGAAATTTGCCGACACCCTGAAGTGCTCCTTATAATCCGGTGCACATTATAGTCGTGAAATTACTGTACTAGGAAGCATATTCTGAAGTGTCTCTGCTACTCCATTTCTTTATCTCCCATTTTTTTCTTCCTATTTTTTATATTCCCTTTTTTTAAACTCCTAAGTTGTTTCTTTTCCTTGCTTAAAAAAAAAAAAGTCAACAGAAGTTCTCTTCAGCAGTTTAATCGTCATTTGAAACAGACAAAAACCTGGAGCAAATTTCAGAGACTACATTGATTTCTCCAAGACACAATGATTATACTGGAACAAGTACAAGGAAGCTCAATGCAATCATCATACAGGAACTGCCTGTGACATTAAGCTTATTTATTAGTAACTTAGCTTGTCCCTTTTTAGTGACAATGTAAAATTGAATATATGGATGTATCTCAGTTCAAATTCTGTGCTAGAGAGAAGAAGAAAACACCAAGCAGACTGAATGGGGAGGAAAACATCTTCCAAAGAAGAGGACTAAGTGCAAGATAGGTATGATGTTTGTGACTGAACTGCAGCCTCTTCATTACAGTATGCTTTCAACCATCTAACTTTATTACTAGCTAGGAATATCCAATCTGCATGACAGTCTCATAAAAAATATCCTTCTTATGAAATCTATGCTTTTCACAGCACTGTAAATATACAAGAAATTGTCCTTTTTGCATGGGGATCTGAAATCACTGCCACCTCACTGCTGTCAGGAGAACTTCAGCTGCATTTACTCTTCTCTATCTTCAGTCAACCTCCTGAAAACTTCAGGTCCCTGCTTTCCTTATCAGGTATTTTTAATCATATGTGCCTAAGCAACCAGCAAGACGGAGACCAGCACTTTGTTCATCTCCTTAGCCTCCCCACTAGTGAACTGTGAGTGCATTTACTGCCTGGTTATTCAGCTACTGATGTGAAACGCTTTTGACTTTCTCATTGCAGAAGACAATTCAGCTGACCATAACTTTCTGGATGAGCAGTCTAAAAAAAAAAGGTGTGCACTCTGGCACCTCTTAAAACATGAGACACAGAATACACACCAGATAGCTACAAAACCAGACAAACAAACAAACAAACAAACAACAATAAAAATATTGCATTCAAATACCAAACAGCCAAAAAAAGATTGGATGAAGTGTCAGCCAGAAAGATGCTCTGAACTGTGAAAAAGGAAACTCTTTTTCATTGTTTGTTTCACACTGTGTTTGGGACAACAGAATATTCCTTCTTTGAAATGATCAGCATTATATGAAAGAAATATGATTCCATTATCAGTTTATTCCCCTCATGGGAAGAACCCATAAGCCTCTCTAAAATTGACTGTTTAGGTCAGAAGTATGAAGTTATTATATTCTCTCACATAGCCAGTATTGGTTCATAAAAAGGAATTTCAATGGCAGGATTATCTCTTTATCAATGTATCTTAATACTTGGCATTATCATTGATTTTTCCTCCTGAGGCTTTCCTTCTACAACACATTTAACAAATTTAATTGTTCACCTCCGTATTATACATTATTTTAAGGACTGAACTTAAATGAAACTGCCTTAGCTGTAGTTTTAGATATTTAAGACAATCACTGAAAAAGTTGTTCTGTTTTGCCCAAGCTTTTCTCAAATTCCTTGGTACCCTGAGATGGCAGTGGTTCAGTGACTCTAGGGCTGAGAAGTGAGAGGTAGTAGAAAATCCTCTTGTAAAGTATTTATACTTATTCCCTGCCTTTGGAGGAAGGGAGCTGCTGCTAGATATTAGAAGTGTTTAGCTCTTCTTGGGTTACTGGAAGCACTTAAGAAAACTCTTTCTTACTCTTCATTTCTCAAAAAAACCCATAGAGTTGGATGATACTAATATCAAGAAGCTCACAATCTCTAGTTGGCAGTGATACAGGATAGCTGGCTTCCTCCCTCTGCACCATTCCAGCTGCTGTGTACTGGTATCAGTTGAAACAGCCATAGCATTTGTTGGGCCTTCCATTTAAGAGAAGCTGCAGCATTAATCTAACAGAAAATTAGTTTAAAAAAAACAAACAACAAACTGGGCATAAGGGAGTGTTTTATCCTGGCTTATGAAACTCAATTGGTTCCAATAAATGTCTGACAAGCACCAAAACTGGAATGAGGGAAGGACAGAACTGTGAAGCCAAAAAGTGGTGAAAAGGCAGAAGAAAATAAATTGAATGAAAAACATCTTTTAAATTCAACAAAGGTTAAGGTTTCCTGGGTCTAGAACCCAAATCCATAGGACTCACATGCCCCTTTTTCTACAGCACATTTTCCTAACTCAGCAGGCATGTCAGTACTGTGTCCACTTACCTAATCCTTGCATATCTCACTGATTTACTAAACTATGAGTATTGGTCTAACATTGATACTCAACTGTGATGGAAAAAAGACTCTCTAACAGTTTAAAATTAGAAAGGGTATGTTTATTCAGCACCGGGCAGCAGCGTGGGTTAGCCCCCTAATACACACTGTAAAATTACAGGTGGTCACAGAGTCTATTTATTGACAAAAGGTTCAAAAAAATACATATTCATAATACCAGCCCCTCCCATCCCCTGCTTCCTATGGTAATTAGTTTGAATAGCTATTAAGCATGTGTGGTTGGCTTCTTGAATTAAGTCTGGGGTCGTTTGTGTGGGGAGGGGTCTTAAAAGGAGGAAATAAGGCGAGTCTTCCTTGCCCTGACCTTTTCTGTTAATGACAATACAAATGGCTTTTGGGGCAACTCCAGTTTTGCAAAGAATGAGTTTCTGGTTGCAATTGTTCGTGTTTGTTGAACGTACCTACTAGTTTCATCCTTTCCAATTGCAAGCACAGCTGAATAAACATAAATTGACAGGCAATCAAATTTTTAAGTTTCAGGTAATTATCTCAAGCCCAGTTTCTTCTAACTTTTAACAAAAATTGTAATTTCTTTTGACGCAGTCCTGCTTCCTTTCCCCAACATTCCCAGCTAGCTAATTAGAGATGGGAAGAGGCCCTGCATCATGAATAGGCAAACAAGGAGGGGCTCTTTCCTTCTTGGCTCAGTTCCAAGGTTTATTCTCAAAGGGGGTCCACAAGGAAAGAGAAAGAATCACGTGGTACACAGGGGTTATAAGGATTTAGGATACAGGAAATGACATAGGGTCTGGGATTAGTTGTAACTGGATGCCTTCCAGTTAGTGAGGGGGCATTAGGGTCCACAGGTCAAGGAAAGCAAACATATGTTGGTCAGTGAAATGCAACATTCTTTAAGATTAGTGTTTCATGACAACCAAATAAAGTTACTTGGAGTGAAAAGTTCCGGTTATATTTCTGGCATTCACTCGAAGGACATGTCACTATTTCAGAATAACACTTTCTCTACAATTCTGTGCACTTCAGGAAGATGATGTGGATTCAGTTTATTGTCAACACGGATCATAAAATTGGTTCCGTTTCCATAGCTGCAAAAAAATCAGACAAGCTAATGTGTGTGCCATGAAGCTATTACATCAAATAATTTCCCAATAAGCCTGCACAGAAAATAATAGTATTTAGTAATGGTAATTGTAAATGATAATTAAATTATTCGCTCTCAGACACCATATGAATGTGTGAAGTTTAATAGTGACATTGAGATATAGCTGCTAGGACCTTACCATTGCAAGGTCCTTTCATTTGACTGCTATCCACTTGCTATCAACTATTTCCCTAGTTATATCAGGTCCACTATTATTTTCAAAATTACTCTCATATTGTTTTTCTTATTCAAACAAATTCCCCTTAGATTCTTATTACATTGAATGGTAATTTTGGACTAAAAGTAAAACACAAGATATGAAGCTTCAAGAGTGATTTGCAAAGAGAAATGAAGTCCTAGTAATTCCTCAGGGTAGCTCCAACAGCAATATGCAGGCGATAAAAACTGATTTATAAAATATCTAACTGATCATTAGACACTAATGTGCTAATGTTTTTTTCTTCTGAGTATTTTCTTTGTGACAAGGTACAGCTGTCAGAGCTTCAATGGATCTTGATTTTTTGGCAGAAAGAAAAAATTTGCAGCTCACTGAATATTTTCAAGCATATTCCCAGTTGCCATAGAGGTAGTAGACATTCTGGAGAAATTTCAGCTGAAGCTAAAACCAAGCAGATCTTGGCATTGGGAAAATTATTTTGATATTGTCAAACACTCCAATAAGATCCAATAGTGAATTGCAAAATTTCTGCTTCAAAGGTTTCAAAAATCCTTCTTTGGAATGGATCAGGAACCTCCAAAACACACAAGTGTTGCAATGTTGGCACACAATAACTTCAGGGCTATGAATGTCTGAGATCTGCCACCATCTCCATCATACAACCTGTGGAGCAGTATCATATCAGGTCAGAAATTCGGGCTACCTTCTAGCAGTCAAGTGCAATAAAGTTTTGGATATTTCTGCACTTTGCGAAATGCTTGCTGAGTAATTCCACAGAACAGTCTATTTAGTGATCCTGACAGAGTGGGTGATCAAGCAAGCTGCCAGGAGGCTGCCATTTTTGCAAAGTAAATGCTCAGATTAGATTCATATACTGATCTTGTTTTTTAACTGAAATCGTCAAATTCCAAGAAGTGTTTAGCTGCAGCTGGTCAGCTATGCTGTAGGACATTTGCATATGCTCCCAACTGGATGCACTTACAGGCATATCCAACAAGTGTTGACCAACTCAAACAAAAATGCAACTGTTTCCCCCAGTGCATGAAACCTTGGGGTTTGCATTCTGTGAATGTTTGGGATTGACTATCTGGACAGCAAGGAGAGGTAGAAAGAAGGAGAAAGCTTGTTTGAAACAAATTAATTTAACACTTCAAGACACTTCACACTATTTACCCCAGCCTTAATTATAATTGACTCTGAAGGACACATTTTTGCACAAAGGCAAATCTCTTTTAACACTCATGGGTATAAAGATCTTATAATGGGATATCTACGGAGAGTTAATAGAAAAAAAAAACCAAACAGAATATATACAAATGCTATAAAAGCCTTATTCTCTCCTCCCAAAAATAAATTCAGGAGAGCTTAAAGGTCTTTTTCAATCTAAATGATTCTGGGAAGCTAAGATACACAAGCCCTCATTAACGTATTTCAAACTCATATAAGGGCCTGTAAAATCCTACATGTTATATGTAGTAATCCTTCTGACACAACACAAAGATAGTTACCAGCATTTGGAGTGATTACTTTATTTCTGACTACTTCTGAATCTTGAACTGAATCTTGTCTGAATCCTCATCCTTACAACATATTTTCTTTAGATTATGTGCCTTTACAAGGACGTTGCTCTCCTTCAGATACAGTTGTTCTAACCATGTGTATGCATATCAGAACATAATCTTAGATGTAAAAAATAAAATAAAACTGAAAAGCAAATACCCACCGCACCTTATTAGCATGAGGTCTTGCTATGGTTTAACATAGCAGGCAGTGAAATACCAGACAGCTCAATTCCCCTACACCATCTCAAAGGGATGGGAGACAGAACTGGGGGAGAAAATGTCACATTTGTGAGTTGAGATAAAGAGACAATTTAATAGGACAGAAAAGAAAGAGATAAAAGTAATAGTAATATCAATACTACTAATAATAGGATTAGAATGTACTGAGCAAGTGATTCACCATCCACTGAATGATGCCCAGCCATACCAAACAGCAGCCCCGGACCAGCTTTCATCCTAGTTGATAAACTGAGAGTGTCATTATATGGTATGAAATATCCCTTTAGCCAGTGTGCATCAGCAGGCCCAGCTGTATGTTGTCCTCTTGGTGGAGTAGGATGAGAACCTGAAAAGTTCCTTACTCTTTGTAAACACCGAGTAGCAACAACTAAAACATCAGTGTGTTATCAACATCACTCTCATCTTAATTCTAAAACAGCACTATACTGCTACTGGGAAGAAAATTAACTCCAATCCTGGCCAACAGTGGGACAGGTCTCCAGCTCCTCTTCATTCAACCAATGGGTATCAATGAACTCCAAGTTTTCTGCAAGCCAGACAGACATGTTAAATTATTGCATCTGTTATAACATCAAGATGTGATACTTTCACCTCAAAATCCTCAAAATAGTATTTTCTTCAATTATTACTCTACAGAACCAGCTCAACCTTCAGCCTTTGTCTCCTTTTTTTTTTTTCCTGAATTGCAGAGCAATTCAAATGTCGAATTTAATAGGCGAGATGAGATCCCCTAGAAAATTGATTCCAGTGTAAATTTCTCATATTATTAACATATTGCACCTAGTGGCTATCATTAATAGCTAATACAGGAACAGCCAATAGTTAATATTACTTTCAGTAGGAAAAAACATATTGCACTTCTGAAAATTTCATCCAGCTATTTCAAATTTTGCTTTGAAGTCAGCTATTCACTTTAGTTGTAAAGAACTTTTTTGAAGCTGACCCTGTTATCAGACATTCACATTCTGATAAGAAGTCATTAAATTATTTTACATAAAAATATACTTTTTACAGCTGTTACACTAGATCTTATAAAAAATGGAACTCAAGACTGTTCGGACAAATACAGAGATACCATCTCATTCATAAAAGCAGAATAGAGCATTGCATTTTTAAGTAGGACTCAAATGTATTGTTTGCCAATTTATAAATTTTTACACATCATTTTCCCATGTCTGAGAAATAGTATTTTCAATTTTGCAAACAACTTAATAAATATCACTTTTTCAAGATTTGTCTCTTTAGAACAGAAACAACTCCTAGAGCCAAAGTGCATTAATACTTTGGCTGATCTGGCACCTAAGGCTAATGTTCAAGTTAACATAATATCAAGATTAAAATCTGTAAGGAAGGAAAGATGGAATAAGTCGCTTGGGCTCATGGCCATTAATCTTTCATTTCCTGAGCAAATCTTTTGCAGAATACACTAAAGTCACTTATGGTCTCAGATAGAAAAAGAACAAATATATAAAGCTATCATCAGTTAATATTTGAAAGTGAAACACCTAGATCCTACATGAGAAAGCAAGTACTGATCATAAATAGTTAATTCAAGGTTTTAAAATAGTCGGGCATTTTATACTAGCATTAAAATAACACTGGTGCAGTCAGTTGCCCAACAGGAATATTCGTAAATACTGTCAATAATTTAAATATTTTGATGAATACTTAATTTTAGAAATCTTCTATTTATTAAGAATCTTGTTGATTATTTCATGTCTAGAAATCTACTTCTATCAGACAGTAGAAAACTTTCTTTTCCACCCAGTTTCATTTACTGGCTTATTTGGGGGTGAAATTATTTCTTTGTCCTTGTGCAAGTCACAAGATGCCTTTGGAACACCACGGGAAATTCTGAGAACAAGGTGTACACAAGGTAGCAAATCATATGGAAGAAAATATCCAGTGAAACAGACAGTTTTCTCTACTCAGCTTTCATACTTGGATGCTGGCAGTAATTGCTGACCAGTGTACTGTGCATTATTGCTCTCCTGCCTGATGGCTTTGCAGTAATATACTCACAATAATCCTAATAAAGTACAACAGGTGAAATGTTCTGTCTTCTTGTGGAGAAAGGAAGTGATATTTATTCTAAATCAATCTATTTAATTACTGGATTTAAAAATGTCTTCACTAATTTGTTCTGCCTGCTTAAAGGTTTGTTTGGGGCTTTTTTTCCTCCTAATTATGACAATTTTCTAGCCTCATCTAGCTCTGCTATTGTTTGCTAAAATTTAAAAGAGCAGCTGCCACAGAGAAAACTTTGATGCTTTGCAGCCTATTGTAGTTTTGTTTAGTTTCTTCTCCTCAAGAAGGAGTTACATTAATGTCTGAAGCATTTAATGTCAGTTTACTAGTTAGTGTGCAGGTAACGAAGCAAAGTACAAAATTCTGATGGAGGACTTGGTCAGCAGCTACTTCAGAAATGTATTGCTGTTGTAACACAAAAATATTTAAATTATAATCACTTTCATTTTAAATAGAGTATTTTATGCTTCTTAGGGGGAAAAATTTGAAAACACACAATTTTTAGACAATAATAATAGTAATAATATATTATGTTGGTTCTAGTCTGTAATTTGGAAGATTGGAAAAACTACTGAAAACTTACAAAAACCCAAATATTCCCTGATTCGTTTTCAAAAGAAAAAAAAGTGTTCATTCTCCATTGAATTACTTTATTAATAAACATATTAATTTGAAACATGTTTTAGTAAAACATGTTCTACCTGCAAGCCTAACATTAAGCACAAATTGTAACTGGATATTGCAGGAATGGAACAGGCAGAAAAATTATTTGTGATTTGGATAAAGACCTAAATCTTTCAATTATCCAAGGACAGAAATATGACTGGAGGTGATTGGGCAGCTCTGCATTGTTACAGAAATGTATGAGAACAGCCAGAAGCTGTTGAGGGAGAATTTAGGTATTTAAGCCTATTGACACTAAACTTGCCTTTCTAATTACTCTCTCATCTAAAGACATAGATGCTGGAATTCCCTGGGCCTGTGGACCATGGGTTGAAAACTAATCCTGCAGTGAATCAAATCTGTCTCTTTAGGATAAAATTTGAAAAGTGCCAGAAGAGAAAGCTTTGGAGTACTGTCACAGAAATACTAAGCTTGGGATGGAATATGAACAGAAATCTCTGTAAGTTTAAGAAATAAGGAGTTGTGATTGCGAGAGCTTGAGAAACTTGGATGCAATATAAATGCCATCATTAGGAACTGAAGGCTTAGGTAGTCTTGAACCTGCTGTAAGACAGATTTATGTAATAAATACCCTGTGAACCAATGAAAATTAATGCTGCTTTGGACACGGCTTTAGCAAGAATCAAGGTCTTACAGAACAGCTTTTCATGGAAAATAATCTTGGCTGTAGTGATCATAAACTGAATCAGTCTCTATCAAACTGCAAGACACACAACAGGCCTGCCTGCGACTAATTTTTGGGATTTTAGAAAAGAACTAATGAAAGCATACACAGTGAATTAGGAATGCTAAGCTTTTAAAAGATAGAAAGTAAGGAATTATTTTAAATCAAAGATCAGGGACTGTTTAGAGTTTAAATTGCAAGGAAGAAAAAACAAAAGAAGCTAATAGAAAAAGCTTATGAGGCTTACTTCAGTGAATTAGCTGCTTTTGTAGACATGCAAATCTACCAAAAACAAAGAGAGAGCACTGTTTCTCAGAAGTTACAGTATTTTAAAAGAGGAAAATAACTAATTTTTTGTTGTGTATGAGACTTCTTCTACCATTAAAACAATCAGCACAAATTATTTACAATCATATAAAAGAGAATGGGGAACAAAAAATCTTACAGTGTGCAAATACATAATTTATTATTAAACAGAGTTTTATTAAAGATTAACATTATTCTGATGTGATTACAGTTTTGACCCGCATATTAAATTCATAATTTGCCTCCATTTTCTATTAAGTTAATGGTGAGGACATTAGTGGAGAAAGGAGCAAAAGTGAAGTTAGTGCATAAGAAATTATGATACCTGAGAGAGAAATAAATGTTAATATTCTTAATACTTCATAAAGCAAAAAAAAGGCAAGCTGGATAGTCCTTGGTGGAATATAGAAGTATGAAACTGTCACATGAAAATGACACTCCAACTGCTAGAATTTTTGGAGGCAGCATCTTATAACTGGAGAACAGTAAAGGCAGAACTAAATTCAAAACAATATGAACAAAGACAGCTTCTGGAACTAGATTTAACAGACTTAAACTGATTTACAAAAAATACCCAGAATATAATCTGAAGGAAGAATTAAAGGCAGAGAGAAAAATAAAAGGCAGTATAAATTAAAATGTGGCTTTTTCAAAGGTAGATCATCTCAAACCAATCCAATATCTCTTTTCAAAAGTTATCTGCTTTATTAGACAGGAGAATATTATTTATCAGATATTTAAATAAGGAATTTGATTCATTCTCCCTGTAGAGAAAGTTTGCTAAAGGTAGAGAAGCCAGGTGGTAACACTCAATTTCTACAGTAGCTAAGGGTGTGTGCTTCTAAAGCAGCTAGAGGGATCAACAACTTATACTGACTAGGTCAACAAGGAATGAGGATGGTTTACTTGGCATCTTATCAGTCCTGTATAATAAGTTACTAGAAGATTTTCAGGAAAAGTACAGATGAAATTAGCAGACAATATAAAGTCATACAAGATTTCCATTGTTAAAAGACTAGAACATCCTATAAAAACATTAAATTACTTATGATTTAACTGACAGAATGAAATATAGATTAATAGTATGAAAAGCATATTCATACCAGTGGAAAATGACTATGAATAGTAATTACTGAAGTTATGAATGGGCTAATGAGTTCACAAATGCATGAGAAATACATTTGTTGTGTAAGGAAGCAAAAGGCTTAATCAGAAATATTGTGTATAGTTCTAGACAAACTAGTTTCAGTGAAGTTTAATTGGAATATCTGCTGAAATGATTAAAATTATTAGAGAAAGTAAAGTGAGGCAATATCAGCATAAGATTAAACTATACTAAGTCAGTTATAAATGCATCTTTAAAACAAGTTCAGGAGAAGGCTTCCAAATAGCATAATGACAGCCGCAAGGCAATTTCAAGACAAAGACTTATGAGTTTATATATATAATATTGTATCAGTCGATAGAAGATTTCTTTGTGATAAGAACTCTTGATCCTCGTACAAGCTTTCCTAGACAGCTACATATGTCTAAGTTACATACACATATGGGATTTATTCAAATCAAGTATCCAGGAGGGCTGGTAATCATCACTAGACAGAGTATATAGAAAGGAATTCTTTTTTTATGGTGGGTCTGCAGAGTTCAATGTTTGACTTTTGGGTGGTTTTTTGTTTTCATGTTCACCACCACAGCGTGCAGCATAGACTAAACTTGGATAGGGGCGTCATTTCTCTAATAGGATGTTAGTGCAGTGGACAGGACATAAATGAGCATTCATTCACATTGTCTGAAACTCGTTACATTTGTGCCTTTGCCCTTGTAATAGAAACCTTAAAGTTATATGGTAATGAAAAACATTTCAATACAAGTGGAACATAACAACATTTTACCAGACACTTTCAAATCTCACTGAACTGGCTGTCTGCATGGTTGCACACAGCTGTTTCAGATTGGACACATCATTGAATGTTGCCTTCCTGTGTAATGGTGAAGTGTGAGAGAGAAAACTATCCAACTCACTAACATCAGACAGATGATCAGAAGGATCACAATGAATTTGACAACTGAAGCAATCCATACATGTAGAAATATATACACGTACATGTGTATATGTGTACGTGTATATGTATATTCCACATCGAATTAAGGCAAAAGAGGGGAATTGGCAAAGGAAAAAACTGTCAGAAAATTGAGAGGAAAATGAGAAACATTGAATTAATTGAACATTTACCTTCAATAAGTGGGAAAAAGCTGCATCAATTCTGATTATTGCTTTTATGACTAGTAATAGGAAAAAAAAAAGACTGAATTATACAAATTTATTTTTTAAGTTATCATTTATGAAGATTTCAGTTTATTGTTATTTCTGATGCCCTTCTCAGACATTTCTCACTGTATTTTAAAAAGCATTGTATGTGAGGAAACAGTTCTCATTTTATTTGTCTGACATGTAAACAAACACGGGCTCCATTGTGATTTATATATTTGCAAGGGAGATAGAGCAGTATTGGTGAAGCAAATGGAATACTTGCAGCAAGTGTGTCTAAGTGATGCTGACAGAATCATGTTGAGAGCAAATGGCTCTTGGGACCCAGGAGTTTTCTTAAATTTAGGACCCAAGGCAACAAACTACTCCATTCTGTCACCAGACAAGTAGCTTATTGGGCTGGAGGATTAGATACCATGGAGCAAGGTGAACACTCCATAATCCCCATTAAATCATTAAGTGACCTCCTAGATCTGTCGCAAAAGCCTCATGCACAAATGAGCATCCCATGATGTCCCACTATCTGCTACAGTAGATTTCACAATGTTAAAACCACAGGATGCATGACAATGCATAAACCTTAGCTAGCTGCAAAATGCAATGAGAGAGGAAGAGATAATGAATATAATAAAAACAACTCCCTAAATGGGTGGCATTAATGTGAGGCACTGCAAAGTTCAAAGGTGAAATGGGCTGGGACAATGCACCAGCTAAAACACAAAGCCCCCAAGGGAGGAAATTACAAAGACCAGTGAAAGAGGGAAGAAATACTAGACCAAAGATAAGATAGACCAAAGGTAAGAACGCTTGAACAGAATTTCAAGAGCAGAGAAATTAATTATGATTGGATTCCCAGAACATTCCTAGGCATTCCTATAGCCTCAAATCAAGGTCAGCCTACTGGCATTACACTAAGTCTAAATTAAGGATTCCAGAAAAAAGGTAACAGTGAAAGGAAGGAACATAATTCAACCCCTCAAAAAGGGAGGCAACCCCTTCCTCCCACTTAAGGAGAAACTGCAGGCCGTTAAGTGAGAAAATGAGTAATTGGGCCTGCTTGTCCAGGCCGATCAGTGGATGGGTGATGATGGCCCATACATTTTAACTCCAGTCAGTCCTCAGGGACAACTGGAGACATTTTTAATAAATCCAGGAACACAAATTTCAATGGTAACACAAGATGTCAAGAAGCAGGGCATGAAAGTCATATGGCAAACAGCTGAGGTGAGCAGCATGAACTGCACAAGTGTTGTGTGTAAAATTGCCAAGGGCAGTTTATGGCTCCCTAATGAGAGGCACAGGGCAATTGCTCACTTCACAATTAAAGACCATTATGAAAATATATTAGGTTTTTGTTTGAAATGGACAAACCTGGCACATGGTGTCAGGCAGCGCATGTTCCTTCAGTTCAGACAGAAAGAGGGAATCTGCTTTATGGCTACTACACACAGCCCTTGCACCACCTGACACCAAAATTACACAGTATCCAATCCATGAAATAGAATTTCTGAAATCACAGCTGGTGTGGAGAAAAAGACAATTATCTTCAGAGCCACTTCCAATTATCTCACCTGTCTGGCCAGTTTGGTCACCAAGGTGACTGAGCAATTGACAATACAGCCCCACGAACAGCTGCTATACCAAATATTGCAAACTCAACATCTATCTTGCAAGCAGCTGAACACCCCTGGATGGGCAGGGTTCAGTACAAAAGTCCCTTGAAGGCGTAGGATAAAGAGAAGTTTGCTAGGGAAGGAATACAATATGTCTTAACAGATTCTCATAAGGGTATAAACATTTACCACCATCACTCATACTACACTTGCTGAACTTCTACACAAGTCTCATTCCCACAAGATAAGAAACTGTACCAATATATCAGTGATATCTGGATTGGTGCAAATTCCCTTGAGAAGGTAGGGAAAGCAAGAAGAATAGCATGGCAAATACTCAATAAAGCAGAAATTGATATTCCACCCAGAAAATGTCACAGACCAAGTAACATAATATTTTTAGGTACTTGGTAGATAGCAGGTTCAGAGATGTAAATGCCCCAATTGAGAAAGAAGTTACAATAATTAGTGGGAATTTTAGGAAATTGAAGGGTGTTTTATAATTTCCAATCCATTATACTCACTCTTTGGTTCCTCCTGCTTGCTCGCATTCTCTCTGTAATAGTTTATGTGATCTTGAAAGATTTTCAGATCAAAATGTAAGTGGGAGCAGTGGAGCTCTTTTTAATATGACATGAGGTTACTTGGTAATCACACATCAGTCTTCCAAAGCTCTAATCAGAACATGATGCACAAAAAGGCCAACATTTGATGGTTTTCATTGACCTGATGAAACATTTTTAAAAAGGGGATACTCCCTCTGATGTCAGGAGGGCATCAGCTCAGATTAACTCTTTGCTTAAGGACTGATTCATCAGACCCCCCAGTACCTCATTTGCAAACCAAATTACAGAGTGTACCTCTGCTCTACTGTTAGTCTACTTGTATTAAAAAAATTAGTGTGGAAATCTTGAAGTGATTAAATGTCAGTGTCATGAACTTCATATCCTGAAAGGCAAAAATGCCAAAGTGTTTTAAGTTTAAATAAGTGGTCTATAACAGAAGTAAAGAAGGCTGAAGACAAAATTTATGCTACAATCAATTATTTGCTTAATCTAGACTTTGAGTTGACCTACTGTTCTGTAGGAATGAACAGTGACTTGCAGGCTATATTGAATGCCTAGAATAAATCATACAAATTTTTTGCTACTTATTCACTTCTTTATGAGACAGGATTTTAGCTACAGTCAATGACAGAAAAAAAAAGTGAGTCACCAGAATTTTTCAACTGTGTCTGCTATCTGAGCCATTACCCAAATATGGTTACTACCTTAGCAGTTTTGCTATTCTAGGTGATGGAGAGCTAACAACAGAACAAATGTGTCTTAATAGAAACTTTTCTTTCCCTTTGTTGTCACAGACATGTCATGATCAGAAAAATTATAGAATGCTGTTCTTGAACTGCTATATAATTTTCTATTATCTTATACTGTCTCAATTATAAAAGCGTTGTATATATATGAGAATTTCACAGCTCATTCAAAATCAGGGATAAATTTTACCACCAACTTTATCAGAGTGAGATCTTTCCAACCACAAAACAATAATTTAATAGAAGTTTTACAAGAATTGATTTTAACTGTGCACAGACTGCCGTTACTCCACTTTATATTTCAAGTGTGTTAGTGAATCCGCCTTTGCTTATAACCAAATATTAATAAATCCAAACTAGAAAAGAACCCCAGCACTTCAATAAATAAAATCATTATATCAAATGACCCCTCCACTGCCTAAAGATAAATGAAGAAGCTCTAAAAGGACTTGCCTCTTTCTTTCCTTTTGTTTCTTTTAATCTGTTTCATTTCTCTGTTCTACCTCTAGTTCTTTTACAAAGTCACTAGAATGGTCAGTCTTCTGCTCTATTTTTACTGACAAAGCTGTAGAGATAACATATTAGAATAGACTGGGTGCAGTGAAAGTCCCAAGTTCTCCAAGTGTTTATTTGCTTTGTGAGTGAATCTGCACAATATTTCATGAAACTAAAAAAAGCAGTGACTAATAACACTATCAGCTACTCAGAGTGTATTAAGGATATAACACAATAATGGCTCCTTTTAACTATTCTGCTTTCACCTTCTTTATTCAACCAGGACTATGATTATCTGAAAATTGGCTAATATCTTCCATAAAACAGGCACCTCAGTGACTGATTGCAGGCAAAGGAACAGGATGCTGAGCAACATGCAGAAATGTTAGAATGCAAGCTCTATACTCCTGCTATCTATTTGCTTGCTTTAAGCAGAGTTTCTCATTATTATGAGAAATTCAAATTGTTATATTGCAAAGCATGGCTAACATCACTACCATTCTTATTGCCGTAAATGCTCTGTTGATCTTTATGTAGCTGCTTTTTTCTTTTTCTTTTTTCATGCAGGCCTTCTTTTTGGAGAAATCTGGACATTTGGCAATGAAAGTCATACATAGTGACCATGCCCAGGATGGCAGAAAACACACATACCTGAATCTGATCTTCAGAGTATCATTATCTGCATTCCAACAAATTAAGTCTTCCCAAAGGCATCCTTAGTCTACTTTTTCCCAAAATCCATTTGGGTAATATCCTACAACCGTTGTAAATATTTCACTGTAGTAGTATGTATTACAAATTATTAGCATCATACTGATAGTTACAGCATTTAAGATTAGAGAACCTAATTTTTCATTTTGAAAAATAAGCACTATTCAACCTTCAAACACCTGAAATACAGCAGCTACAACCAAAATAAGCAGACTGAAATCAAAGTTCCTATCAGCCTCTTTATGCGTTTGGATTTTCCATATTTCAGCTGCGAGTATACACAAGGTACTTTCTCTTCTACAGGCCCCATATTAAGAAAACAGCCCAACAATTTGGACTGCAAATGTTTTTTTTTACAATTCCATTCCCATTTTTTTAATCGAACCAACAAACAAATAAGTGAAAGACCCATTACAATTCACTGGATTGACTTAACCTATGTTAAAAGAATAGGAAAAACAGGACTGAGAAACCACTAATAAGCATATGGATATGTACTGCTTTTTACTTCAAAGATTTCAGTACTTGGCTCAAACGTAACATTTTCCATGAGCATTCTGGAAAAGATCTCAACAAAGGAAAAATTATCCCTAATTTTGGATATCAAGTTAAAATCGAGTATGGGAATAGTGATTTGTCCAAAACTTCACAGCAGGTCATTGAAAGCAGCTTTTTGTTAAAGGGATATATTAAGTAAAACATGTATAAAGAGTTGAATTCATACTTTGACTCATCTTTGATGACATAATTGAAACTAGACAACAAAACCATTACTGATAACAATGAGTAAATTTAACAGAATCACAAAATATGCTGAGTTGGAAGGGACCCACAAGGAGTCCAACTCTCAACCCTCCACAGGACAGCACTGAGAGTCACACTGAGACTGAAAGCATTGTCCAAATGCTTCTTGAACTTAGGTTTGGTGCTGTGACTACTTCCATGGGGAAGCTTATTATCGGTTTGTTATTAACTCTAAGATTAAATAATTTATATATAATAAATACAGTCAACAACTTGAAATGAGTTATTGAAACAGTGATTTTTTTTTCTGTTCAAGGGAGATTCAGTTCCTTGATTTTTGCTAACTCCTATGCAAGGGCACTGCTGAGTAGAAAAGGTCAATAACTTTGTAGTCAGCAGTGACTGAAGTGAAAAGCTGAAGTGAAGAAGGGAAGGTTTTTCAGACATCCTTTGCTAATCATTATTAAGTGCCAAAAAGAGAGTAACTCTCTTTTTCATAGCCAGACTGACACGTTTAAGAGAAAAAGGACAGTTTTCATACACACAGTTATTAGACAGGGAGATTATTTAGGATTTTTAAGGTTTGAGTAAGAGTGCTTTGCTATGTAGCAAAGTGTAAAATGGCAGAAATCTCATTCAGAAGTAGGCACTGTGCACGAGTAAAGCATTGCAGCATGGAAAAAAAATCATGGAAAAAATCAACCTGATGCAACCCATACATGAGATAAACTTGAATAAACTGATGTTTAAATATACTGGCAAAAGCATTTGTTTAGTATGTGTGTCCTTGAACTAGAGCATGAGGATGTTGAGCATGACTCCAGATTTAAAAATTCAACAGTTTGAATGCTATCTGGAAAATAATTTCATCTGACATAGTTTAAACGTATATTACAAACACAAAGTTTGGTCACAAAACTCCAACTATGAAAATTTGTCTTACCAGCATCAACATTCCTGTCTCTTTTTATAACAATCACCCTCCATTCAATTCCAAACCCTGGAGACTTATCTTTCCCAGGAGGTAGGATGAGTAATATTTGTTGATCATGCAGCAGACCCTGTTTATGTTTCCTGAATTAAAAGAGTAAAGGAAAGGATGCTGCACTGTTGATGTGCACTAGTAAACCTACCTACCTCTCTAGCCCAAGGTACTTCAAGCACTTCTCTTCCGTGTTTAGGAGAGTGGGTTTTTTCTTATGTCATGGTGGCTTTCTTTGCACCAAGTTATATCTGTGCCTTTTTGGCAATTTGTTGGTCTTCCTTCTGTATCAGGCTTCCACTGCCAATGTTAAAAGAGGTGACCTACTGCTGTACTTCTCATATATCTGGAATCAGATGATACTGAAAGTCCACATACTTTTTAAATAAATTTTCCTTCTTGCCATCCTTGCCTCTAAGGCCACAGCCACAACCTGAGTCAAGTTATCGAAGATGAACTATTTAAAAGGTGTACACAAGCACAGCTCATTTTAGTTAGAACAGGTACACAAGTACCCATATTAACTGTACAACCAGAAGCATAGAATAATCTCTGAAAGACAGGCCCATCATCAAAGTATTGCCTGTAACCAAAAGAGGAAAAAATCTCTTGAAGTGCTGTTAGAATAGTAAAGTAAAAAAGCAGACCTTTATTCAGAAGCTTCCAAGTGTCCTGGAAGTGATGGGGAACACCCAGTACCTGATTTCCACAATTTTATAAGATTAACTAATTAGGATATCTAACAGGTACATCCAATAGGAGATTCAGTAGACCCAGTAACCCACCCCTGGGCACTCCCTTGGAGTTAGTCCAAGGGCTTCTGTGCCCCACTTTTTGTTGCAACTTCTCAGATTCTGGTTGGAAAAAAAAAATGTTCTTCTTATAGGTCCTCTTCCTAACAATAAGACTATGCAATATTTCAAGTATGTGTTTAGAAAGTCAGGTTATTATAAAATCGAAGAGAAAGGGTAGGAAATGTAATAGAATTAATTAACAAGATACGTAACTGTATAATAGTAGATTACAGAACTAGGAATATAAGAAAAATGTATAAAATCAAAAGTATTTTGGGTCTCAAAAGTAATTCCTTTTCTTGGCATAGCTGACACAGTTACTTATTTGTCCCAGAAAACAAATTAACTCTTCCAGTAGATCACAATACAAAACTGACCAGATAATGAGAGATACACACATTTCTAATAAAAATGTAATTATAATTTATTTCTTCTAAAATAATATGACTTTCTGCATTCTGACCAGTCACATCCCAAGGTCAATTCAGCACTTCTGCAGCAGCCCTGAGAAAGGAATCCAGATATTTAATCTCTGTTCCAAGATTCTTACCCACTGTTAGAATTTTTTCATTTTTGCAAGGTCTATTTACAGAGAGAGAGATAATAAATGCTCAGTGAAAGGTGAAAACCAGCCTTCCTGTTAGTTTTACAGAAAACTATATTCATACAGCGTCACATCGGCTGGAAAACCAAACAAATACAAAACAATGTTGAATAAATTATCATATTTTTACACAATATCGAGACATATGGAAAGACAGAAGGGAGAAGACCAGGTGAAGCCTGAGATAGGTTTGAAATAGACAAATCTTGAACCTGTTCCTTTCAAGCATGCCAGTATTGAAAAAGTGACCTGGGATGTTACGAGAACAAAAAGGTAGTTCTCTTTGCAACAGCTACATACCAGTAATGTTTGGTTTCAGACAAATAAGTTAATGTCCAATACCTAAAGGCACCTTGAGACTCTAGTCATCATTTCAACATTTTCTGTGCAGAAGGGGAGAAGGAAAGGTGGAAGAATTGTGTGGTTAAGGCAAAATTCTTCAGCTGGCTGAGAGGGGACCACACAAGAAGGATCACACAGCAACCAAGCCCAGGACAGCTGCCCTTCTCAACTGTGATGGTGTCAGCTGTGTGTGATACAACCGCAGCCTAACATGATCATCAGCTTCCTAGAGGCCTTGGCATGGGTTATCAGAGACCAACCACACAGAAATCTGTTAAGGTTTATGGAGTGCTGTTTACTGCTGTTGTGGTTTCAGGCAAATGGATTTTGTGCTTCCATGCATAATTGGACTGATCAAAGGGTTTAAAAATTCATGTGCTGAACTTAACTGGTCTTACCTGCTCCTGTGTTTTCACTAACTGTATGTTCTGTGATGGATCAATAGGAGTCACTAGTTCCCTGACAACTGTTTTTTCCAGAAAACATTTTTACATTATCTGAAAGATCCATTCCTGCTGAAGAAATCAAACACCTAAACACCTTTTCCTTCCCTGTCACATCTAAGTCAGTTGGAAGTGCTGTCACCAGCACATTTTCTGTGTAGCACAGTTAAATGTTGAGCAGCTTGGTGATGTTTGCATACATTTTGACATGCTTGTCCATCCCACATGATTTTTGAAGATTGCATTTTTTGGGATGTTAGCATTAGCAAAAGATGTTTCATGTCAAAGAATTTCCCTCAGGACAAGTTATAGCTTGTTAACTCCTCTAACTTGTTCCTACTATATTGACATTGACAAATATAAATTCCTACTTTCAGATTAATTAATTTTCTATTTGAATGTCTTTTATAATTACAGACAAATACAGTAATTTCACGATTATAAGCCGCACCTTTTTCATTGAAGAATCCAGCCTGCCCCAGTAGTGCGGCTAATCATCAGGTGCGACTTATTATTATGAAATTACTGTAACTTTCAGGGCTAAATCAATGCCTAAACTAGATGCATTTTGCCTCCAGACAACTGGAACAAATAGTTATTTAACCTTCAGCTCTCTAATGGTCTGTTTTAAAGAATTAGCATTTATTTTAATGTTGAGTTGAAAAAAAGAATAAGACAGCTTTGAGGTTTAGACAGCAGGATTTTTCCAAGCCAGCTTGCATCACTAATTTATTCTGGAATTGGAAAAAATCAACATACCCTGCAGAATTCAGCTGGAGTATCACTTATTTAAATTCACTTTCATTAAGCAAAACCAAATTATCAGTTTATTTTAAGACTGTATGCCATGTTTCAGTTTAAAGGAAACAAATAACATGAATTGAGTTAACCACCTGTTTTGTTAATATGTAGCCTGCTAGCTTACCTCACTCTAATAGTACAACCATACACATCAATAACAGATTAATTCATCCCAGATGCTGAGTATTTTTATCAGTAATATTTAAGCTTATCCCTTTTCTTAAAAAAAAAAAAAAGAAAAAAAAAAAAGAGGAAAAAAAAGGATTATTGAAAAATAAGAAGGACATTTTAAGGCTACAAGTAAGAGCAACTCCAAGACACTTGAATTGCCTGAAAATTGGGGTTTCTTGTAGTGCTTGGAGAGCTAATTCACTTGTTCTCCTCCTCTACGGCTAAACTGAAAATTATAATCATTCTTATTCTGAAATTGCATTTTATGCCATTAGCTCTGCTTTAACTGGTATGCTCTAAATAAGCATTGACCAAATCTGGCTTAATTTCACTATTTCCGTCACTCTGCTGAACATCCATGCATACACTTCTCTGTCTTCTGGATTTGTATGTAACCAAACATGCAAGGAGTCACTATGTTTGGAAAGCTAATGTAGGATAAGACTTGGATTTCCTTGGGTATTGCTCATTCCCATGGAAAATAATGCAAAATTCTCAAATGCTTCTATAAAATATAATCTGGCAGTTACCTGATGGAAATTTGCTGAATACTCAGGAAAAAAAAAGTTTGCTATAAAATTTTGGTTATATAGAACTCTGACAGAGAGCCATAACATTAAGTGAGATGAAAAGGGACATCAAAACGGACAGATAATTCCCATTTCCAGTGAAATCTATAGCTTCTGCAACCAAAAGAAGGGATTACAATTCTGGAGTAAGAGCTGAAATTCATATCTGGCTGATAGAAAAGCCTGATGGAGTATGGGTAAGGAAGTATTCTATAGTTGAAAGGAAGAAACAGTGTGAGAGAAAGATGTACAGTTGAGAGAAAAATATATTGCTATTCCTCTGTACTGTAATAAATACCATGCAACATTTAAAGAATCCTTTTAATCCTCTACAGATTCCATTGACCTAGCAAAGCTACATCCTCACTTCAAGCTCCAAGAAAAACCAAAGGTTTTTATGGAGTTTTCAGACTGACTAATACATACAAGATTTTTCTTCTTATATGGATCGCCCACAGCAGAGGTAACACGTGTTTGTAAAATTGGATTGCTTATAAGAAGAGCATTCAAACAATCTTCACATAATTTCGGAATTGATTTATTCACTTGTAGTCCTGGTAAGTATGTATTGGCTTGAAAGTGCTGTTTTTGTTTGGCCAAGCTGACTCAGGTTGCATGCACATAGTTACATAGAAATTAGGTTTTATACTAGTCTCCCCATTTCCAGACACAGATTTTACTTATTTTGCTCCCACTGGAAAGATTACAGAGTAAATACCCATTCTTTCTGCAATTCTTATTGAAAATGTGATGACTGTTGCATTGCAAATTATCCCACTGGAACCTTGTAGGACATCTGGCATTCAGGTGATTTTGTGCCGATACTCATTATTGCAATTCAAATTTAAAATCATCTGGCATTACCACTTTGCTACAAATTTCCCACTTCAGCCGTATCATATAGTTACAGAATAATTTAAGCTGGAAGGGACCTTTGGAGGTCGCTACAAACACACAAACAAAATCAAGAAGAGAGACATTGTCTCAGGACAACCTGTTTCACTGTTTCATAGCTTTACAAAAGGGTTGAGCTTCACAAAAAGCTGAGTTGTAGGTGTTACAGAAACCAGTATTATGTAGTTGGATAAAGGTAATACATAAATCTGGTAATAAGAAGTTGTACTAAACTTAGCTTCTTTTTTTTAAATAACCTATTGTATTTCTTCATGTCAGAATCTGTCCGTAATTTACCATGACAGAAAAAAGTTCAGTGTAAACAGTGTTGGTAGGTATTGATACCCCTCAAAGACAATACAGACAATTTTCACCTGCATACATATAGAATCATGAAATATGCTGAATTTGAAAGAAACCATCAAGATCATCAAGTTCAACTCCTGGACCTCCACTGGGTACCACAAGATTTACTCCATGTGCCTGAGAGTATTATCCAAACACTTCTTGAACTCAGAGAGCTTGGTGCAGTGACTACTTCCCAGGGGAGTCTTTTTAAGTGCCCAACACCCTCTGTGTGAAAATCCTTTTTTATGATATCCAACCTAAATATTCCCCAACTCAGCTTCATGTCATTTCCTTGAGTCCTGTCACAAGAGTGACAAGATTGGTACTTGCCCCTCTGCATCCCCTCATGAGAATGTTGAAGACAACAATTAGGTGTACCCTCAATCTCCTCTTCTCCAGGTCAAACAGACCAAGTGATCTCAGCCACTCCTCATATGGCTTCTCCTGAAGACCCTTCACTATCTTTGTTGCCCTAGTTTGAACACTCTCTAATAATTTAATATCTTTTTTATATTGTGGTGCCCCAAACTGCCCCCAGGATTCCAGGTAAGGCTGCCCCAGTGCAGAGCAGAGCAGAACAATCTCCTCCCTTGTCTGGCTGGCAATGCTGTGCCTGATGCCCCCCAGGACACACCTGGCCCTACTGGCTGCCAGGGCACAATGACTCATGTTCAACTTGCTATCAATCAGTACTCCCAAGTCCCTTTCTACAGCACAGCTCTCCAGCCTCTCATTCCCTAGTCTATGCTCACAGCCAAGGTTGCCCTGTCCCAGGTGCAGAATCCAGCACTTACCCTTGTTAAACTTCATATGCTTGGTGATTGCCCATCTATCTAATTTGTCAAGATCTCTCTTGACCTTGGGGAAATTGACAGCTCCTCTGAATTTAGTGCTGTTGCCAACTTACAATAATTTCACAAGTATAAGGCACATCTTTTTGACTGAAGTTTTGATCCAAACCCAGAAGTGCGCCTTATAGGACAGTGCACCTTATATATGGACAAAGTTCGGAAATTTGGCAACCCAGAAGGGCGAGCCGGGTGGGTGTCCCCTGCCACCGCAGCCACTGCCGTGGCCCCTGCCACCACGCCCCTGCTGCCGCGGTCCCTGCCGCCACCCCTGCGGCCCCTGCCGCCATGGCCCCACAGCCCCTGCCACTGCTGCATGGCCGGGCAGACCCCACCGCCATGTGGGCAGCCGTGGTAGCCGGCACCGGGAGTGCCGGGGCCCGCAGCACAGGGAGGGCGCCTGGGGCCACATTTAAAGGCTGCGCCGATCTGTGAAAAGTGTTTGCAAATTGAGCACCTGACAGTATTCTGTTACTAATTTGTTACTTTGTTGCACACGGATCCTCACTTCAAAAAAAGGTGTGCCTTAGACGCTGGTGTGCCTTATATATGGACGAAATATGGGGACTTGCTGGTAACGCAGATGTGCGCCTTATACTCTGGTGTGCCTTATAGGTGTGAAATTACTGTGCTTCATGTTCCTTCAAGTCCTGCATCCAATTTGTTAGTGAAGTGACATTTTTACAAGAACTACTAAAGAGTGAATTTGGGCTTATAAAAAATTGAGTTATACATACAAGGGTAGAAGAAATATGAAATTTCACGATTATAAGCCGCACCTTTTTCACTGAAGAATCCAGCCCACCCCAGTAGTCCGGCTTATGTTCAGGTGCGGCTTATCTATGGACAAATCCCAGTGAAATGCCAACACGGAAGTGAGAGTCGGCTGGGAGGGTGCCTGGGGCTGCCTTTAAAGGCTTTGCTGGTCTATGAAAACTGTTGCAACTTGAGCACCTGACACCAAACCCAGCTGGCAGTGATTCTGTTACTACTTTGTTACTTTGTTACACATGGATCCTCACTTAAAAAAAAAAAAAAAAGTGCAGCTTATATTCAGGTGTGGCTTATATATGGACAAAGCCCGTGGTCTACCCAGCTGCCGGGAAGTGTGGCTTATAATCAGGTGCGGCTTATAATCGTGAAATTACTGTACTTGGGGAAAGAATATACAACACCCAGAAAAAGGCTTACACATCCCTTTAAAGGATGTGCTGTATCTTAGTTTTCTTGTTGTTGCCATTTCCTACTGTGAAATAAATATGGATCTTGGGAAATACTCTGTTATTTGGATACCAGAAATATTTCTTTTCAACATATCACAGAAAAGACCTACTGTAAGAGAATATAAACTATCCAAATGAATGAAGAAAAGATAGTTTATTTACATACTTTTCAGCTGCCTGCAATGTTTTTTGTTAAGTCACTTTAGACTTAAATACATTTAAATTAGTTCTATTTATCAGACTGAATGAAAGTGCTTAATACTGATGTTTGACTATACTGTACTATAAAAAAAGAGTTTTATCAATCCCAAACAAGCACAAGGACACAGGCTGTGGATGCTAATGCATAATTTTGGCATTTCATGATTTTGCAGGCTGGTTTGCAAGGCACTGTAGGAACCAAAATTCCATGCAAATAAGATTCTCACTGCCTCAACTTATATCTCTTCTACCATCATACAAGGAATAAGCATATCCAAAACCTTATACCTTTCTGAAGAAAAACACAAAGAAAGTAAAATCATTGGAGAAAACATTCCTTTACCATTTCAGTTATAAACTGATGCAAAAAATTCAGCATGTATTTAGCATGTCCTTGGCTAAGAATGAACATGGATTTTCCCCTGACCTGGTAGCCTGGGATCTATCTACATCATTCTGCTTTCAAAATAAAACAGGGTTCTCATTGGTAAACCAAAAGTTGGAAGAAATATTGGAGCTATTTTTTCTAAAATATCTCTAATTAGAGGAAAAGACACTGAAGAAGTCTGAGACCTCTATCATTTCAATAATCTGGTTTGAAATATGAGCTTAGAAGTACATGTATCAGTAAAAGAAAAAAAATACAGCATGACAGCAAGAATGAACAGCAAGTGGGGTGCACACACTGTCTTTGCTGACAGAGTATGTGTAAAGATCAATTCCTTATTAGGTGTGTGTAAACCTTTGATTAATAAGTTCATCCCATCAAAGGACAATAGGATTTCTCCTGGGACTCACTGTCTTCTAAAGTGACACAGGCACTACATAGTTATGCCATAAACCAAGCCGAGGATACTTATGTGCTACCTGGATCTTTTAGGCTACAATTCTTCCTCAATTCTGACTTTATTTGGTGTTCATTTGTTTAAAATCTCTGTCAAACTAAGTTAATTTGCAAGCCAAGGGGCCTTAAATATTTTGATTCCTAAGACCAGAGTTTCATCTAGATATAACATAATGCGTAGATATGTTAAAAGAAAGAATGTGGAGAAATAGCAGATAGACAGACTATAAAGGACAAAGTGTTGAGCCTTCCAAAGATTTTGTAACAAATTACAATATCTTTGCAAACAGGTACCCAACTTCAAAAATTTTCAGAAAAGTTCCTTAGTTCTCAACACAATTTTAAATGCATCACAAATTATTGTGCATTTTATGTGAGTCAGAACAAATTAATATCATCATTAAACCTGTTTCCCAAGCAGATGAATGTGCAAACACAGATGGTGAGATCACTTTAAGCATGTAATTTTAAAATCCATTTTACTTTAGTTGTCGAGCACATGACTTTGAAACTCACTTTTTGCAAACTGTCATGCCTATAAAGCTGAACTACACAAATTTAGATTGAAAGTGAACAAAAAGTGAACATACAAAAAATTCTATAATTTTAAAATATTAATGACCTTTAGAGTCTGCTGCTATCAGAAAAAATTCAGTCATTGGTGTCCTTAAAGTGAAACTGAGAAATTTCCAGTTGGCTATTCATTGTACCCAAAAATGGTGCTGTATTATAAACATTGTAAAATGTATGCATTAATGCGGCTAGTTTATAACTCTATCAGGTGTAATGCTCGTAGCATCACTCTTCTAATGCATAAGGCATAGTGTACTTCTTCTTCCTTAAAATTTTCATTGGTAGTTTATGTTCCTGAAGCACTTTTAAAATTTGATATCACACAACAACTCTGAAAATCCATAATAAACTTTGCTGTGTCATTGCAATTGATATGCAGGCATACTGCATATAGCCAGCAGTAAATTTCTGCATCTAAGAATTTTCTCAGGCAATTTGTATATTTGTCAAAAGATATATTTAGAACCCAATTTTTTTCATATTCAGGGGTATAGGCTCTAGAGTACAGTATACACATTTTCATATCTATTTGGTACATAGAAACATGAAATGCAGATTTATGGATATAGACAGAGTGTTTCACTCCAGCTATTTATGAATGTAACGCACACACATCCAGAAATTAATACGCAAATCCTGGTTCCCCTGATGCTGTTGGCAGAATTCTTATTGACATCTGCAAGGCCTAGTTTTCACCTGTGATTACTGACCAGTAGACAATGTTTCTGTTAGCTCAAATTACAAAAAGACTGAGGAGACACCTAATTCTTAACCTAATATTTTGAGGAGTCTGTGTTTTCTCTAGCTCAGTTGAAAGTCTCTGGAGCCTAGGTGTATTTGCAACTCGGCATTCCTTTGGTTCCCAGTAAATAAAAATGTACCCATTTAGATGCTCATCAATATTCAGAATAACTTAAAAACTTCTGTCATGGCCCAAAGAGCAAGTAGTTCCCCAGACAGTCATTTCTGAGTCCTAATGTTATACACGTGTTATCCCATTGTCAGCAGAGTAACTACATGTAATTTCATGATTATAAGCCGCACCTGAATATAAGCCGCACTTCCGGGTAGCCAGGAAGACCACAGGATTTGTCCATATATAAGCCTCACCCGAATAAAAGCCACACTTTTTTTTTTTTTAAAGCGAGGATCCATATGCAACAAAGTAACGAGTTAGTAACAGAATCATGGGATTGTGGGGTTTCCTGTCTGTTGCTCAAATTGCAAACAGTTTTCACAGACCAGAGGAGCCTTTAAATGTAGCCCCACTCGCCCACCCCACTCAGCGGTAGCCTGGCCATTTGCCCTCCCCGCTCACCCATGGACCCGCTCGTCCATGGCTCCGCTCGCCGCTGCTCACCCGTGGCTCCGCTTACCATGGCTTGCCACAGTCCCGCCGGCCGCCGCTTGCTGTGCCCCCATGGCAGCATGGAGACCCCGACCAGCAGCACAGCGGGACGGCCCCGGCCGGTCGTATGGCGCGGC
>VRYO01002355.1:119517-130859 GCA_009812075.1 Sialia sialis
CCGCCGCCAGCCCTCTCGGCTCGTCCCACCTGGCAGCGGCGGCGACCTTGCTGCTGGCCAGCTTGTCACACTCCCCGGCAACCCCGCCGCCAGCTCAACTGGCTACTTGGTGGCTCTGCCGCTGGCAAGCTCGCCCCACTCGGCAAAGCCCATTCTCCGCCTGCCCGGCCGCTGCTCTGTGGCAGCTCTCCACTTGGCCAGCTCTCACTTCCGGGTTGGCATTTCGCTGGGATTTGTCCAATAGATAAGCCACACCTGAATATAAGCCGCACCACTGGGGTAGGCTGGATTCTTCAATGAAAAAGATGCGGCTTATATTCGTGAAATTACTGTAGTAATAATTTAGCCATAAACCATATCACATTTGCACCAGATGATTCCTGTAGAGATGTACTCTGCTCCTTTGGTCACTAAGTATGCAACCACACACACACATAAAAACACCCTCAGAAAACCTAATTGCCTGGGTTGAATACATTTCGGACTTGTTGTTCTTTCATTTTCAAAAAATAATGTGAGTTTAAACCAGTGATATCAGCTCCATGTTACAAACTTTTTAACACTTTGGGTATTTTCAAGAGTTACAGATTTTTTTTCTAACACTGAGTAATACTGCCCTTGGGGAATGTTTTCCTGTCCCTGAAATTTTAATTCTTGTGTCCCCCGTTACTTCCAGCTGGAAGCTACTGCCCCTGTTTTTGTACTCTTTATAGTGCCAATCTTGATACAAAATTGACAGTTGACTGAAGTCAAATTTAAATGACAACACACCTTGTTCATATTCAGAGAAAAATCATTTGGTGGATGTTCCACTTGTATTATAGTATTACTTCAATTCTTCATTTTCCGTAACTCTTCACTGATCGTTGACCCATAGAACTCGTACAGAGATGATAATTTTCATTTTCACTTCTGCAAATATCCCTGAAAGTGTGTAAACATTAAAAGGTCATTACTGAACCTTTACCTGATCCAATTATATTTTAGACCAGTGGGGATTAATCTGATCATATGCTGGATTTTTTGTTTGGTTGGTTTTGCTTTTGAAAGAATGTGCATCTCATTCCTCCACAAATGTGTACTAGAACTATAAGCTAGAAATAATCCAAGAGACCATGTAACAGACAGAGCTATATATCCACTTAGTATTATAAACACTTGCAAATAACATTGTGAAGCCTACAAACACCCAGGTAAATGTTATGCCTCACTTTCTGTCCCTCTATTATTTGAATTAACACCAAACATAAAGATGACATTATCTATGTTCATGAAAAGGAGCTGCTCCAAGCATACAAACAAACAAGAACCCCTGACTTACTAGTATATTTTCAATTCTCATGTCATTGAATATGACAATCAAATAATATCACTATTCAATCATCAAGCAAATTTTGCCTTCCTTACCTTCATTCCTCTGCATAGCAGTGTGATAATTCAAACCCCAATGTTGAATCAAACTAGACTCTGGCTTAACGATCCACTATTTTAAAAATATTTGTTGCCTTTGATTGCTTCAGCTGAAGTATCATTCCACCGAGTTTGGTCAATAGGTTCCCTCCTTTACTGTTACAGTTTTCCTTTTTTTTCATTAGCACCCTCCATCAAGAGGTAAGCCTGTGCCTCAAAAACCCTTTGGAATTATGCACATTCTCCTCCCCTGTGTTAGCAAATTCAGCAGATTCCCAAAACCACAGGATACACTGTTTCTTTCTATTCCTGTACACATCAAAGAATAGTTTTTGTTCCTTTTCTCCCTCTGTGTGAAGAATCTGCAAGTTGCACACAAAATTTAATCAGAAGGAAATGTTTCTGATAATTGTTTTTTATACTCAACTTTGTTGGGTTTTTTTGATCTTCATGGAGTTATTGTAAATAGTCAGTAAATCTTCTTCTAGAGCATGTCTGTGAGAGAGATACCACTATTCCGCCTTACTTTCATCTGCATCTATTTCTGCTAAATGAACTTTCCACTTTGAGATATTTCCATTTTCCTTGTGACATTACAAGACAATTTTACATATGATAACAGTTGCAATTTGTCTAATTTAGACAAAGCAGCTTTGATCAGCATTCCAAATACATCTAACTGTTGGATAAACAGAACTCTGAATTTTATTAAACAGCAAAGAACAATCATCTCACACATAGCTGATCTATTAAAAATCTGCTTTCCTAGAATCTACATTGGCATTTCATTAAGCACTGGAAAAGAGCCTTTTCTACTATTTCCTTTGTGCATTTAAGATTAACATAAAAGAAACTGCTAAGCAGAGAGGTGCATTTAAGATAAAGGGAGTACTCGACATTTATTTTAATGCTTTTGAGGGTTTTGCAGTAATTTCACACTGATAAGCTGCACCTATTTCACTGAAGAATTGAGCCGATCCCGGAAGTACGGCTTACAACCAGGTGCAGCTTATGAGTGTGAAATTACTGTAATTCTGCCTCTGTCATGGATTTTTACCAAGGGATGATAAAAGACAACTTAACCAGGAAACAATCTAGTTGAAAAGATTTCTTATCAACATGTCTAAATTTAAGACACTTCAAACATAAATTCTAATTGACATACCTGAAGTGATTGTGGCCATTTTCAAATGTTCAGATTAATTTCCCTGTGGGGTAGATGTCCAGTACTACAGACATTCAGGAAAGTTTTCCAAGCTCATGGAGACATTCTGGTCACTTCAGTGAAGATGTACTGTCTTAAAAGGATAGAGATTAATTAAATTTTCAATTGCAGAGCTATGTTCAGTTATAAAATATCTCCCCCAAAGATTGAGATATTGAACTAAAAATTTTGCTCTTGATCTGTGTTTATGACCTATTATAAGTTCCTACCTGCTATGTTATATCTTGTGAAGTTGATTTTATTCATAACTAAATAGCACATACTCACTTCAGCAGAAACTTGAATGTTTTAATGGTTAACAAGATTTGGTTTCACAGTTATTCTGGCATTTTTCAGTGAATATTTATTCAATTCAATTTCATTGTTTCCACTTCATGCCAAAACTTTACTCTTTTTAAAGTTTTGTTTCATTATATTTCCTCTACTGCCTTTTAATTTCACTTCACTCCTTGATTCCTCATTTCATTTTCTTTCAGGAAATTTCTTCATTTTATTAGAGGAAATGAAATATTGAGATTTAAATTAGTATCATTTTGTGAAGTTTCAGTCCATTTTGTTGCACTTTGTTTCATTCCATTCCATTTTATTGTTTTTCCACTTCATGAAATAATTTTCTTTTTTTCACACTAACCTTTATATTAGCTTGGGGCTATGGCTGAAGGGCCCATTGCCATGCATGGCTCTAAGGAAGGTGTGGAGGCAGTAATATTGTGGCCCTGCCACACTCCCCTTTCCTTCTCACAACCTCATTTCTAAGCCTTCTTGTCACTGATGCTGAGGTTCCCATCACCATGGGTTTCTAGATTAGAAAGATACAGAATCAGCTTTGTTGGGCCCTGGCAGGATGGTCTTTGCATGTCTTTTCCAGCCCCAGTGTTCCTGGAGCTCTGGGCTCTCTACTCTCTCAAGGCTAAGCCTAAGCCTAGTGGCAGTTTGGCACTGTCACAGAGGTTCTTATCGCCATAGGTGGCACAGAATCTGGAGCCAGCAACGTTCGAACCCTGCTGTGAGGAAAATTCTTAATTTCATGAAGGAAATGAAATCTCCAAATAGGGAACAAAGTGAACTGAACACACAGGAGAAGAATTATAATGAAATTAAATGCAATTTTTAAAAGCCTGAAGATTCTGAAATTAATTGAAAACATTTAAATGGAATGGGATGACATAAGGTGCTGTGAACAGTTCCAAAAACTTCTGAAACGGCAATCTTTGAAATCTTGAACTTGTCTTGGATTTACGATGATAGTTATATTCCCTGATCCTCTGCTTTATGCTTAAAAATGGTTACTGTATCTTTAAAGCTGAGGGTCTGGAAGAGGAGGGAGCTTTGGGCTCTTTTAGCAGCCTTTTTTAAGGGCCTCCCAGATGTCTGGGTGTGTTGCGGTCTGGTTTTCCTTGCCTACCTTGGTTTTGTTGGCCCAGTCAAGAAGCTTTGTCCTTTCACTGGCCTTGGAGAAGCTGCCTTTGAAGTGAGCTGAAGTCCAGATGCTAGTCTGAGAGCAGAGAAACAGGTCATGGGAGAGGAGTCATTTGGAACTGGCAGGACAGTGGTCGCTCCGTCCTGGCCCCAAACCTCAGGAAACAGAGTGGGGGAGAGAAAGCACATCAAGAGGTTCCAGTCTCAATGCTTCATCTGCGTGGAGAGGAGGTCAACACCAGAGAGTCACCAGATTTTCATCTGTCGTCTGAATTGCTCCATGAAGCTCCTGTTTGGTTTTCTCCCTGAAAGAGACGCCAGTGCTATTTTGTACTGCATGTTGCATCATGAGCAGGTATTTTGCCTGGAATTTTTGAGTTTTGTTCCACTGTGTGTAGGGGGTGGGGGGAGGGGGCCTCGAATGAATGATCTATTTATTGCTCCGCCTAGGGTTATGGTTATACTTAGTGTTAGGGTTCAGAAAACCACATAGCCCAAAGCTCCAGGGACACTGCAATTACAATAAGGCAGACCAAGAGGAGCATGGCACTGCCCCAACCTTACTATCTTCTCGTCCTTTTTTTTGGCACCAGCCTCAGCCGAATGCTCTGTTTTTAGAGTTCCATCTAGGGTTAGGGTTACTCTTAAGGTTAGGGTTTCAGAAAACCCAGGTTTCAGAAAAACACAAAGTCCAGAGTTCCAGGGACAATGAAACTACAAAAAGAATAACAAGAGGATTGTTGCACTGCCCCAACATTGCTCCCTCCCCACTTTGCATCTTATCACTACCCATGTGCCGGGTATCTCAGATTTAGGCACAACAATATCAGGGCCTTTCCAGGGTCACTTTTCCAGGTATTTTCAAGCCCCATTGTTTCTGGTGGCTTTTTTGCTCTCTATGCTAAGCCTAACCCTAATGGCAGCTTGGCACTGTGGCAGAGGTTGCCCTAGGTGGCACAGATTGAAAAGTGAGGAGCTGGCAATGCCACCACCCTGCTGTGAGGAAAATTCTTTGTTACATGAAAAGAAAAGTTATCTCGATATTTCAATGAGTATCATTTCATTAAATTTTGGTTAGTGGGAGCACTGCAAGAGATTGGTCTGCAGTACCCATGGTGTCCACCAGGGGGCAGCGCTAGTGGAGATGGGTGTCTGCAGTACTGAGTTTTTGTGACCAGAGAGCAGCACTGCCAAGAGACACGTAGGCTTGCAGTTCAGGTTGTGTCCAACTGAACCTGGTACTGCGCCATCCACACTCACAGGATGTGCTGCCCCCTGGTGGACATTATTGGTACTGCAGCCCCCTATACTCTTGCAGTGCTAACCCCCACTGGGCACAGCTGCTACTGCAGCCCTCTATCTCTCTCAGCAATGCAGTCCCCAGGTGGACTCTAGCCATACTGCACCCCCTTTGGCATTGCTGCCTCCTGGAGGACACAACTGACACTAAGGCCTTTCACTAGCTGGGCATTTCTGCCGCCTTGTGGACACAACCGGTACTGTGACCCCATGGGCATTGCTGGCCCTTGGTGGACACAGCCTGGTACTGAGCCCCCACCTCTAGGACAGTGCTGCACCTTGGTTTACACAATCTGCACTTTAGTCTGCCAGCCCCCTCTCTATTTTGCCCCTCTGGTTGACACAACCCGGTTCTCCTCTCCGCCATCCCTAGGGTAGTGCTGACTGCGGGGGACAGAACCCTATACTGTGATCCCCACTCCCCGGGTTGTGCACCCCCCTAGTGGACAAAACCCAGTAATACAGCACCTCAAACCCCAATCAGGGCTGCCCCCTTGTGGACACAGCATGCTGTTGCAACCACCACAAACTTTGGCAGCGCTGCCTTTCAGTTGACTTAGTCCTGTACAGCACCATTCCCAGTCATGGAATGTGCTGCTGCCTGGTGGACACAATGGGTACTGCAACCTAATAGGCATTGTTGGCCCCTGCTAGACACAAATGGTATTGTGCTAATATGTGCATTGAACCACTATGATAGACTTACTCCAGTACTGTGCCCCCCACATACCTGGGCTGCGCTGCCCTCTGCTGGATACAATCGCCATCATGAGCAATGTTGCCCCATGGTGGACACCACCCGGTACTGCAGCCCTCCATCTTTCTCAACAGTGGAGCCCCCTGGTGGAACTCTACTGGTACCCCACCCCCTTTGGCATTGCTGCCTACTGGTGGAATCAACTGACACTAAAGCCGTTCGTTACCCAGGCATTTCTGCCACCCGGTGGACACAACCAGTACTGCACACTGACTCATTCCTGGGCCTTGCTGTCCCCTGGTGGACACAATTGGTACCTTGCCACCATGGTCAATGCTGCCCCCGGTTGACAGCAGCCAGGACTGCAGACCCCGATCCTTTGACTGTGCTGCCCTCTGGTGGATGCAGGCTGGTACTGCAGCTCCGATCACCTAACGGTGCTGCTGTTAGCTATACTCTATGTGGAACTGAGCTGTCCCCACTCAAGGGATGTGCTGCCCCGTGGTGGACACAAGCCAGTACTTCAGACACCCATTCCCAGTAGTGCTGTATCCTGGTGGAAAGAATCCAGTACTGCTGACCACTCCTTGGGCACTGCTGCTGCGTGGTGGACACAGCACAGTATTGTGCGTCCCCCCTCCCCCTTTACTTCCTGAGCAGTGCTCAGCCCAAATGAACACAAACTGATACTGCAAAACCCTGCCCCACACACACACAATCTCTGGGAAGTAGTGCACATTGGCGTGAACAGCACAGTAGCTGCATGTTCCCACCTGTGCCCCAATTTGCTGCAGTGTGGCTGAGCATGGCCGAGTGTGCCTGTGCGTGGACGAGTGAGCATGTAGGTGACTGAGTATGGCACGTGTGCCTGATGGTTCCCAAGTGCTCCCAAATGTGTGTAAGTCCTGTCGAGTGTTTGTGTGTGTATCTGAGCGTGCCTGAGTGTATTTTGTTGTGCCTGAGGGTTCCCTAGTGAGACTGAGTGTGCCTCAGTACGCTAGAGTGTATCTGAGTGTGACTGGTAGTGTTACATTTTGAACTACTGAGCTGGTTTTTTTAATTTGTTTTATGAATGACACTTTTAATGTAGGAGTCCTACATGAGATTTTCATTTCTTGGACATGTAGGAAAGTGTAGAAGTTTTTTTTCACTGACTCAAAAATCTCAATAAATATATTGTTCCATGACAGACCACTCCAGAGGACACAGTGGAATATCCTTTTCTGACTTCTTTGGGTACATTTGTTTCTCCAACAGCAGAGTTTTCCTGAACAGAAAATGTTCATGAGCTCTTAAGATCCATTTTTAAAATGATGGTGAAGAAAAAACCTAATGAAATCTGAATTTGAGAATCTAGAATTTCTGATTTCAAGTGAAATGAGAAAAGGCAACTCTTTAAAATCAGTAAGTAGTTTAATATTGTATTTCCTTTGACAGAAAATATATGTGGAATAGGGTCCAGATCCTGTTAGACTGTTGGATCAGCAAAATTAATTCTAGTTTTCTCATTGTATTTGTGGAAATCCAGATACCATGAAAGCAACAAAAAGTGCCATGAGGGAACATATTCAGAGCAATAAACAGGATTTTGAGGAAAAATTAGTGAGTTCACATTTTTTCAACATTTCAGTCTTGAAAAATATTTTTGTGGGTTTTTGCTCTCACTTTTGACCTCAGTAGGATAGACATTTGTGTATTCATAGCTGCAGAGGAATTTTTGAACCTTAAAGAATTCTTTAAAGTAGTAACTGTTATTTTTGCACTTCTATAAATTTTTTAGAACAGTACTAAAACCATCCCTATAAACATTTTCAGAAAGAAGGATCCAATACAGAATTTCAGCAATGATTAAATGTTTTGAAAATAAGTGTTTGTTATGGAAATGCTGACACATGAAGATTAAAAGTGTGTGTAGACAAAATGAACAGTTTGATAATGCGTCTTTAAATGAGTTACAAACTTTTTTTGTGCAGTAGAAGTGATGGTGATGGCATGACTAATTTTATTTAACTTTTGTAACTGTAGAATAGCATGTACATTTGTTCAGCTGTTAAAATTCACTTACAATAAAATGTGTTTCTATTCCAAAGTTATAATAGACTTGCTAATGGGGTATTGACTACTGCTTCTTGTCATCCATCTCCTGGTGGAAAGGTGATCATTACTTTTCACTAAATAATTCTCAGATTTCTACACATTCACATAAAAATTGTTTTACACTTTTGTCATTACATTCGCATTTGAAGATAGCTCCAGCTAGTGTATAACAGTTATTTTCTGTATAGTATTAAAAAACATTTTCAGGGATTTGCTGGCATTAAGAACTGTTTTCTTAACTTTATTAGATTTGTCAACCATATGCATGCCTTCCAACTTGAAATTTGGGTGCTATCAACTTAAGGTACAAGAAAAATCTTACATAAAATTGATTTAAAAATATGTTGTGGTGGAACATTTCATCGCAATTAACTGTTGTTGAGAATTTTTTGAGAAATAGTGGAGTTTAAACTATAATTATTTGGATTTCTACATTCTTGAAATAAAAGCCAAAGAGAATTTGGTTCTATCAAGCTCAGCACAACCCCCATTTCCCTAGTTTTCAGTAGGTCCTTGGGATAGTTTCTGCTTTTATTAGTGCTCATACTGCCTTCTGTCTCTTGAAAAATCCCAAAATTTTTAAAAAATTTATCCACCTTAAATGTATGTGTATGGTTGAATCACCAATGACTAAAGTCAAGCACTTTAGAAAGTGATGCTTCGGAATGAGCTGTATCTCTCTCTGGGGTTAAAACATTAATTCCCTGGAATTGTACTGTTTTCCTAAATTCAAGGGCATAAAATCCCTGCTTCAGTTAGCAAAGGGTGGGTTAGCACAGAGACACAAACATTTTATAGTATTCTTAGATACTCATAAATGTCTTGATTTATACTGGAAGAGAATTGTCAGAAAGTTTAAACTTTCCAGTTTATATTCAGTCCAGTTCATTCTGCTTAAACTGCCCTTTAGCTTTCTGATGAGCAGCTTTCAACAGGGCTGCAAAAGAAAGGATGAGAATAGAAAGTAGATGTTTTAATGGTTTTAGTTGTAGAGAGAATCTGTTCAGTGTTCAGAAATTTCCCAGGTTTCTATAGAGGATGCAGAACCTGTAGCCAAACCAAAGAAATCTCTTTGCCATGCAAGTTTAAAGTTAGCTTTATCTATTATCCTCCACTAAAAAACATTCCCAGTTCCTGACCTTAGTTCCTATGGCAATGTGTGGCAATTCCAAGTTAAGAGTTAAAAGCTTTGTGGGCATGCTTTAAATGTGAGTATTCAGCTATGAGTTACTCTTTGTAGTGTCTGGCCTTTATTTTGTTACAACTCTCATGTTCTGAGTTTTTTCAACAGTTACGGGTGTGAAAACTGGACATATTACATAAAAAGTGAACTTTCTGAATAGACATATTATTTTTCTTTTGTTTTTGTATCTAGGGACTGTCTGAGACTTTGTTTTATTCTTCCAGCCTCCCTCTACAGTAAACTTTACAGATTTTTTTTCTCCACTTAAGGAATATATCTCATGTTAGAACATAATGAAAGGCGTCGTGATGTGGTGCAAATATTTCTTTATGTTTAATCAGCTATAATCAAGTAATTTTAGTCAATATTGAGAAACAGACTTAACAGTGGTTACCAAGAAACACTGAAAATATGCTAAGATCTGTATTGTGACCTTACCATGTAAGTATACACTAATGTCATCATTTTCTGATTGCCTCTTCTTATGACCCCACATAATAAACATATGTAACAGGTAAATATAGAACTTGAAGGCACAGACATTTAGGGATAGCAAGAGCAAACAAAATTAGCCATCTGCTGAAAAGTTTTTCGAAGATGTATTTTTAGAATTGAGTCATTGATTTATTGCAAAAGGCCATTGTGCCAACAAATTTGCAATAACTAGGAAGATGAAATAGAAATTATCAAATGAATGAAATTCATATTTAGACACGCTTTCATTTTAAAAGTCAAACAGCTTAAAATATGTAATTTCATCTCTACTACATTAATCACAGCTATTGCTGTGTGTTTGATCTTTTACGTCCCCATGAGCAAAAGTTGTCAGGATAGCATTTTGAAATTCATAGCATGCTACTCTCTCTAGAGATCTTATTTCAGAAAATCAAATATGCGTCCTCCATATAAAATTATATTCATAGCTAATTGTAAGACTCTCCATGGACCTCCTGAGATAAGTCAATCAGTGGAGCGGTGTCTTAGTTGACTTCAGAAGTGGTAAAATTTCCTAGCATCCAAGTTTTTTGCTATGATAATTTGAACTTTTCATCTACTATCATACACCTGAAAAAAAAAGAGATTCTCAGACATTAATTGCATTAATTTAAAGCCTTGTTGTCCTGCATAAGGAAACCAAAAGGAGCAGACATTGGAAAGGAGCAGATTTTGGAAAGAGGGACAGCAGGAAAGGTAAAGGTTCTCTTACCTTATCTTTCATCTCTGGAGAGAGATCCAAGCAGGGGGAAACCCTGCAAAGCATGAACTATGTGGGGATATCTGGTTACCCAGTGCACTATTCCCCTAAGCTTCATAATTCTTATGGCAGTAGACTTTGCTTCTCTAATAAGGAGCAAATTACTGTGTATAACTTGTTTTGCTACATGTTAAATATATCACCTACATCCCAACATGACTCACCATGCAGAACTGTCAGGAGGGAGGGAGATTCTAAAGAAATGTGGAAATAATTAAATTGTCCTTGTCTGCTCTTAGTATTAACAATTTTTTTATTCAATTCCTCCAAAACTTGCTTTCTTTCTTAATTAACTTGCAAGAGCAAGTGGTGCAGTAGAACAGCAGAGTCATCACAAAATTTATTCAAACATAAGGGATTGAAGATAAAGGCTCGATTTTATGGAAATAATTAAAAATGCTCTGCAAATGTTCCATGGACTATTATGCTTTTACAGTATAAACAGATTTTAAAATTACAGTAATTTCACAATTATAAACCGCACCCCTTTTATTGGAGAATCCAGCCTATCCCAGTAGTGCGGCTAATCATCAGGTGTGGCTTATTTATGGAAAAATTTAGGAGAATTGCTGACACAGAAGTGAGAACCGCAGGGGGAGCAGGTGTTCCCTGCCCCTCAGCAGCCATGCAGAGCGAGCAGGAAAGACGGAAGCAGACATTCCCTGCCCCTCAGCTCCCAGTGCTGCCTGGCCCGTCAGCAGCACCCCCACCCTGCTGCACGGGGAGAAAAAAAAGAGAAAAAAAAAAAAAAAAAAAA
>VRYO01002355.1:130869-141206 GCA_009812075.1 Sialia sialis
CAACAGCTACTGAGAAGAAATCAACTCTACTTTAGTTGAAACCAGATCATGCCAGTATTTCATACTGTCTTTACAAAAAAAGGAGACAAAAAACTGTACAGATCATGTAGTTTCTCCTTGCACTTGAATAGAGCACATGATCAAGGGGAAAGGATTAATCTGTGGAGAGTTTTGCATTCTCTCAGTGTTGTTTCCTACACACAGGCAACTGGTACTGTAATCAGCAGTGAAATTTTTTCTTCTGTATCTTCTTATCTGGTCCTTTTAAATCATAGATAAACCTTCTGGGTTCTCATCCCCAATTATAATCAAATTTGAGCCAAAGCTTCCCCACTGTGCTTTATCTTCAATTTTAAGTTGGACCTATTAACTTTGGTCATCATCTCATGTAGTCTCATCAGGATTTTAGACAACACTGAGACCTAAATTTGTTTACCGATTGTATTCAACTCCAGACTAAAGACAATCTCTGAAAATGCCAGTGCATGTACCCAAACATAAATCACTTACAGATTTATCATGCTGATACAGGAAGTCTTATACTCAAAATTAAAAAATAAAAATAAAATTACAGTAGTGATTGTTCTTTGACTTACAGAGCTCTTTTAGTCAACTATGCTACAAAATTATAAAACTGACCTAAGTAAACAGAATGTAAAAGGAGCACCCACATGTTCTCTCCTTTGTACGTTAATAAATGACCAGGAAATGCCAAATCCTTATATAGGATATAAGGCAAATGACACTTTCATTACAAATTACAACGTGTTATGCAAGATCACTGACATGCTAGCCCAATGGATAGACTTATGGGTTGTTTATGTTTATTGCAGTGACGAAAAGTACTAAAATGATCTCCTTACAGATGTATCATGTTACATCCAAATCTCCCAGGGCGGCATTAATACTGGGGAAAAAATTATATATAAGCTTCTTGATAATTTCATCATATCAAAATTCCTGCTGGAACAGCCAGACAAGCACAACAAACAGGAGGTCTCAAAATTCTACATTCATCTTTCCTGGTTCTCTCTAACATTTGTAGAAGTATTAGCATTTTCAGACACACAGTAACACTGTGTATCTAACTCCAGGCACTGACACAAATATGATGCCAAATCCATTTTTTCTTGTGAAATGGACAAGAAGAAGCAGTAAAAGTTCAGAAGGTATCTTAAGCACATTGGCTGTAAAGATTGTTTCATTTTTTACAAAGAATTTGACTTATTTTTTAAAACTGCTTTTGAAATAAACAGGTACTTCTTTGTTCCCTATTTTAGTCAGAGAATCTGATTTAAATCTATATTTTGGTCCATTTTGATCTATATTTGTAGAGTAATTAATGACTTGCAGTGTTCTAAATGGTCTTGCTCAGAAACTGCAGTATCATGTAGTTTCATCTGAAAAAAATTCTTCCAACATTCTTCCAATACTAACAAGCAAAACTGGGAACTTAGACTTGGGGTCATTTCTGATGGAGAAACATGATTGAAGATCAAAGGAGTAAATTTGTTTCTCCTTTAGGAAAAAAAAAAAAAAAAGGTCTTCTTACCTTGTTAGGGAGTACATACAATTATTTACCTCCTTATATCCCTATATATTCTATTCCTATATTCTTTTTATACCTTGCAAATATGAAAGGGAAATGTAAATTTTTGCTGCAGAGGAGCTCAAAACCCATACAAAATTGGTGTGATTCTAATCTCTAGGAGAGCTTTAGTAATGTATCACTTGTACAAAATCAGTCATCTCTTCCAACATAGCTATCCTGGAGGGAGGAAAAATCTTAAATTCTTAAATGAGATGTCTTTGAAAAGCATAAAGAATCACAGCATGCTTACCATTTGCTCATCCCATTTTTTTTCACACCTCTTAAAAATAAATCTATGCAGTATCCAGACTGGTAAAATGAAAGCAAAGCAAATAACAAGTGCAGAGGTCAATAGGGTAATGACTTCATTTGAACTATTTGGTGAACACATCAATAAGTCAGTGAATCAATACTGGGAGGGTTTTTTATTATAAATTACATCCAAGCTGAATAACAAAATAAAAAAGTGACATAAGAATGCAGAACTATGTCAGACTGACATAGTCAGGAAAGTAAAAAGACCAAAACTGGCTGAACTTTCAAAAGCAATTATGACAAGTTATATATAATTAAGAGCATTAATGATCCATCTGTCATTCTATTACCACTCTGGAAGGTCTGTAAACCTTTATTTGATCTACGGAAACAATAATGACTAAAGACATTCACAGGTTTTACTCCTGTACTTATCTAGTATAGAATGCGAACAAATTCAAATTTTGCATGTGAAAGGAAGGATACAAGGCAAGGAAATTACCTGAATTGTCCCAGATTTTATGTAACTGGAAGTAGGGCCAGTGTTCCCTTTCACCCTTCTGCTAAAAACTGTCTCTGATGAATGACTGATACATACATGGTGAGGTTATTGTTAGAGTAAAGTATGTTATTGTGAGTAAAGTATGCTGATGCTGTGAGAACTGGGCATCATGCAAACAGGTATTAGGTGCAGCCCTTAGTTCATAAAGTCTAAGCATCTTTAGCATCCTTGTTATCAGAAGAGTAAAGCTGATATCAAATGTTTTTTAAAGACAATATACCTATAACAATTGTGACCAGTTCAACGAAAAAAGTGCAAATGCAGTTCGACGAATCACAATAGTCTTGTTCTACAAGAAATTGGTAGGCTTTCACTTTATTCTTAGACGGTTTGTTTGAACTACTCAGGGGCACTACTGAGTGGTTTTGAGCTTATACACCTGATGAAATTAAGTACAGTGATAACACATCTAAACTGGAAAAAAAGCAATTCACACGTGATTGACACTGTGGTGTTAAATACCTCCGAAAACACATCTAAGATGTAGGTATACCAATTTTTTGGTCAGTAGAATCATAAAATATTGTAAACCAAGCCAAATTAAACTCCAGTGCAGTAATGAATGCTTTCTCACAGAAGGAAAACATTCACTACTAAAGCTGAGATTCTTATGAGATTCTTATTACCAAAAAAAAAGGAAAAAACAACAAAAACCAAAACAAAACCAAAAATAGGACAAAAATAACCAAACCAAACATGAAAAAATTAGTTGAAAGTGCTTTCTGAAAAAGAAGTTTACTATAAACCTGAAAAGTTGGACAGCTCTGCCTATAATACCATTTTCATTCTTGCTTAATATTTTGCAGCCAGATTAATGAAGATAAAATATTAGGATCAATAAAGACTACAATAGAGTTCATAAAGAAGAAATCTGAAGTATGCAGAAATGCGTGACAACATTCCACACGCTTGCAGGACATGAAGACCACACAGATGCAGGCAACATGCAAAATGAAAACATATTCTAAAAAATGATAAAGAATAGCACTGCAGCCTGCTCACAAATACTCATACTTCTTGGGGATAAAGGCAGGAAAAACAAAACTGAGAACTAGATAGAAAGAAGCAGAAAGGACAAATTCAATTAAGGTCTGCCAGATAAGGCATATTTTCCCTGTTCTTTCATTACAAGGTATATCTCTTTCGGTGTATATTGTCAGGAGTTCAGCATAGAAGAGTTTGGTATATCTTGTCATCCCCAAAGCAGAAAGTCAACAGAATTTACAATAATGGTAGGAATAAAAGCAAACAGTATGATGCAGAATCTTGATCTGAAAAACAATTAAACATTTTTCTTGACTTCATATCTAACTCCTGACATATATTTCATGTTGTTCTGTCATGCAGCAGAAAGGTGCAACCAGATTTCACTACATCTGGAGTATGGTCAAATGGAAGCAAACTGTACATGTAGAAATGACATTCACCAGTCAAAATAAAACAACAGAAGTGTTACAGATCATCATCATCAGTTGGCAATTTGTTGATTGCAATGAGATAAGTAATTACAAAGTCTAACACAGCAACAGTCACTCTTACTCTCTTAAAATGTGTTAACACCATAAAATATAAGCATGGTCAGAAACATTTTCTGAGCACATTAAATACATTAATTGTATGTTATTAGATGTAAAGTCAGTGTATCAATCAATGAACCATGGTCAAAAGACTGAATTCTTTTTGTGACGCAGCCCTGTGCCCTATCCCCAAATTCCTGGCTAGCTAATTAGGGATGGGAAGAAGGCTTGCATCATATAATAGGCAGACAAAGAGGGGCTCTTTCCGTCCTGGCTCTGTTCCAAGGTTTACTCTTGAAGGGGTCCACACGGGAAAGAGGTAAAGCACATGGTACACAGGGGTTATATAGCTTTCCAGGAAAAGGGGGGTGGTCAGAGGATCAGGTAAGAGGATCTTCTTCCAGTTGGTAGGGTCCACAGGTCAAGGAAAGCAAACATATATTTTGGTCAGTGAAATGCAACATTTTTGCATCCCTCCAAGTTTTGGTTTCATGCTGAGGTGTAATAATAGCAATTATAAAAAAATTTGAGGTCCAGAAATCGCATTTATTAAGAAAATCTAATGTCAGGCTTAATGACTGTTCAAAATTGTCTAATTTGTCTCACTACCCCTTGGATTACATATGGATTTCATTTTATGATCTATTGTGCCATTGGATGTTGTTGCATTCCCATTAACCCAACATGCTGCCTTCCGGTCCGAGATCTGACCAACAGAAAGACAGACCCTTGACTTCCCCCACTGCCCCCTGGGAAACCTATAAAAACTGGAAACCGCGTGTGCCCTCTCTCTCTTTTCCCCTGCGTTCCCTCAGGAATAAATCTTGGAACCGAGACAATGGGGAGAGGGCCGCTCTCTGCATGCTTATTCATAGCACAGCATATTCCTATTTCTAATTAGCTAGCCGGGAATATTTGGAAATAGAGAAAATAGCTGTGATAGGATGTGGCTATACTAATTCAAGTTTAAATTAGATTTTTAAAGGGCAAACAAACTAAACAAAACTAACAAAAACAAAACAAAGCAACACTACTGTGCATTCACAGGACTGTGAACTAGAGGTGAATGCCCCTGCTCTGGACATTCAGCACCATGTCAGTGCATGGCTCTAGCAGCAGATAATTTTGCCTCAGAGCATTTTGTTGATTTAGGTAGAGACAAAACTGCTTGAGTTGACTTGAAGCACAAAACACCAGCTAGTTTGGGGGATCTCTGCACTGTGCTACCAAGAAGCCTATTGTTTTCTTAAGATCAGCTACTTGCCTACAATTGTTGCTCTCACCATTCCTTGGGAGCTTGAGGGCTCAGGAAATTTTGAAGGTTTCATCCAAGTGCCTCAGACACAGGAAAGCTCCATGTCCACTAACACAGGCTCCTGAATATAAATGAATTTTCTGAAAACAAGGGAGTGGGTTTATGAGGCACAATTCTTCACTTCTGAAGACGTCACATTGTACAATGAACTTGTGGGGCTGTGACACAAAGAACTCCGGGGATTATTTACTCCATTATCATATAGGCCATAGCAGAAGAAAAAAGGTTATATTATCTCTGTGTATACTGTGCTAGTGATACGAGCACTATTAGAGCACTATTTCCAGGTATGACCTTCAGATTTTAGAAAGAATATCAATAAATCAGAAAAAAATAAAAATAAATAAACCTCCCATGGACATTCAAAGAATCATAATCTTTAAGTTATAGAGAAATTAAAAAGTTAATTCAGTGTAGTACATTGCAAAGAAGCATATCAACTGGATATAAAAGACAAGAAAAGCATATTTTCCAATCTGTTTCCTCTGTTTCTCAAATTAAGATATAATGAGATGTGTACAAGTTGTATACTAAAGGTTAATAAATTAAATATAAAAATTTTTGCCATCTTTATAACAGAGAGTGACATTAGCCATTGGTATAACTTAATAAGCATTGTTTATCAATAAGAGATTCAAGGCTTGAGGGGTTCTTTTTCTAGGAACAATGACTACTGAACACTGTGCATCTTCCAGTCAGATGTTGTTTACAGAAGTTCTAGTTTCTGTGGCACAGGAAGTCAGAACAAGATGACCATGGTGGTTCTGACATCTCACCTCAAAACTCATGAACTGAAACATCTAAAGAGTAATAGAGAAATATTTAAAATTTTGCTGAGGTCTCCAGAATGATATACAAACACATACCACAGTACAAAACAATAGCGCAATTTAGCGTTACTTTTCCAAAATGCCTTGTAATAGTAATAGAGGATCAGTACATGTGCTTCAGATTATTAGAATTTTATATTAGAAATTTCAGTAAAAAGAATAAATCAAACTAGAGCAATACTTGTGTCCTATTTTTTTATCCATGAGAAATCAGCCAAACTGAAATCAGTCCAATTAAGCTTACTTGGAAGTAACCTGTGAATTTCTCTCTGTGAGAAATGTTCCAATGTTCTTACTTGTGCGGGCACTGTGGCTTTGAGCATGTGACTAATATATTTCTTATTTGCCTACAAGAAAACTTGCAAAAAAGTCATTCCAAGGTGGTTAGACAGATGATTTTTTTATCATTATTATTATTATTTGTTTGGGGTTTTTTTCTTCAAGAGTTGACATCTCATAAAAAGTTCATTTCTGGAGCATTCCTTAAGTACTTTCTCAAGCAATGACATCAAAATGGCCTCTGACATTTCTGAAGACTGCTTTTTTAATGAAAAGTGTCAAAACTCATTCTTTGGTATGTAGATGCAATCAAGGATACTTACCATAAAACATATCAAAATAATGAATGGCACTCTTAGTAAAGAAAATTAATTTTAACAAGTCAGGTAGAAACATGTATATTTTTGCAGAGAAAAGTTTATTTGTAGCAGTTCAATTTATTTATTTCCTCAGTGGAAAACCACACTACACAATTGCTATGGACTTGTTAATTTTCCCAGCACATGCCTTTGAAAACAAACAAAATTCCAATACTTCCAGTAGTAAAGCTGCTTCTCTCAACCTGTGGAGGGAAAAAAACTACAAAAACCAAACACTTTTGACGTCCAGCTGGACTATTAGCTAGTTAATTAGTGCAGCTTATTACAAAATCAATAACAACATGCCTTTGCTTACACTTTTCTCATTTACAAATGTGAATATATAGGGCTTCCAACTACTTCATTATTGAATTTATTTCTTGGAAAGATTCTTCAGTGAGTAATGCATTTGGCTGGCGTAAAATCTCTCCACAAACTTAGAACACAAATAAAAGTGAGAATGAGGGAAGACTGCTTGCTAGATTTCTAATTCTACAGAGTCTGTTTACTTACCAGATTTTTCCTTGCTGTATGAAGCATCAATAAAATACAGTATTAAAAACCCAGAAACTTTTCTGTATCCTTCAATATAATGCCCTGTAATAATACAAAATAGAAAGAGCAACAGCATTGCCTCACTCTAACTCATACCAGCAGTACCAATTTTGTGTGCTTCTGAGCTCAATAACATTAGAAGCACTACTATCTTTTATACTGTAAAACACGAAGGGGAACATTTCTGGTCAGACAATCCTTCTCGGTACTCAATCGCAATAGAGTAATTCTGGCCAAACTAAGTTGCCAGCACATGGGACATGAATATTCTAAGTTTAATTTTGTCTCATGGTGTTGAAACAATATTTATCCTTTTCACCATTTTGACAGGTTTCCTGACCCTGGCACTCCTTCTTCAACTTCTTTACAGGAAATAAGTGACCTACAACCCATATGGTCTAGGCCAGATTGCAAGAGTGATTCCTCAAGGTTTACTAGGAGCTTAAATTATTCTGGTTGTGTGATGAGGCTAGGTACTCAGCAATACTTAGAAGAAAATTAGCAGTAGCAGTATTCCACTAGTTCACAGTATTCCACTTAGTTCCAAAAATATAAAATACAAAACGTACAAAACCACAAGTCCTGGAGAAATTCAACTTCCTTCATTTTGGCTCTTTGCTTAATTATAAAGTATTTCCAAGCATTGCAGATCTAAATAAGGTTCTTAGGTGGTCAATTAACAGCTTCTCATACTTATGACTTTTAATGGCTTACATATATTAGAAAATTATGTTAATATATTGTGATTTCTGACCAATACAGTTATCTATGTAGTGATGTATAGTTGCTTTCCCTGGTAGCTGGAAGCATGTGGTTACGTGCCTGGATGATCTGTTCAAGTATTATAATGGAGCAGGCTAAGAGCAGCAGTGTTGTATCTGGTTCTCCAGTATTCTAACAGCTCATGGCTGACAGTTCAAATGTGGAAACACAAATTCCTTCTTTCAGCAGCAAGAAACACGTCTCTGGCATCTTTTTTTTTTATACTTCTCAGTCATGATGATGTACTATACAGATTTTGAGAGTAGTGCTAACACAAGTGTTACAGAAATACTGGTATTCAAGGACCTGAAGGGAGGCTTGTTTTCATGCAAAAGAATTGAGAAAATGCTTTGCAAATATTCCATGGACTCTATGGGATTATGCCAATGCTTTGACTGTACCTGCCTCCACATATTTGGATGATCTCCCTGTTGCTTTGAAATGTGCAAAGATTTTTTCAGAGGTCTGACTTCAGCACAGTTTGACCTGCCCAGACCTGGATTTACTATTATTTCTCTCATCACAAAACTAACAATGCAGACATAATGTCTTTGATAGAAGTGTCTGGATATTTTCATCATCTCACCACAATGACTTAAAAAGAATAACCACAATAAACAAAATTTTTGAAGTAGTGGCTTTAAAAAACTTTTGCTCTATGGCCAGGTGGCCTATGGGAACAGGCCGGGATTTCCCAAGCTGAACCACACAAAATTTGATACAACTTATGCTCCTCAGCGCTCCGATACACAGGAGACAATTGATTATTGAGATTTTTGCTTATAAATCAATGTAAAAGATGTTCCTCAATCACCCTTTATGCTGCACTTTTTCTAATTTCAAACATACTTTTATCTGGAAACGGCACAATCCTATGGCCCATAGAGGTTCTTCTGTGTAAAGTTCCAAACGAACTAATACAATAGGAATGACAGACTAGATGTTAGTATAAATATTTTCCTCTCGAACAAAGATTCAGTCCAAAACTCCTCTCTGTACATGGGAATTAGGAAGTAAACTTATCTACAGAACTGTTTTTATTCCTGCTTTGTTTTGCCAATAATAGAAACTACAAACATCTGACCACCTTCAAGGAAGTTATCTCTCCCTTAACAGTGCACAAGTTTTCCTCAGTGTTGGAAGAATAATATACAGTGGTGAAAAACGCTAGGGAAAGGATAAATTTTATGAGGAAAAAGAAAAAAAATCTATATATATTTCTCTGGGTACTAAACATGTTTTCTACAAATAAAAAAAACCTCCAATATCTGTTTGCTCTGCAGTCCTGGTAAGAACATGAACTCCATTTTAAAAAGCAGATTTTTCTGGACCTTAAGTGATATAAGATGAAGTGCTTCCCTCAAGTGTCCCATGGAGGCCTGCTCTCTGCACTACAGAACTGGTCTGCTGTCTTCATGTATCACTGTGGGTACAGGTACAAGGCAAGAGACAGGCAGAAAAGAGTGCTCCATCCAGAGACAGCATAATTTTTTTTTTAGTGTTTGTGAAAATCAGGTTATTAGAGACAGAGAAAATTATAAGCAACAAAGCAAATAAAATTTAATTCTTTCAGGTAACAATGCACAGGTGAAGACCATGAGCAAAGCTGGATTGTTACAACATGAAGCACAGCACTTAAGCAGATAACCAAAATGGTTTCCAAAACAATATCTTTCTGAAGTACTACATGCTGTGCCATAACATGCATTATTATTTCTAGTGGAGTAAGCCAACAATATTTTCTGTGCTATGTCACAGAGCAAAGACGTAGATACTCTTCCTATTAAAAATGACAACTGTGATAATAATTTTTCTTAACATCCCAATGAAGCAAATACACAGCACTATTGAACCTTACTACATTCTCCTCTTTGACAGAATGTAAATGGAATGACAATTTTCTTTCTCTCACAGAAAGTAAGATTACAGTAATTTCACAACTATAAACCGCATCTGATTATAAGCCGCACATGCAGGTTGTAGGGAAGCCCATGGAATTTGTCCATAAATAAGCCGCACTGGATGAAAAGCTGCACCTTTTTTATTTTCCTTTTTTTTTCCTTTCCTGTCAAGCAGCAGAAGGGGCTCTCCCAGTCCTGCCCACTCGCTCCGGCTGGCCGGCCCCGCACAGCTCCGCTAAGCGGCGGCACGGCAGGGGGCCGGGGCACCCCCGCCCATCCCCTGTTCCTGGCAGCCCAGGTCTGCACGGACGGCCCTGCGCAGCCCCGCTTCCTGGCAGCATCATGGCACGGGCCGGACTGCATCTCCCCACCCCCCGTTCCCAGTGGCCCCCTTGCTCCCGACAGCTCCCA